>MU551630.1:436079-595774 GCA_024362625.1 Silurus asotus
GGGGGGGGGTGTTGTATTAAAAACACCAGTATATTTGACTCACGTTTTGGTTTGGTTTGTCATCCAGGAGAAAGTCAAGAAAACTAAGTTTGGACCTTTGGCTGACCAGGACAGAATTTTCACCAATCTTTATGGCCGACATGACTGGAGGTGCTGTAGCCTTTCAGAGTTTTTTTTGATTGAGAGAAATTGTATATGTATAATACATGTAAAAGGTAATGTGTTTGTATTTTTGTTATACTGTTATTATTCTTATAATGATGATTTATTGAAGAAATGTCTAAATTAAATTTGATATAGTGACAAACTTGATCACAATATAAAATATATATATATATATATATATGAATAGGTTATTTGCTTATTTGTATGAATGAGATAAAATGTAAGTTGCTCTGGATAAAGACGTCTGCTAAATGCCAGAAATGTAAAGAATGAAATAATTTTGTAACTGTCTCTACTGTGTAAAAAAAACTGTCAAATCTTTCTATAACAAGAGGAAAGGCAATAATGCTGGTTCAGAATTTGGCGTGTTGCCTTCCTGTAACTTAAATATCACAGATTTGCTAAAGTTTTGCTTCTGTTTTTAGATTGAAAGGTGCATTAAGTCGTGGTGACTGGTACAAGACGAAAGAGATCTTGGAGAAGGGAGTGGACTGGATCATCAATGAGATCAAAGTGTCTGGTCTGCGTGGTAGAGGAGGAGCCGGCTTTCCCACTGGGATGAAGTGGAGTTTCATGAACAAACCCAGCGATGGGCGGTCAGCTTCAATTTATTTACCTGAAACACCGAATGATTCACACTGATACATTTTTTTTCCATTCAGTTTCTGTGTTGAGTTTTTCTATTAATATGACTATATTATGCTGCATCACTCTAACCTCATTCTCATTTCTCTTCAGGCCTAAGTACCTGGTGGTGAATGCTGATGAGGGAGAACCAGGCACCTGTAAAGACAGGGAGATCATGCGCCATGACCCACACAAGCTGGTGGAGGGCTGTCTGGTTGCGGGTCGGGCCATGGGAGCGCGTGCCGCCTATATCTATATACGAGGAGAGTTTTACAACGAGTCGTCCAATCTTCAGGTAAGATCATACACCATTCATGTACAAATCTCCTGCTTGGGAAGAGCTCAATTTACATTTTTACTTCAGATAAAGTTTACTTTAGACTCCAGTGTGTGTTCTTTTCCAGCTGCCAGTTGACCCTGTGCTGTCATTACGCGGGCGGTGGTGTTATCTTGCCGCCACGCTAAACCCGTAACTTGAGCAGCTCGGCTAATTCATAACGCCATTCGTTATCGATTAGTTGTTGCAGCACTATTCAGATTCCTGCACCACCAAGCTGCCACTGCTGCCCTTTTAAGCAAAGCTCATAATCCTCATTTGCTCAGTTGTATAATAAATCTCTGCCAAATACCATAATGTTCTTTAAAACTGTTATTGTTACAGAAGGGTGGATTTGCAGGCCCTGGACTTAACCGTGTTTGATACGTTATTGTTGATAAGTGCTGTATGTAATACCCTGGTGGTTTGGAGGGATTCAATACATAGACGAAGTGTAGGCATGGAAAAGAGGGTTGCTGATTTGATTGACACCCACAGGCCCAGGACAGGACAGGACATCAGCTAGTTTAATGCCGCGATTCTCCTTCTTGTGTTAACCTGCTCTTGACCACACCCACAGACATGTTGTCACTGTCGGACATGTATAAAAAAGTGGCCACAATTCAGAACACTGAAATAGTTCACCCTGATTTTTTAACATGTATCTGCTACTGGAAAATATCTATAGGGACATTACACTAACAGTGATATCAAGGAGAATGGTCGAGTAGCCTTCTGTCCCTTTTTCCGCAGGTTGCCATTAACGAGGCGTACGGCGCAGGGTTGATCGGGAAGAACGCCTGCGGCTCGGGCTACGACTTTGACGTGTACGTGATGCGCGGCGCCGGGGCTTACATCTGCGGAGAGGAGACGGCTCTGATCGAGTCCATCGAGGGGAAACAGGGGAAGCCCCGTCTGAAGCCACCTTTCCCTGCTGATGTGGGTAAGAAATACATTTTGAATAAAAATTGCTGTCTGGAATATTAGTGTGGTTTAGTACCTACTAATTACACAGTGCAGAGAATGAGACAGTCGGTCACATGAAGAACCATAACCAAATACCTATGTGTTTGGGTCTTTGGGTTACTACACATTGGGACAGTTGAGTTGTAAAATATCACCATTTTTGCATTGGTGTTTTTTTTGTTTTTTTTTACTATTTAACTGCTTTAAAGTATGTGAGGGTGGTGCAGGACATGTATGAGGACAGTGTGAGAGCAGTGAAGTGTGCAGTAGGAACGACAGACTGGTTTATGGTGAGGGTTGGACTACATCAAGGATCGGCCTTGAGCCCTTTCCTGTTTGCAGTGGTGATGGACAGGTTGACAGACGACGTCGGACAGGAGTCTCCCTGGACTATGATGTTTGCGGATGATATTGTGATTTGTGTTGAGAGTAGTGAGCAGGTTGAGAAGAGCCTGGAGAGGAGGAGATATGCGCTGAAGAGAAGGTGAATGAAAGTCAGTAGGAGTAAGACAGAGTACATGTGTGTGAATGAGATGGAGGGCAGTGGAGTGATGCGGTTGCAGGGAGAAGAGGTGGAGAAGGTGGAGGAGGTCAGGTACCTGGAATCAACAGTGCAAAGTGATGGAGAGTGTGTTAGAGAAGTAAAGAAAAGAGTGCAGGCAGGGTGGAGTGGGTGGAGAAGAGTGACAGGAGTGATTTGTGATAAAAGTATCTGCAAGAGTGAAAGGGAAAGTTTATAGGACTGTGGTGACCTGCGATGTTGTATGGATTAGAGACAGTGGCATTGAGTAAAAGACAGAAGGTGGAGCTGGAGGTAGCAGAGCTAAAGATCTTGAGGTTTTCGTTGGGAGTGACGACGATGGACAAGATTAGAAATGAGTTTATTAGAGGGACAGCGCATGTACGATGTTTTGGTGACAAGGTAAGGGAGGCGAGATTGAGATTGTTTGGACATGTGTAGAGGAGGGACATGAATTATATTGGTAGAAGAATGCTGAGGATGGAGCCACCAGGTAGGAGGAAAAGAGGAAGGCCAAGGGGGAGGTTCATGGATGTGGTGAGGGAAGACATGCAGGTAGTTGGTGTGAAAGAGGCAGATGTAGAGGACAAGGTGGTATGGAGACGGATGATCCGCCGTGGCGACCCCTAATGGGAGCAGACAAAAGAAGAAGAACTGCTTTAAAGTCAATAAACTTGAACATCATTTGAGAGCAACAATGACCATAACAAGCTCTTTCCATCTCAAACAAAACATCTGGTTAAACCCTGCTTACACACACAGATTTTTAGGACTCTTACATTATTAGGAGATATGCGTAGTCAATATCGAACACAGTAAGAACTTACAAACAAATTCTTGGTCTGACCGGTCGTTCAGGACGTAACTCTTCTGCATTTTTACACTTAATGTAAAATAGTACTGAACTTTATTACAAAAAAAGTGCTGAATCATGAAAATGTGCTAAATAAGTATGAATTATATCAATTCATATTGCGAAAAATAGAAGACTCATTCAAACTGAAACAAGAAGTAACACTTAAAATGAATAAAACCAGTTGCATCTAAAATAAATAAAAAATGACACTTTAAATAAACAGCACGTGGTGTCAGTGATTCGCCTCTAGAGGCCGCTGTCTTACTGTGTAACGCAATCCAAGAAAACTATCGATATGGATTTTTGCTAATATCCCATAGATTCATCAATCAACTGTAAGTGTTAATTAATTGGCAAAACCGATGAATCGGTCGACCTCTAGTAGTGGAGATAGCAGAAGGAAGGAGCACCCAGTTCCTGGAGGATGGCGCTCTGACCCGTTCTGTAGTTCATTGTTTAAACTTGCTATTTGTGATCCGTGTGCTTGCAGGCGTGTTCGGCTGCCCGACAACCGTTGCGAATGTAGAAACGGTGTCCGTAGCCCCGACCATCTGCCGACGCGGCGGGTCGTGGTTCGCCAGTTTCGGCAGGGAGAGGAACTCCGGCACGAAGCTCTTCAACATCTCCGGTCATGTGAACAACCCCTGCACTGTTGAAGAGGAGATGTCTATTCCCATGAAGGAGCTGATCGAGAGGCATGCAGGTAGGCTACAGGTTTTTCTTCACAAAAAATTACAGGAAATACTTAATTATCCATCGAGGGGAAACAGGGGAAGCCCCGTCTGAAGCCACCTTTCCCTGCTGATGTGGGTAAGAAATACATTTTGAATTAAAATTGCTGTCTGGAATATTCGTGTGGTTTATTACCTACTAATTACACAGTGCAGAGAATGAGACAGTCGGTCACATGAAGAACCATAACCAAATACCTTTGTGTTTGGGTCTTTGGGTTACTACACATTGGGACAGTTGAGTTGTAAAACATCACCACTAGCATTTATCAAAAACATGCAGGATACCCACACATGGCTAGAAAAGTTGTCCTTTTACTTTTTTAATATACTAGCTTAAATACACATTTTTGCATTGGTGTTTTTTTTTTCTTCTTTTTTTTCTTTTTAACTGCTTTAAAGTATGTGAGGGTGGTGTGAAAGAGGCAGATGTAGAGGACAGGGTGGTATGGAGAGGAGACGGATGATCCGCCGTGGCGACCCCTAATGGGAGCAGACAAAAGAAGAAGAACTGCTTTAAAGTCAATAAACTTGAACATCATTTGAGAGCAACAACAACCATAACAAGCTCTTTCCATCTCAAACAAAACATCTGGTTAAACCCTGCTTACACACACAGATTTTTAGGACAGTAATGGATAGGGGATGACCGAGAATGGATTTTACCGATAGCTAGGTTAAACCGTACTTGATGATGACTGATTATTCAACCGAATCAGTTAAAAAAAAACAGATACGAACAAACCTGTCCTCAAATAATTTCTTAAAAAAATCGTCGACCCTAACGAGTCTACATGATGCGCCCTGGAGTCGGGCCAATACATTTTTTTTAACGTATATTTTTATACATAAATTAAAATAAATTATTACATTACTTAATGCAAAATACTGTATACAATATTTTGATTTGTTTTAGTATATTTTATTGTTTGTTTGATAGTATTTATAGCTCTTACACTATTAGGAGATATGCATAGTCTAACGAACACAGTAAGAACGACCGGTCGTTCAGGATGTAACTCGTTCATAAGGTGGAAGCGTCTGCATTTTTACACTTAATTTAAAATAGTACTGAACTTTATTACAAAAAAGTACAAAAAAACAATAAGTAACACTTAAAATTAATAAAACCAGTTGCATCTAAAGTGAATAAAAATGACACTTCAAATAAACAGCACGTGGTGTCAGTGATTCGCCTCTAGAGGCCGCTGTCGTACTTTGTAACGCAAACCAAGAAAACTATCGGTATGGATTTTTGCTAATATCGCATAGATCCATCAATTAACTGTGAGTGTTGATTAATATTGGCAAAACCGATGAATTGGTCGACCTCTAGTAGTGGAGATAGCAGAAGGAAGGAGCACCCAGTTCCTGGAGGATGGCGCTCTGACCCGTTCTGTAGTTCATTGTTTAAACTTGCTATTTGTGATCCGTGTGCTTGCAGGCGTGTTCGGCTGCCCGACAACCGTTGCGAATGTAGAAACGGTGTCCGTAGCCCCGACCATCTGCCGACGCGGCGGGTCGTGGTTCGCCAGTTTCGGCAGGGAGAGGAACTCCGGCACGAAGCTCTTCAACATCTCCGGTCATGTGAACAACCCCTGCACTGTTGAAGAGGAGATGTCTATTCCCATGAAGGAGCTGATCGAGAGGCATGCAGGTAGGCTACAGGTTTTTCTTCACAAAAAATTACAGGAAATACTTAATTACCCATCGTTATGTGTGTGTATGTCTGTGTGCACACACACGGTGCCCTGCAATGGTCTGGCATTCCATCCAGGGTTTTATTCCTGCTTCATGCCTGGTATTCCTGGGACCAGGATAAAGCAGTCTTTGAATAATTTTTGACTGCATTTCTAAAAACACAGCTCTTTAGTATCACAGTTTAGTATTTCGCTGAGGACAGGAGAACGAGGAGACCACTCCTGTTTCCCCAACCTGATGTGTTATAGCTTTTAAATGCTCTCAGTCAAATTTTCAGGCACTTCATCCAAGACAGCAGCCGAACATTGTAACGTTGGATCTGTACGCTTCGTGACCTCTGCTGCAGGTGGTGTCCGCGGGGGCTGGGACAACCTCTTGTGTGTGATTCCCGGTGGCTCGTCCACACCGCTCATTCCCAAACACGTGTGTGAAGATGTTCCGATGGACTTTGACGGCCTCATACAGGCTCAAACCGGCTTGGGTACTGCAGCGCTGATCGTCATGGACAAATCGGTGAGTGTGGAATAATAGGGATATTAAAATCTCACCGTACGATATTATATGAGTATAAAGTCCACGGTAAGATATTTATTGATATTTAAACAAAGTGTCCATTAAACTGCACATTACACTGGTGTACAAATTGACCCTGTCCTCATCTTTCCTTTATTCTCTAATCATAACTGTTGCTCACAAACTCCCTAATATAAAAAACACTAAATAAAATAATTGCACCAGATGGACCTTGATAAAGGAAATATCTATAATCTTTCTAACGCTCTCTATAATAGTAAAGCTCTGAGTAGCTTGTGAAGACCACCCATCATGGTCCGCTGGTTTGAGGCTCAGTGCAACTTTAGCTGTTGTCTCTTTGTGAAGGTGCTAGTAATAAGGTTTTACTGAATGTGGCCGTCATGGGAAAATGGCTGCAGGTCTTTGGCTATACTGTATAATCTATCTAGCTATCCATCCATCCATCCATTTATCAATCCACTCAATATACTCCATCCATTTATCCATCCACTCAATATACTTCATCCATCCATCCATCCACTCAATATACTCCATCCATCCATCCACTCAATATACTCCATCCATCCATCCATCCATCCACTCAAAATACTCCATTCATCCATCCATCCATCCATCCATCCATCCATCCATCTATTCACTCAATATACTCCATCCATCCATCCATCCATCCACTCAATATATTCCATCCATCCATCCATCCATCCATCCATCCATCCACTCAATATACTCCATCCATCCATCCATCCACTCAATATACTCCATCCATCCATCCATCCATCCACTCCATATACTCCATCCATCCATCCATCCATCCACTCAATATACTCCATCCATCCATCCATCCATCCACTCAATATACTTCATCCATCCATCCATCCATCCACTCAATATACTCCATCCATCCACTCAATATACTCCATCCATCCATCCATCCATCCACTCAATATACTCCATCCATCCATCCATCCATCCATCCACTCAATATACTCCATCCATCCAGCCATCCATCCACTCAATATACTCCATCCATCCATCCATCATCCACTCAATATACTCCATCCATCCATCCATCCATCCATCCACTCAATATACTCCATCCATTTATCCATCCATCCATCCACTCAATATCCACCATCCATCCATCCATCCATCCACTCAATATACTCCATCCATCCAGCCATCCATCCACTCAATATACTCCATCCATCCATCCATCCATCCATTATCCACTCTATATACTCCATCCATCCATCCATCATCCACTCAATATACTCCATCCATCCATCCATCCATCCATCCACTCAATATACTCCATCCATTTATCCATCCATCCATCCACTCTATATACTCCATCCATCCAACCATCATCCACTCTATATACTCCATCCATCCATCCATCCATCAACTCAATATACTCCAGCCATTCATTCATCCATCCATCCACTCAATATACTCCATCCATCCATCCATCCAATATATATATTCTATTCTATTCTATTCTATTCTATTCTATTCTATATATAATATACAATATAATATCTTCTCCTCTCTCTTTGTTTTTACCGGCAAACCAAAATGCTAACATGCTTCAGATTTATGATTCTCTTAAGCGTCAACAATTTTTAAATCTCTTCTTCACACGAGCTGGATCTGTAGAGGCAGCACAGACGAGAGAGAGTGAAGGATACATGCAGGGCTCGATGGGAATTCCCTCCGCTCCACTCCACTGGGCTGAAAAAAAAAACCTTGCACTTATGTGCTTAGAAGGCCATACAATCATACAATCATCACGAAACCAATAATATCGTTATATCCCTATTGAATACTGCAGAACGTAGTTTTGATTTAATTTTCTTATCGTACAATAACCAGAGTGTAGCTGTAATGTATTTGGTGTGGATGGAGTTGTTAATGTCTATAAAATTTGATATGTATTATGATCCTGAACAGTGACTCTGAATAAGGTTTTACAAGAACCATTTGTTGTAAAAGCGTTGTACAGAAGCAAATAAATGTTATTAGGTGCACCAAGGGTATGCCCAAACAAAAAGTGAATAAAAGCATTCTTTTTTTTTTCTTTCATAAGTCGTGAAGTTTGACCAATTTAGAAAGGCTTCACCCTTTTAGATGCAAGTGGAATCAACAGAGAAATGTATTAAGTCACAGCCATCGTGATAGAATGATAATTAGGATCGTTGTGAATTGTACAGCTTAAGGAAGGTGACATTTTGTGTGTGTCCATGCCATCCTGATATGACCCTTTTGGTAATATGCCCCATTTCGCCTATTTTGTTTTTTTGTAGATATGGGCTAAAAATTTTTTTAAATATTTAACATGCAGTCTACAGTCAGTAACTATACCGAAAGCCTTGTTAAAATGTCTTCAAATATTGTCTTGTTGAAACAGAGCCATGAAAAATAACAAAAGACCTTGTTTCGTTACAGACGGACGTAATCAGAGCTATCGCGCGGCTGATCGAATTCTATAAGCATGAAAGCTGTGGCCAGTGCACCCCCTGCAGGGAAGGTAAGGAACTACACTTCTGTGGAAGTGATGTCACTAGGAATTTCATAAAAAAATGTCTAGTCGTGCTGTTATAGAATGTTTTCCACACTCATTCAAGAGGATATGTGAATTTCTTTGAAAATATAATACCCTGGTGATTGACCAGGAAATATATTTTAATATATGATTATTTATATATATTTTTCCAGGAGTGGACTGGATGAATAAGATGATGTGGCGCTTCGTGAAGGGAGACGCGCGGGCTGCAGAGATTGATATGATCTGGGAGCTCAGTAAACAGATCGAAGGTCACACCATCTGTGCTCTGGGCGATGGAGCTGCATGGCCCGTACAGGTTTGTCACACATAACATAATTCCAGATCGCCTAAACATAATCAATGCAGCTTATATTATTTGATGCCTTAAAACCCGATGATTCGTTTCCAGGGTTTGATCCGTCATTTCCGTCCCATTATGGAGAGCCGGATCTCGGAGTTCCAGCAGAAACAACAAGCTCAGGCTTAAAATCAGCGCCTCCTCTTTCCCTGTTTGCCCTCATATACTTTATTATTTAAGAATAAAAGTGCTCTTTAGCTCTGTTGTCTTGACTGTCATGACCATCCAGTCTAAAACTAACTAATAAAGTTCTAAGAGTTATAAAAACACGGTGTTGTTTATGGAAATGTTGCAATTTATTACCACACTCACTCATTACAATACACTCCATCGGTCCTCAGTCAACACACAGATGTTTTTTTTTGTTTGTTTTTTTTCAAGATTTCATCGTCTGTAAAATTATAAAAAAAATTAAAAGGAACTTTCCACATTAGTGCTGACTTGTATACACTTGATAAAATTATCAAATTAACCCTTTTCTACAAACATTCCTTTTTTTTTTTTATTCTCCAAAAACAGATTTTTTAAGTTTTTTAAGTTTTTAAATTTTTTAAATAAATTGTTAATTTATTTTATTTATATAATTTATTTTAATTTAATAAACCATTTACATTATATTTTTTTAACATGTAATTTAAATTTTAATTAAATATATTGTCCATAAAAAAATATAATAAATCGTATTTTTCATTTTCTATGCAAGTTTCATTTAAATCTTAATAAAAATTTTATATTAAAACATTATTTTATTAACAGTTGAACCAAAACCCAAACAATTAAAAGTATTAAAAGTTGGAAACAAAAATTATAAAATATCTTTGTGTGCTGTAGAATTAATAAATTCTCTTCACTGGAACTAAGAGGCACACACCAGTTCCAGCATGGCCTTGCCGCTGTGCACAATATGAGCTCTGTGTAGTATGTTGAGGAATAACTCGAGTGTCCTGCACAGAGCCCTGACCTCGACCTCGACCTCACTGTACCTCTTTTAGGATGAACTAAAACACACTTTTTGAACTCCAGACCTTTTCACTCAACATGACCTTATTAATGCTACTGGAGCATTAATGAATTTTATTTTTTTTCAAAAGTAATCTATATTTTTATATAAGTTATTTTATTGTAAATGAGTAAAACAATTAATTTAAGAGATTGTATGTGATATTTATTTCATTAATTTCTTTTTTGTTTATGTACCTTAAAAAAAAAAAACCCACATTTGCTTGATTTGACAATGTAGTAAAGATAAAAGTAAAAGTCTTTCCAAATCGAAATAATTCAGTAAAGCAGTTTTGATTTGGAAAAACTTTTACTTTCATCTTTACTACATTTCAAATTGGAATGTTTTATATACTTTTCGAAATCAGTCGTTCCTTTTTATTCATGAGCAGATAAAAACGTAGAGTGTGCGCTCTCTTTTTAACTTCTTGTGATTGCCGCTTGCCGTATCTACTGATCACCAACCTACAGTTCAGCATCTGTTCAACAGCAAGCAGAACATTTAGAGAGGAAAAAATGATGAAAGAAATTTTTTTGAAGTAGTTGAAGTGAAGGTTTTGGGTTCAGGATAACTTTTTTTTTATTAGATATCAATCTGTGTTTGAATCATTAATATCATTCTATTAATATTTTGGTGTGTTAGGAGTAAAAAAATATCTTCCTAGAAGTGTAAAGATTATTGTAGCAGGAAACAGAGACTGAATGTGGAATGTTCAGAAAGCACTTATGAATCTTATAATTCGGCGTCCACAAACTTTTATTCCATATCACACAGCTGAGTTAACTGGAATAATGGAAAGGTTAGACTACTGTCCACCACAGCACATACATCTGTTTCATGATTTATTTATTAGTGCATATATATATATATATTATTCTCCCATCATTACAGACCCCTAATGTACTTATGATCAACTGACTTAGTGATTTTTAACCATTTCTAGGTCCATTTAATCCTTACGAACCTTCATAAGACGAGTGCTATCACTTGGTATCACGTACCTCACAGCAGATACGTATGAAATCAAGCCACAATAGTTTACTAAGCAAAACTATAGAGCTTGTCATGTGACCAGGAATCCCATCATATATAATTTATGTTATAGCCAGAAGTTTTGAAGTGATAGCTCAGAGTTTAAGGTACATTGGACTTCTAATCAGAAGGTCATGAATTTAAATCCCAACTCCAACCAAGATGTCACTGCTGGGCCCTTGAGCAAGGCCCTCACCCCTCAACTGCATTTTTTTTTTTTAGATTATTGTAAATCATCACCATAAGCATGTGGATATTGGAGTGTGCTCTCTCACAATCTATTCTTTCTTTCTCTCACTCTTTATGCCTTAGTTCTGTCTGGTCTGGTCTGTCTGTCTACCAGTCTGGTCTGTCTGTCTACGTGTCTGGTCTGTCTGTCTATCTATCTATGAAGCTATCTAATATAATTGATATATAATAATAATAATAATAAATAATCGAAAAACGCAATGATTCAAAATATAAATCATTGATATTTTTCGGATAGCAGTATAAAAAAGAAACAGAGAAGTCAGGAACAAACAAATAAGAAAAATGCTAGCATTAGCAATTAGAGTACTGAGAAGAGGGAGGGGGAGGAACTCCATTTCCCAGAATTCATTTCGGGCGCACGCAAATTGCGCGCCTTTCCATCTTGTTCCTCCCCGAAGCGGAGTCGTTGTTGTTGTTCTGGGAGAAAAATGGCGGCGGCTGGAGGCGGACTGTCCGCCTCGGCGGTGTTTGCGGGCGCGAATCCGTCCGCGCCGGCGCGGTGCCGCTTTCCCGGGCGACCGTGTCCGTGTCGGGTCCGTCAGAAGAGCGAGAAGAAGAGAGTTGCGCGGCCGGGGGTGGAAGCAGCCGAGGCGGCGGTAACGGCCGATGTGGTGGAAGCGGGCGGCCCCGTTGAGCCGAGGCCCATTGCGTACGCGCTGAAGGAAGACCCGACTTTACTCCACATGCTGAGACTCGGCGAGCGGCTCGCGCGCCAGAACGAGTCGGGTTTCTCCACGAGCGGCAGCGACGAGGTCAGTAACCGCCATTAATATTCTGCAGTCTTACTGTGTGTTTTACTCGGTTTGGTGCAGTGGTTAGCTTTGTAGCTAGGTAACGCCTAGCACCGGAGCTAGCATGCACTGCACGAGCGTGTTCGAAGAGCCGATCGTGGATGAAGGAGTGTGTTTAATCGTGACGCGTGCGTGCGCGCGCGCTTGATGCGTGATGAATGCATGTGTGTGCGCGCATATGCATGTTTTATCCATGCGTTGCATGCATGTGTTTTTCCTTCTCTGTGATGGAAAGACGCCACCGATCAACTTGGACCTGCTTGATCACCGACTTCCTGGTGTCTGGACATCTGTCTTGAGAATTCAGAAGTCAAATGCATGGACACCAAGTCGTTTCACTGTTCGACTCTTTTTCATTACACACTGCTGGAGCGTGCATGCCGGATATCCTGTCAGAAACTGATCCTAACAAACCCTGGTGTTTATTTGCATGCATTGCATTAAAACATCTTCAGGTAGAGAAATGCAAAAAACGTTATAACGTGGTTTGTCAATCTAATAATAGTCTAATAATCTACAATGTCTGTGGATTTGGAACAATTATTAACCGTCCAGTTCTAGGAGGACTTGGGTGTTGGGGGGTGCCAAAACTTTTGTCACTGGGCCTAAATGTACATTTAAATACTGATTAAAAAACTGCAATGGTGCAAAATTCTAAAAAATGTACGTGTAAATTGTTTTATCACTATACCTCCATGTTAATGCATCATATCAGTGTATATAAACACAATGACACGTATTTGCACGCTATTTATAATAGATCATGTAAAGAGTGCAGGGTGGAGAAGAGTGATAGCAGGAGTGATTTGTGATAGAAGAGTATCTGAAAGAGTGAAAAGGAAAGTTTATAGGACTGTGGTGAGACCTGAGATGTTGTATGTTTTAGAGACCGTGGCATTGAGTAAAAGACAGGAGGTGGAGCTGGAGGTAGCAGAGCTGAAGATGTTGAGGTTTTTGTTGGGAGTGATGACGATGGACAGGATTGGAAATGAGTTTATTAGAGGGACAGGGCATGTAGGACGTTTTGGAGACAAGGGGAGGGAGGTGAGATTGAGATGGTTCGGATATGTGCAGAGGAGGGACATGGGGTATATCAGTAGGAGAATGCTGAGGATGGAGCTATCAGGAAGGAGGAGTAGAGGAAGACCAATGAGGAGGTTTATGGATGTGGTGAGGGAAGACTTGCAGGTAGTTGGTGTGACAGAGGCAGATATAGAGGGGGGGGGGGTATGGAGACGGATGATGTTAACTGTATTTGTTATGTATCATATGTAATAATAATTTCTCATTTAACTCCATAATTAAGGCTGATGCGATTTGCGTCTTGTTGCATAGTCAACGATACATCTCAAAAGATGAGATGTTCTTTTCCCTCTTATGTCTACAGGAAGATGCAGCTCTACCTCTGCCATGTAAATCTGTACTTTAGGTGACTCTCAGGACGCAACTCGGTCTCCGTAATGTTGTGATGCGTCATATTTACGTAGCAGCGCTGCCGAAAGAAACGTCCTCAAGAAACTGTTTAGCGTAGAGAAATCAATGTATGTTGCTCAGTTGAGAAATAATAAAAGAATAATGCATCTGCTGATAATTTATATGGAAATAAATCGTTTTTTACGATTAATTTTACCATCCCCACCCTACACAGTTGCAGGTGCTTCCCCTGACACTATCTTGGTGTCTCAGTGTGTGTATATATAAAAGGGTGGCCAATGCAAGAGGCGTGTTTCTTCAGTTCGTTCATGTAATTACGTGGCAGTGTTTAGGCACCACAAGCCTGGACTTTAGATTCATTTTTTGTGGGGACTTTGTGTTTTTTTTGCGGGGACTTTTTTGAAAAGAAGATCTCAGTGTGATATTTTATAAGTTGCTCAGTAGCTCCTAGTTTTATAACCACAAATGACTGTCAAAGACTGTGGAAAGGACATGACTCATAATCTTACACTGCAGTACTCATATTAGTTCTCACTCTCCAGTGTTCTGTATTGTTTAAAGACTATAATCACACTCATGATGTCACACAAATGAGGATGGGTTCTTTTTTTTTTTTTGAGTCTGGTTCTTCTCAAGGTTTTTTCCTCATAACATCTAAGGGAGTCTCCACGGCTGCTCATCAGGGATAAATACACATCGTTTACCTCGACTGTTAATTTCTGTAAAGCTGCTTTGAGACGATGTCTGTTGTGAAAAGTGCTATAGAAATAAACTTGACTTGCATTTAATTATTTCTCATTGGACCTCATGTTAGTTTTCATGGACCTCTGTGTGATCTCACAGCCATGCGAGTGTGATGTAAATAAAAGGCGGAATGTCTCATATTATTCAAATTAATAAGTTTTATTTGTTGTAAATGATGGATTTGTGTCGCTTTTTGCAATTATTGATTCGTTGATTGAGTCTCTGATCCAGTGTTCTGGTGTTAGAAAGTCAGGATGAGACAATATGGTAACGCTGACCATGTGTTCAGATATTAAAGCGCAATAATGCGTGTTATTTATACGATTTGAAGTTGATCGTTGGCTTTCTGATGACAAGATCGTGCGTTCGAATCCCAGCACCCACCAGGTCTCTGATGCTGGGCTTTGCTTCTGCTCCAATCCTTAACTGCTCAGTTATATTAATAAGATCATTTGTAATACACAGGGCTTCTGTTAAATACTGTAAATGTAGCTAGGCTTTTTGTAGTACATTTTAAACACTTTGGAGGTACATGATACAAATGTCTTTCTGAATTTATTGAATTTTTATGAATACCACATTTTTGTATGTAAACATTTGTATGTTAACAATTAATTCAAAGGTATTGCATTCATTTTCTTCAGACCTTTTAAATCAATACATCAGTTAAAGTTTTTAGATGCATTCGGATGCAACATCCCAAAAACTTATCTGTAATCATCCTTAAATGCCTTATCCGTTTCAATCCCTAATAATCCCTGATAATCTCAATGCAGATGTTTGACACGTTCGATCAGGTGAATTGTACTGAAAGAGAACAGAGAGAGACTAGATTTCCCCCCTGACCATCTTTTGGAAAGCGTTGATGTGATGGGAATTGCGGTTTGCAAATTTTAAGGCAGGGATTAAATACAAATTACGATTGCAACAAGTTGATCTGAATATTTAGAATTCTTTGAACTTTGAAGACAAAAATTGCGTCTTGTTTCGTTGCTCTAACCTGATGCTTGCTTGCACTATACGGACCGAAATATGTGCTTTTTGAACACCCCCGTCCACATTTAGTCCTCATTTGCTGCTCGAATAAACTCCACTCTTCTGAGAAGGCGTTCCACTCATTTTTTTGGAGTGTGCTTGTGGAGATTTGCGATTAGTCAAACACAAGATGTTGGTGTTATCAGGCGCGGGTGGAGGCGAGGAGGCCTTCCTATTTACGATCTTCAACTCTAACCATGTAAAGCGTATCTCAACGGGGTTTGCTTTATTCACAGAAACATTGTCATGCTGGAACAGGGTTGGTTCTTCTAGTTCAAGTGGAGGAGTAATTTATTGCAGCTGCATCTGAAGACGTCAACTGTGTACTTCCACCTTAATTTTGTAACAGTTTGAGGAAGAACCACATATGGCTGGAAAAATCAGGTGTCCCAATACTTTTGTTCATATGTGTATCTGTTAATCTCCATTTTTACTTCTGCATTTTAAGTGGTATCTTAAGGTGTCTTTATTTATTAATTTATTTGAACTTGAGTATAAGACTAGAACGATCTAGAACGTGTCTAGAACGATAAAAAAAGAAAGGATGCAGAAGAAAGCGGATCTTTGAATTGTGTACGCATTGTTATGGATGTAACGATACGATTTTCTCCTCTTTTTTTTTCTTTCTTTCTTTTTTTTTACTAACGATTAAAGACCAGTTATAAATAATTATTCATTTCTTTAAAAAAATGCTGCACAGCTCATATTAAATGACAATAACATTTTAAAACGAATCCCCACACCAAATGAATGAACAATACAAATAAAAGAAGTCCTTTCCTAAAAACGAACAAAAATGTGTTGACCTGTAGCCGAAATCCTTCGTTTTTCTTAGTCAGTAAACTGTGTCATTTCTTTTGCAATAAAAAAACACCGGCTTGCTCGTGGCAAGTAGGTTTCGCAAATACGGTGGCCAACGTGGTTTGGGTTATTAATAGCGTTTTTACGTGCAGGTGAAGGTGAAGGTTACTGGAGCTTCTCATCGTGTTTATGGTTTATATGCTGCATTAGAGACCTGCGTCCGTCCCGCTCTCGCCAAAAAAAAAAAAAATAATAAATTCTCCCGCCTGCAGTATTTAAATTTTGTCCCATAGATAATGTGTATAAGGAGTTTTATTTTCACTGCACTGCACTGTCTCACTCATTTCCCTTCTGAATATAAACGAAAAAGAAAGAGAAAATTAACAGACGTTTCGTTTTATTTCAGACTTTTTGTGTAAGTGAACGCAAACAAACAACTTTTCTAAACATCAACTGAAACTATATTTTATATATATATATAAAAAAAACAGGCCAAGATATTGTTGTTGTTTCTTGTTGTGTGCTCCTTTCTTTAATAATGATGAGGTGATATCTGTAGTGATTCTGGAGTGCTCTTGTAGTTACCGTGCAGGAACCGCATGAGAAGTTTGCTTCTGACCATTTGCCTGTAAATCTTTTTTTTTTTTTTTTTGCCATTATTGCTTTTGTGCAGTAGATACATAACATACATTTTAGAAATTTTCTTTCTTTTTTTACTTTATATTTTAAAGACCGTTTTGCCGGAGTCCCCTGAATAATTTTACTCTCCCGCAACCCACACACGTGAGAATTTTACCATCTGCTCCCGCATTCACCAATTAAATCTTGTCGCACGCCACATTCGTTTGCGTCGGGTCGTCTGGGAGTGTCTGTTTTGATACTGCATCATTTTTAGTTGTACTATTAGTTATAGATCAATAATTTCAGATATCTTTTATTTCATATATATATATATATATATGTATATTATTATTTATTATGATTATTATATTTTATTTTATTTTTTCATCTTAAAAATCACATCAGTTATTAATCGCTTGTTTTATATATTCATTGTTCTAGCTCTTTTAAAGTTTGAATGCTGAATACTGCCACCTGCTGGTATGGGACAGTTTTGTTCTTTCACGAAAGCGCAGAACGTACACGTGTTTCACATACGCCTGGATAATAATCTGACTAATTTGCAGCACAAATGGCGAGTGCTGATTAGTAATGAAAAAGCCAAAATTCCAGTATTAGTAAATATTAACACTTTCAAGTATTTAACAGTATTTAAATACTGTATATTTAACGTATACCGTCGTCGCTCCAATCTGTTGACTGCTAAAACTTGTTCGCTGTTCTTGTCAAATCGGGTCTCGATACACAGCTGCTGCACCTCATGTTTAAACTGCATATCATGTGTTTTACATGCTACAAATGATTCAAATGCAGTTCTTAGATCAGTATTTAACAGTGTTTTTACTCAAGTAGAACTATAAAATAGATGCTTTTACTGGAGTTGTGTGTTAGAGAGGTATTGTACTTTATTAGTGCATTAAATTTACTTTTCTGTTTTACAGGAGAGAGATTTTGCAGGCTTCCAGACTGAAGGTCGAAGGGCTTTACGCTCTGGACAAGATGTTTCACAAAGTAATTCATAAAATTTTGTTTACGCTGTAATAAGTAAAATTCCTGTGTTTTTGCTGCAGAAACGAGTACCAATATAAGAATTTCTTTTTGTCTGTTGCTAGAAAGTTCTTTCAAATCGGCCGCGAAGGGGAAGCCGTTTCTTGCTCCTGGTTCGTCTGCAAACAAAGTCAACGTTGCAAAAAGAGGATCACGGGTAACTACGGAAACGGCGAGATCATCACCTTCGGAAAACGGAGGAAGACGTCAGCACGGCGCCAGGAAACCCAAAGTAGTCGTCAAATTGGCTACGACAAAGATACCAAGGGAAATGCTCAGGAGTCGAGAAAAACCATCTGAGAAAGAGAAAAGGACTGCGTTCTCACGTAAAGATAAAAACGGAGGTGTAGAAAATGAGGTATTGGGTGATCCAGGCGTGGATGCTGAAAGAACGAGAACGCAGCCGGGACGCACCGGTCTAAGGAGGCGGGGGAAACTTGTGTGGAATTTAACGCTGATTAAGCGGAGAGGGAGAGATTCCAAAAAGAGCCTGGCGGAGAATTTGGGAAGACGTTCAATCAGAGGGTGCTCGAGGACTGCTGAGTCGAACGAGGCTCAGGAAATAGTTGCTATTGACGACCAAGGTGATTCTGTATCTCCAAATCCTGGTCCAAAGCAGAAGAGAGTCTACGACGTGACGAGTGCCTCTCCGGAAGAGGAAGAACCCGTGGATGCTGCTTCTTCAAATGGAACCGAAAGCATTCCAGACAGTGGTCCAGTTTTTCCCGCGAAATCCCTCGCTGCCTTGAAGCGACGCAGATCTTTATTTAGCCATCGCAGGAAGCCAGAGCTGAAGCTGAAGGAGGATCAGACAGCGATCGGGAGTGGAGTCCCCCGGAAAAGGCAACGGCTCGTCTGTAACCCCTACGAAGCAGTGGCGTCTCCGGTGAATCCAGAACTACCAGCTCCGGTGGCAAATCGGCACGTGCTCACGGACAACGTGACGAGTAGCCGGCCGTCCCGGGTGATCAGGATGCCGAGAAGGTTCATGGATGATGAAGGAATGTCTGGACCACTGGGAAAGAAGGTTGTTCAAACGGAGAACCAAGACAAGCCTTGCAGCGACTCTGAAGTAACAAACCATTCCCAAACCCCCAAGATCGGAAACAAACAAAAAAGCACAAACAAAAGAGCCATATCTGACAACCTCGATGGAAAGCCTGTGGAGTTGAAGCCAAGCGGCCTGACTGCTCTTCCACGCAAGAAACTGGGGAGACCTTCTTTTGATAGTACTCATCTCAAAGTCTATGAGGGTTTAAAGATGCTTACAGCAAGCTTGACTCAGAGGAAGGAACAGCGAATGGCTAGCACTCATTCCAAAGCCCTCTGTGAAAAAGTGGAGTGCGAGAACCACGAATCTCTGATAAAATGGAGGAGTTCCGATATAAAGATTGGGGATTTGGACTGTCCAGGAATTGTGCATAAAGTGGCTGTACACGCTAACGATGAAGTGATCAGTCAGCCAGAGGTTCTGTCTGCTGAAGGACTTGAAACCAAGGCGGATGGTAAGGAATATAAGAACTTGCTGTCACTTTTTACGCAGACACGACAGCACTAATGTTTTTTCCCCCCTCAGCGGAGAGAACCAGCGCGGAGGGTGATACCGACGTACAAAGCTCTGATGCTGGGAAGCCCGAGTCGATGTCGTCCCCGGGAGGTTCCTTTCACAAAATCAGCGTCTCTGGCGCCAACAAGAGGATGCTTCATCTGCTGAAACGGGCCAAGGTGCAGCTGATTAAAATCGACCAGCAGAAACAGCTGAAGACGGCTCAGGTATGTATTTTGACACGGCGCTTTCAGTGTCGGTCGTGAGCAAGGAAGAGTTTTCTTCCGGTGTGTTCTGTTTGCTTATGGAGGTGCAAAACTACTCAGAAAACACCATTTAGGAGCCTACGTTGGCCGTACACATACGGAGAGATGAATGGATATAGAAGAGAGAGGCTTGTATGGCTCTGTGTTTGGGTTTGCAAAGCAGTGGGAACTTTCTGGAAACTTTAACCTCATCTGAGGAATTAAGGAAATGTTCCAGGATGAAAACTTGCTGGGTAATTTTCCGGAAGTTTATTTAAAGTGAAGGGAATTTCTGGGAAATAATTAGAAATATATTTATACTCATGTACAAACATTTTGTTTGGTTTTAAGATGAACGGGATGCAAACTAATACAGATTAAAAAATATATATATTCTTGAGTTTGATTTAATTGTAAGTAAAACAATTATAGATATTTCTTAATATATATTTCACAATATTACTGTTTTGTTCTGTATTCTTGATCAAATAAATGCAGCATAAAAGACGTCTTATTGACCAGAAACATTACACGCGTCACAGTTTGAGCTAGCTAGCCTCATTAACTATCCAAAAAATAGTTTTAATATACATTTAGAATATGTTTTACTGGCTCGCTACTGTATAAACACATTGGTATTTACTCAAATCCTTAACCTTTTTTACTCGTTAGTCAGATTTTATTTTAATAAACATTGATACTTTATTTGATTTATTGTAAGTGTGCTGTGTGCATGTAACTGATGAATGTGCAGGGTAGAAATTCAACTAAAATCTCAATAAAGCCGGTTGTTTTAACCAAGATTTTCCTGCAAGAAGTTCCCAGTGATTGGCTAACCTGCATTTTTATTAAACATTCACTATTTATTCCCATTAATTCCCAATATTTTCCCATTAAAATTGCTTTAAAAAAGGAAATATGCAGCTTTAATCACAATACAGGAGTCAATACAATCCAATTTTGCGATTCATTGCCATTCTGTAAGCTTGGAGAGATATTGGGATATTTCTTATTTTAGCATATAAGCATTAGCATATAATTTTAGGAAATGTCATTAACCACATGCAAACCTTAAAAAAATATATATTGTTTAACCAGAACACAGTGGGATTTGCAATAATTCCATCTAAAATGACACTGTAGCGAACCCCCAGCCAGACAACGGTGAAGCGTACTGAGGTTTTAAAAAGCCTTAATTTCGTGTTCAGCCTTTTTCTTGGGAAACACAAAATCTACCTTTCCTTGATGGAACAACCTTTTCTTGGTGAAACAGAGCTACAGAACAGATAAATAACAAACAATACAGTCAGCTCTTACAAACATAAACACGAATAGCCATTTATAACAAGCCCTTCTGTGATGTCACACAATGATGTCACAGATGTCATGTAAGTTTAAAAGGATTACCTTATTTACTCTTCTCTTAGAGTTAGTTACCTACACTACCAACCCAAACTCATTACACCTACCCACACCATGAACCCGTGCCAGCTTTACACACATCACACCTCAGTGGCATCAAGTATATTGCAATCCATTTACAATTAGTATCATTGCACCTGACATGGTAATTGTTTTAAATTATTTTTATAACCATATGCACATAGTCAATGAAGACAAGTCAGTCGACGCTGCTATTACTTGAAGCGGGTGTTTTACCCCTAATGGTTTTTACAGGCACCCCCCCCCTAAAGATAGGAAACAGCTGCACCCTTATGCTAGAACTTCCTGTCACTGTTTAAGTCCAGAGTTAAGAAGACTATCCATCTAGTCTCAGGGATCTAAACTCAAAACCAAACAACTGCCTTGAATCCTGTATTTAATACATAATCCTTTTTTTTTGTTGTTGTTATTAATATTGTGTTTTTGAGAATTGATACAGTATCACCAAACAAAATATCGCTATACTCACGTATTGTGATAAAGTGCCTCGTGTGTGTTTTGCAGCTGATGTCCGGTACAGTGCGAGTCGGAGACGGAGGTGTCATGAGCATGAAGAGGAGCAGGAGAAATAGAATAGTCAGAACGAACAAAGAAGAGATTCCTCAGGTGCGTTCTGTTTCCGATAGAGGGGCGAAAAAAAAAGATGGAAGCGCTAAGAATGTAACATAGGCCATACACTCGGGGACGGACGGACGGACGGATGCAAAAATGGGTCGCTTGTATGGCTCTGTGTTAGGATTGTAAATGTGTGGAGACTTTCCGTTTGGGAAACATTAAACAGGGATTTGTGGGAAATGGATAGAAATTGATCATCTAGAATATCATATACAGCTTGGTCATAAGCTGCAAACTAGTACAGTTAAAATTTGTACTTTGTTTTATTTGTTAGTGTAATTTTGTTGCACAATAGTACACACAGCACAAAGAAGTTTTAAACATAAATCGATGTAATATTTGGCATGTACTCGCCGAGATTCAAGAAGGAAGGCACAGTGCATGTAGGGGGCGTGGCCTCAATAATCCTGCAGTAAGTGTGCTGTGTGCACGTGATTGATAAACGTGAAGGGTAGAAATTCAACCTGAAACTACATTTAAGTTTCTTGTTATAAATTAGCCAGCAATTTGCTAAACTCACAGTTTATTCCTGTTAATTCCCATGGAAAGTTTTGAAAATAGACTGTTTGTCTCAAAGGATGTTAAATGTTATGTGTATTGTTAACTTTGTGTGTGTGGGTTAATTGTGTTTATAGGGACAGCCGGTCGGAGGCCCACGTATAAAACACGTGTGTCGGGCAGCAGCAGTAGCACTCGGGCAGCCCCGTGCCATGGTACCTGAAGACATCCCTCGGCTCTCTGCTCTGCCGTTACACGAGCGAGAAGGCATTGCACCTTCACAAGACACTGAGGGTACACAGCGTTCTGATTTTCAGCGTTTACCAAGTCTGATATCATGATTTGAGTCGGTGTGAAGTGCGATTCGTTTCGATGCATCTGTTCTAGAGATCGGGATTAGTTCTTTTTCTGGTTTGAATACCATCTAGACCTCTTCTTCCTTCTCATTTCATGTTTGAGGGATAATTTGTAATGCATTTTACTGTTAATTGTAGGACTGAAACGATTCCTTGAGTAACTCGAGTAATTGAAGTACACAAATGTGATTGTTTCGATCCCTTGAGAACAATCAGTTTTGGAGGAGACTGAAAAAAAAAACGATAAAGCGAAGGAGCCTCGTCCAGCGGCTTCAAACTTCAGGCCGAAGAATAAAACAGAAGTTTGGGATCATTTCAAACTAAAATATAAAGAAAACACCATTCCATTGACCTTTTTCAAGTAATTTGAAAAAGATTTTTATATTTTTGTTTGAAGTTTTTATTTATGTTTATACAATCAGCCCTCGATTGATCATGGTTCGAATAAAATTTTGTTCCAGGAATGGTCCTGATTTATTGCAAAAAATCTAAACTAATAGTGAGTTTTTATGTAGTTTTGTGTTGAAAAAAGGTGTAAATGAAGTAAAAGTAGACCCAAAATACCGTACAGTGTATATCATACATGTACACGAGACAAAGAAGTAGCCTTGTGTACAAAATCGTGGTGCTGGGATGCTAAAAATCTACATTATACGGCTGGAGGGAACAATTCTGGCCAATCGGAATGATTTTTATTTAATCTTGGTTGTTATGGGCTCTGACGTCAAAAAAGGCGGAATTGAAGACGTACGTCACCAGATTTAGCCAATGAAAATAAAGAATGCAATGATGTGTATCTTAATTCTGCCCTATTTTTGACGTCATAGGACACTTCAACCAAAAAAACGAGCAGAGAAACTAATCATATGCTACAGAACTGTGTTTAAAAAAATTATAATAATAAAAAAAAACAGCCTTATTGCCTCATCAGATCTATATTACATGTAGACATTTGCTACTCTTTTTTTTTTTTGTTTTGTTTTGGTTTTTAACCCCCTCTCTTCTCCTCCTTAAGAGCTCGGTTCTCACTCGGAACCGGAAAGCAGTGAAACCGGCTCTATTGAACAGAGGCACACGCACAAACAGAAAGCGTTCGGCCTGCGACAGCGGCGCTGCTTCAGCTGCAAGGGCTGTTGTCGTGTAGAGGACTGCGGGGCCTGTGTTTTCTGTCTGGATAAACCGAAATACGGAGGACCCAACAAAAAACGGCAGAGCTGCGTGTAAGTGGAAAATAATTTCCTCGTCTTATCATTTTATCACTATATAAACAAAATTATTGCGACAGCTGACTTCACAAACTCCGAGGCACAGTAACATGAAACGTTCCCTCTAGTTGAACTGGGAGATCCAAACCGTTTTCTGCATGGCACAAAGCCAGTTTCTTGAAGATATAATTTGCATGGGTTGGAATTAAAGATCTTGATTTACCTCCTATAGAGTTTTGACCTCAATCCTACTGAACACCTTAAGAATGAATTGGAACACTGACTGCACCAGTTCAGCTCACCTTCATCAATACCCGCCTTATACTAAAACACATACTTACGGTCTGGTGTCCACAAACCTTTGTCTATATAGTGTGTGTGTGTGTGTGTGTGTGTATATATACAAGATTACATTTTCTCAACTCTCGATAGTCAGAACGTTGCACATTTAATGTGTTTCAAATCTAATGACCTCTTGTACTTTGACTGGTTAATTATGGCTTCGACAACACCAGAATAAGGTGTAGAGTTACACTCATTCTCAAACGGCTGCATCATATAAAGATTAAGTGCCTTCATGGTTTTGCTCCACTCTTCCTCATTGTGCTCATTGTTCCAGAAAAAACAGTTCAGCAAATAAAAAAAACCCATTGGTCAAACCTGTTACCTGATGAGGCAGCGTTTAGATACGTTTCATTTATTTTTTTTATAAATCATTTAGGAAATCGTATTTAATTAGCACATTATTTTTACCTACTCAAATAAATTTTTTGTATTTTTCTAATACAACTAAATCTAACGGTTTTCCAATTTATTTATTTATTTATTTTTTTTTAACCCCGTGTTCTAACAGTTTCGTGAATTATTTAAACCTTAATTCTATTTAAATCTCTGCAAAACGCTTTAACCCTTTACTTGCTTTCGGCATTTTTAGAAGTGCTTTAATGGGGTATTTATTCTGTCTTTACATTTTATCGGTGCTTTTAATAATGCACCTTGTCTCAAAGCAGCTTTACAGAAATATAGATTTTAACGTCAGAATTTTTTTCCTCTACGTTTTTCCCCTAATGAAGTGATTGTGACTTTCTGAGATGGTATGAGGAAGAAACCTTGAAAGAAACTCGACTCTAAAAGAAATCCATCCTTATCTGAGTTACACTGAATGTCCATTCTTTACATTTCCATCATTAAGGTGCACTGATGGATGCTTGAATGCAAAACCTTTCATGGCAACTATAGGCTCAAGCCAGTGTATATATTAATTACAGTGCAAATCCATCGCCATGGTTCTTGAGATATGTCCTCCACAGTAACAATATTTAGTCTGCTTAAGTAGAAACCATTCTCTGCAGCAGCACGTGGTTTCGAAGTAAATAGAGCTCCATCTAGATGTAGGGCGTCGGGTTAAATCAGGCCGGTCCGGACAGAAAAATGGGTCGGAATCGCGTGTCTTTTCTCTACATTTTGCCCATGCGTCCATACTGAGTTGGCGTGTCCAAGAAAAAAAAAACTCTATAGGCATTTTCAATACCAAGGACTTATATTTATTCACATGATAGTCATGTCATCCGTTTTATTCAAATTGAACAACTTAATAGTATACGTTTTCTGATGCACTAACTCCACTTCTGCATCTTTCTTTTCACGTGAAAACAAATAAAACGATGCCGTTCATAGTTTCTTCTTGCTTTCATCATTCCTGACACTTCTAAAACGTGTCCCAAAAGGCTTCTTTTCGCATCAAGCACCTTCTGCGATTTGCACTGGATCTCTCCTATAGTGTCAGAAAGGTGAATGTCGTCTTCCGGAAAAGGTTGAAGTACACAGGAGCCGAAGCGAGTGGGTGGAGCGAGATCACGTTGTTTCCGGCGAGAAACTCGCGTGTGAGTAGTGTTCAGTGACTGGTCATTAAACAGCAGCCGTAATGACGCGAATGAAGCTCTGTGCTCTTTGCGACTGTGCGTGCAGCCCTGTGCTACCATCTGTTGGCGTGCTACAAAACCAAAATGTCACCGTGTTTAGCGTTAGAACCTTAAAGCTAATCATTTCTGTTCTTTCCAGCTACAAGAAGTGCTTAAGGATCGAAGAGAACAAAGTGAGACGACTGAAAGGTATGGCTGTTTAAAATTACACCGTCCTTTCAGGAAACGTTTCCATTTAGCTTCGTATCATCATCGTCCCCAAATTAGAGCATTTATTTGACCTATTGTGTTTTTTCGCAGTTCAGATGAAGCGACGTCCTGCGTGCGGCCAAACCGCTGCGTACAGTGGTGCCGAGGAAGAGGACGAGGGAGATGTCACGGCAGACGCTCTAAACACTAACGCTCTAAGCTCTGTCCGGCGGCAGCCCAGGCGACAGGTCACACGCCGATGCTTCAGCGACTTGCTAGAGTCGGACTCGAACGACACAGACGCTTCTGCTGAAGATGTGATCAAGGAACCCAGCAGTAGTGAGCCGAGTATTAAGGCTAATGGTATGATTCATTATCGAAAGCCAGACGTACAAACTAGAATAGATGCGTCTCTGCCGATCCTGGGGTTTACATTTTGTAGATATTTTAATATGCATTGATTCTGTGAGAACCCCTTCATAGGATGCCAGTTTTTTTCAGTAGACTGACCCACTTTACTGTAGTGCTATTATCATGAAAGTTAAACTTTCTACGAAGTGACAAAATACTCAAACCCACAGCAATACAGTGTTAAAATCGTCTGCACTTTGTTTGATCGCTCAATCCAAAGTTCTTTGTCTCTTCCTGGAAGCAAGATCAGTGCAGGTACTGTGTCTCAGGAGATACAGCTATGACACTTAAGCTTGTGCACTGCTGCTCAGCCGTTGAGCTCGTTTCATGGAGGCACATTCACAATCAATGTATGTCGTACAGAGCACGGCCTGGAGTCCTGTATAGTCCCTGGATTCTGGAGCAACCTGAACGTTCTCTGGATTATTGATCTCAGGAGGACACCATAGATTTGGAGAAAGTGTATGAGAGACAGTTCGTGGAAGGACCCTTTCTGTTTAGGCACCTTCACCCCACTGATCATGTTTTGTGTTGTGCACATATGTAGTGAAAAGCCTTCCTGGGAGAGTGAGAGTTATTGCTGAAAAAACCCCAAAAACAAACAAAAAAAACGCCTTTTTAACAAGTCGCTACCAAACTAGCTGTTAAATGCATTGATGTTAAGGTGAATTAGGAAATTAGGATTGTGTGTGTTTTTTTTTCCTTCACACTTATTTTGTTTATTGTCCTATAGAAATTGTTACACCTGCTGATACTCAAGACGAGGCAGTGAAATCACGAAGGCCTGGGATGACGAAAGCACTGTGGGGACGGCGACGAATGAATAAGGTATTTCTATATGTTTATTTGTTTTTTTGCATTATATATATATTTTTACTTGGTTAAGCAGTTTGTATTTTAACCTCTTTCATGCTAAGCCGTTTTCAGTAATATCAGACACACTACATGGACAAAAGTATTGAGACTTTTTAAACCATTGTAATTAGTCTCTAAACTGTCCTTCACTTGAACTTGGAGACCCAAACCTGCTACAGCACGATCAAGGGAGCTCCATGAATATATAGTTTACATGTGTTGGTTGGAGGAAGATCTTGAGTGGCCTGCTCTGAGAGTTCTGACCTCATCCCTGTTGAACACCATTGGGATGGATTGTAACATTTGCCCTCATGCAGGCTTTCTCACCCTACAATCATAATCTGAATGAGCACAAATCTCCACAAGATTCATTCCAACATTTGTCCAGAAATGAGACGGTATTATTAAAGCAAATTAAATGTGGATCGGGATGTTCAAAAAGCAAATATGAAATATATGGTGTCCAAGAACCTTTGGTCCATATAGTGTACTGACATGTCTGGGAACAGTTGCAAAGTCCTGCTTTTTTTGTTGTTGTTGTTGTGATTTTTTTTTTCTTCAAGTCTATTGTCAGCGTCATGCTCTGTTTTGTCCCCGAAGTTTATTTTTTTTAAGCAAAGATCTTACATTCAGGTTATTACACTCAAAATCTATTGACACTTTTGGTAAAATGGTTGTAAATGGGTTTTTGTGGACACGTAGATGTCGACCTATTTTGGATTTTACCGATAGCTAGGTACTTGCGGATAGCTGAATTATCAACCCAAAAATTTTTTTAAATGGATACTGGATTAAAACAAACATAACACCCCATGCAAAGTAGTACTGAACTTTATAAAAAAATTAATTGCACAGTCAAAAACAAACAGCACGTGGCGTCAGTAATTCGCCTCTAGAGGGCGCTCTCGTAATGACAGCGGGCCGGAAGCCGGAAAAACTATCTATATGGATTTTTGCTGATAGTTCCAGTAATCAAGTATCAGTGCCGATTTATCGTCAAAACTGATTAATCGGTCATTCTCTAGACATCTGTCCAACACAACTCCAACTGGTTGCTACAGTTTTGGAAGCACACAATTGTACAGAATGTATGTTTGTGAAAGATTGTGTAGATTTCCGTAGAAAACCGAGCTTCAGGCGAACGTTGTGTGTTACTGAACTTCACTGAACAAATTGTTTTCTCTCATTAATGCTCTTATGACTGAATAAGCCAATTCATGGAAGAATGGATGTTCTAACAAGCCCATATGCATGCGATTGGTGAGGTGTCCACAGACCTATGGCTATATAGTGTACCTATTTATTTTGTTATATTTTATAATTTTGTTCAGTTGATTTATTTATTTATTTTTTTATTTCTGCAGTGTAATAACCCTGAATATAAAATGTAATCTTGAATTATTTAATTTATGTACTGTAAACAGCACCAATTCCGGACCTATTCTGTGCTACTTTCTTGTCTTGAGGGGGTACTATTCGTCGTCTCCTTCCTCCTGCTCCTGCACCTCCTAATCCTTCCGCTCTTCTTCAGCTGCTCTTCTTTGCTGCACTTGTCATGATGCAGTTGTCCTGCTATAATGCTCCCCACCTCCTTTCCCCTCCTCGCTCTCCTACTCTCCCAACTCCAGAGTTGCCCTACCTCACTGGCGCTGGAGCGCTCTGTACCAGGAAGTCCGTCTGAAAAGCTCGGGCTGAGGCTCCAGCTGCGACTGCACAGACTGCCACTTAGCTTGGTGCGAGCTGCTGAAGTGTCTTCGGTGGCTGTGCCTTTCCAGCCCGATGATAAAAGAGCACAAGAAGAGGAGGCGGATAGAGAAACGCGGGTTGTGAAGGAGGGAGTTCTGCAGCGACCCCTTACTGACCCCTGTCTTCCTCATTCCCAGAGCTCAATGGAGCACATGCCACCCAGCGTCCTGGCCACACTGGCCAAAGGCTTCGTACACCGGGAACGACAGGCGCAGGAGCCAGCGCACAAAATCCGGGTAGACTTTAAGGTCAGTGTTTCAATCTTTAATCGTTATTTTTTTATTATCTATTTTTTAAAGACTATAATTACTATCCCATAGGCCACAGGTGCCTAATACGTCGATCTGTAAATCGTTAATGTAGCATGGGTAGATCTCTTGCACGCTCAACATACAACCACTGTCGTTAAAATATCTGGCAACAAAAGTGAGTACACCCTAATTAATTACAGCTGTCCTTGTCAGGACCATACTAATGTGTGTATCTTGTATTAGAGAAGTAAAAATTTGGTGCTTTGAGTACATTTCTCTCATACTGACCACTGGACTTCAACATGTCACCTGAGGATTTGAGAATTGTTGCTCTCCACAAACAAGGCCGAGGCTATAAGATCAGTAACTCCCTGAAACTGAGTTACAGTACAGTGACCAGGGTCATACAGAGGTTTTCCAAGTCCATTTAGAACAGACCTCGCAAGGGTCAATTAACAAAGTTGAGTCCTCGTGCTGTGCATCAGGTGCCGAAGCTGCTTCAAGAAACAGACGCATGAGTGCTGCAGCATTGCTTTAGATGTTGCAAAAGCAGAAGGTCCGCTTGTCAGTTCTCAGACCGTACGTGCACACTGCAACATGTCGATTTGCATCACCGTCGTCCCAGAAGGAAGCCTTTTCTGAAGCTGGCTCACAAGAAACCTGCAAACAGTTTGCTGAAGATGACCTGTCCAAGAGCATGAATTACCTAATCGGATGATATCTTCGAAAATCGGATTTATTAATTAGATGTTTTGCTTGTTTTAACTATATCAAACCCTAGTTCAGTGTATTTATGTATAAAATTGTACTTAAATACAAAAGCCAGATATTGAGATTAAATCTCTTTAATTTTGATATTTTAAAGCTTATAGTGGCTTCTTGTTGAGGACTGAATGGGGGATTTCTCCTTTGAACAAATTCACTCATGCTTTGTGAAGCAGAACATGATTTTTCCAACTTAACGACCCCAAACACAAGTGCCTTGCTGAGGAATGTGATCGAGTGGCCAAGTCTGTCTCCAGACCTGAACCCTATTCTTTTTATTTAAACCTCATCTTTTTATTTCCTAATCTAAAGAGTTCCTGTCAGAAACTCAAATGGTCACCACTTCGAGTAAACATGTTACTTTTTTCCCTTACATACGGTTATTATTAGTTTTGAATGATGTAGACACTGTACTCGTTCATGTCAAGAGTGCGCTTTCTGTCACATATAACGAGATGCATCAGCTACCTCAATTCCGGCGTTATTTATGTGCGGGGTTGGAAAATGTAACGCAGCCAAACACTGGACATCGAGTCCCAGTTACGCCGTTCACCCGTTGACACACTATTACTTTTCTGATGAGACTTTAAATCTTACACTTGTTTCGTTTTGTTTTGTAGGAAGACTGCAACATTCAGAATGTGTGGGCGATGGGAGGACTGAGTGTCCTTATGTCCGTTCCAATTACAGCGGAGTGTGTGTGTCTGCTGTGTGCTAGTAAAGGCCATCATAACGTAAGGACTCATGACTGCAGCGTATATGCTTTTCAGTCGATTTTTTGTGTGTCTCATTGTGAAGCCTGAACATACTGTAATCTCATAGTAATGAATTTTCATCTCATGCCTTCCAGATGATATTTTGTCAGATGTGCTGCGAGCCCTTCCACCGCTTCTGCCTTCCGGCAGACGACCGTCCACCGAAAGAAAACAAGCAAAACTGGTGTTGCAGGCGCTGCAAATTCTGTCACGTTTGTGGTAGCAAGAGCAAACAGGTACAAAACATCACTTGAGGGATATGACCAACGTATATTGCTATGACTTTGTATTCCCATAGGAACACGTTCACATATTGCTTATGCGGTCTCGCCTGTTTCTTTCCCTTCAGCCGGTTTTGCAGTGCAGAAGGTGCTTTTACTGCTACCACCCATCCTGTCTCGGGCCCATGTATCCCAAACCTGGGAAGTATAACACACCTTGGGTGAGCTTTTCCCCTCTTTTGCAGCACGGGCTAATTTTATGTTTATAAAGTAATCGGTTTATGGAATAAATGAAGTGACAGCTTATGCTTGTGTGCATAAAAATGTGTGTGTGTGTGTGTACGTATCTATTTTATTGTGAATTGTTTGTGTAGGTATGCATGCTGTGTGTTCGGTGCAAAAGCTGTGGGGTGACACCGGGGAAATCCTGGAGCACGTCTTGGAATCATGAGCTTGATCTCTGCCCTGATTGCAGTAACCTTCACAAACAAGGTACTTCCATAACAACATGCAACAGGTTCTTATCTACTAGATTGAGTGAATGGAAAATGTAATGCTACTGCTTTTAAAAACATTCTGCACCATTGTGTACTTCACCTTTGTGGTAACACTTTGAAAAACACATCTGGCTGGAAAAATTCAGGTGTCTTAATACTTTTGTCCATGTGATGTACTTTACTGTAACATTTTTGCATTTCAGGTCATTTGCAGATGTGCAATGAAAAGCTGTGTTTTTGAAACGATAATATTTATCCTGTCACTTTTTCATGTGGACACTGTGGAGAAATTAAGCGTATAATATTAAAGTAAATAAAGCAGGAGGGGTCATTTTTGTTTTTGCTGCAGATGGAACAAAATCTGTGATTTTTATGAAACTTGCGATGGACAGAACTGAAGTGAACGTAATTCATTGCTGTATTTAAGAAGCTTTTTTTTTTTTTTTTTGCATGTCAAAGCTGAAGTATTTCCATTTGGGGAGACTTTTAACTTCACTACATTTCAAAGTCAAATATCGTACTTTTTAATTTAACTACATTTTGCGAAATCAGTCGTTCTTTTTTATTTATTTATTTATTTATTTTAAATGAGTGGATAAAAACAGATCAATCACTCAGCAATCCACCAATCAGTGTAGAGCGCGTGCTCTGTTTTGAATTTGTTCTGCCGCCTGGTGTATCTACTGATCACCAACATACAGTTCAGCATCAGTTCATCAGCAAGCAGAACATTTAGAGAGGAATAAATGATGGAAGAAACTCCTGACTCGAACTCGCCACAGCACACGTGGTCTTATTTACACGATTTTATTTAGTTTATATTTTTTTAAAGAATTTGAATAATCAGAACATTATAGCCATAATAAATCATAGTACTTTGGATACTCAAGTACAGCTGAAGGCAAATACTTTTGTACTTTTAATAAGTGCACTTAGTAATAAATGAGTAATATTTTACATACAGAGTGTATCTCTACTTTAACTCATGATTTGTGTAATTTTAACATGTGTAACATTTTGTATTTTGCAGGAAACTTCTGCACGGTGTGTCTCAAGTGCTATCCTGAGCATGAGTTCGACATGAAGATGATGCAGTGTGCTCGATGTGCCCACTGGGTACATCCCAAGTGTGAGGGACTGACAGGTTAGTGTCTTGAAAAATCTTAATAATTTTACTAAAAGTATATAAGCATATTTCGCTTAGATAAGCATATTGCCATCTTCCCAGAAGAGTGGAAGATATTACAACAACACATAGGGACTAAATTTGGCATGGGATGTTCATAAAGCACACGCAAATCTTATAGTCAGGTGTCTGCAAACTTTTCTCCATCCACTCTTCATCTGTTTGTTTACTCTTAATAATGAGTATCAATTGAAATTCTTCCTATCAGATGACTTGCATGAGATTCTGAAGAGGTTACGGGGGAAAAGTTTGGTGTTCTCCTGCGCCGCCTGCAGTAAAAACTTTCCCAGTGGCTGGCAGGAAGTGGTGCAGAGTGTACTGCGCAGCGGTCTCGAGAAGATCATGAATGGCCTGACGAGCTCCCTGACCACCTCTCACATCCTGAAATGCTCAGAGGTAAGGTTCTTTACATATTTATTTAAATATAGAAGTTTCAACTCTCCCTGTTTCTTTTATTACCTCTGGATTTTCAAAGTAGGCGCTCGATTTAATAAAAGAAACTCAAAGAATGTCTTTTTTGGATGTATTTCTTTATCTGAATATTAGATGCTAATATTTTTAAATAAACCTTTGCATTATTTTTGGCTTTTTTTTCTTTGTGAGACTGCGTGCTGCACAGAGAGCGCTATATTCTATTCAATATTTATAATGTATTATAAATAACAGTTACATTTTCAGTTAATGTTTTTATTTTTGGTTTTGTTCTAAAGTTTAGTACTATATCACATGCAGTGTTAAGTTTGTGTGTTTTTTAATCCAGTAACCAGTATCAAGTACGATCCAACCTAGCTATCACCATTGCTAAAATCCCCCATTGTTTGGCCTCTATTTTACACCTATTGAAATGCTTACTGTTTTTTTTTATGAATCAGTGTCTCCTCAAACGTCCTTTAAATGCTTTTGAGTGTAAGGTCAAGGAATTTTAAGACGCGGCTCATCACATCAGTCACCTGAGAGAAGAACGTTTTAACAGAAAGAGCATTAGTTCGGAAACCTGTGGGACAGGACTGTTTCAGCCCTTCTGTGCCATCTAGTGGACGTCGTGTTTATTTTATAATTTTTTTTTACACAGTGGTACCTTAACCTACGAGTTTAATTCGTTCCATGGACGAGCTCGTATCTCAATTTTGCTCGCACATCAAATAAAAATGTCCCCGTTGAAAATACTTAAAATGGCATTAATCCGTTCCAAACTTCAAAATGACACCCCGTTTTTATGTTTCATGTTATTAAATTAGGAAAATACATTTCTAAATAACAAATCTTTTATAAAACATAATAGAAAGAGAATGTAAAGATATAATAAAGTTTTATACAGTGATTGTTCCTTGAAGATGAGACGACTTGAGCTAACGAAGACGCTGGCGGAGGGGGGCGGGGGCTAGAGGCGATAAGCGGAGGGACTGTAACTATCACTACACTACGTATCCCTAAACTTTACATTTCTTACTTTTTCGTCTTTGCACAATCTTTGCTTTCTGGCTTCGCTTCGCCATCCAGCAGCGGCATTTAAAGCTCGTACCTCAATTTTTTGCTCGCGTAACAAAGCAAAAAAACGACCGAGTGACCGCTCGTACCTCGGAAAACTCGTACCTTAATGCACTCGTAGGTCAAGGTACCACTGTATATACAGGGTTGTTCAATAAGAATAAACCGATATCATGAGGCATTGCTTCAGTTCTAAAGCATCGTCATGGAACGAGTCAGTGACCAAATGAAATTTGTAAGGAATCTCAAGCACTCCTCTGCTCATTGGGACATTGTATTACTTTTCCTTAACGAAATATTGCCTAATGGAAAAACCCTGTTTTTGTAAAGTGAGTCTGAAAGCATGCTGAATTGTTTGTTGTCTGTCTTCTGAACCAGTGTGAAGCCTGTTCTGATGCTGACAGCGAACAGAATCGAAAGATGATTTGTCATCTTCATGCTGTGGAGAAGAAGCTTAAAGGCGGCTCGTATACTTCACTGGTGAGTCGGTTACACTTTTACCAGTTAACCAGCTTCATGCAAATGTACCGATTTTTTTATTTATTGATTTTTTTTTTTATTTTGGACAGAAAGCATTTCATGAGGATGTGGTGACTGTCCTGGTAAAGCAGCTCCAACAAGAAGAATCGCTTCAAGAGGAACAGAGGCCCACCGCTCATGTCAGAGCTTTATATGTAAAGGTAATCGAAAACTGTACAAATATTAAAGCAATGCATATTTAAATTGTTATTTATTCATGTATATTCATTGCTTTTGCAGTTACTGGAGCAAACTTTCAGTTGGTTTAACATTCAGGATCCTAGAGCGTGGAAACCTTTAAGAAAAGAATTCCCAAGGTACTTTCTTCTTTTAACAAATGTCCTGCATTTTAGTTAGATTTCTAATGGACATGCATTCATGATGGATATATCTCCTGAAACTGCAGAACACAAAAGCCAGAATGCCAGCTTCATGCAAATGTACCGATTTTTTTATTTATTGATTTTTTTTTTTATTTTGGACAGAAAGCATTTCATGAGGATGTGGTGACTGTCCTGGTAAAGCAGCTCCAACAAGAAGAATCGCTTCAAGAGGAACAGAGGCCCACCGCTCATGTCAGAGCTTTATATGTAAAGGTAATCGAAAATTGTACAAATATTAAAGCAATGCATATTTAAATTATTTATTCATGTATATTCATTGCTTTTGCAGTTACTGGAGCAAACTTTCAGTTGGTTTAACATTCAGGATCCTAGAGCGTGGAAGCCTTTGAGAAAAGAATTCCCAAGGTACTTTCTTCTTCTAACAAAGGTCCTGCATTTTAGTTAGATTTCTAATGGACATGCATGATGGATATATCTCCTGAAACTGCAGAACACAAAAGCCAGAATGAAAATACTGCAACATAAGGTTTTTTTTAAAAAAGGATAAAGGCATTATTTTGGTCAGCAGTGACTCCACCAGTCATGCATCCGCACCCCCCAAAAAACTGTGTATATATATATTGATCGTTTTCAAATCTTTTTTTCTTAAGTGCCTCAAAAATTATTGATGCATTCCATAATTCTGAATTCATCACGGCTTCCGGAAACAAATTACACACGTGTGATGTCGAGGTATTGCTTTATCTGAAAATCAATAGTACACTGTTAAAAGCCCGTGAGCAGAACTGAATAGAGCAGCCACATGCACAAGATCTATAGCTGCTGAGATTTTGTATTCGTATCAGGAGAAAGAGTTTATGTATAAATAAATATATAAAAATATAAATTCAGTGCACTAATTAAAGGTGGTCCACCATGAATTTGTTTGACAGTGCAATGCTCCCAGAGGCAGTAATGCCCCCATCTGAAGAGCACAGTTATGCCCAGTGGTTGAAGGAACATGACCAAACGATGGCAAAGGAGAACCAAGAGAATCGTTTATTGAAAGCACGAGGAAAAGGTAATCTCGTTGTGGTAGAATGTCTTTAGCACAAGCTGTAGTATTTACTGATTCACACCCCTTTGTGCTTAAAATTCAGTTTATACTAAATGAACCATTTCCTTTGTTAAAGAGGATTAATAGATTTGAGGTTCTGTAACAAGTTTGAACTGGCCATTAATGCTTTGCATTTGTCTCATTTCATTACAGATCTTCAGAACATCCACCGATGCGATGCAGACAACAGACACTGTTCTCTTTGCCAGCAGCAGGGTGACGCCAAGCCCACTGTAAGTTTCTCATATTATTTCACAATATTATATACCTCTTGTGCACGCAGCTGTGTAATAGCTGTGTTTATAGGAGGCGGGCAGGCTGCTGTATCTGGGCCAAAACGAGTGGGCTCACGTGAACTGCTGCATCTGGTCAGCCGAGGTGCAAGAACTCAGAGGCGCGTTGTTGCACGTGCACAGCGCCGTGGCCAGGGGGCGTTTCATGGTGAGTACAAGTTTAATTTCAAAGTGGCCAATCAGTATATCATATCACAGACACTCTAATCAGATTTTGTGGTTTCTCTGCAGCGGTGTGAGCGGTGCGGCCATGCTGGAGCGACAGTGGGCTGCTGTCTCTCTTCCTGTCAGAGTAACTACCACTTCATGTGCGCTCGTGCCAGCCATTGTGTCTTCCAGAGCGACAAGAAGGTCTACTGTTACAAACACCGGGACCTCATCAGCAGCAAGGTTTTGTGTCAATTGAAATTGTTAACTCTTCTAATGTCATTGGGGGGGCAATCCAATCCACAATTATCTGTGCATTATCCCTTACATTACCTGCACTCTTAGTTTCTGTGATTTTTCTTTTTTTGCAGGTGATGAATGGATTTGAGGTTCTCAGACGGGTTTATGTAGATTTTGAAGGAATCAACTTTCGAAGGAAGTTCCTAACAGGCTTGGAGCCAGAGTGCATTAATGTCATGATCGGTATGTAAACCATATAGGATTTTGATCTAAAATTATAACATGCTCGATTGTATTACATATAACCTTTGTATAACATATTGTATATCACAAGTCATTTTGTTTCCTTTTCTCTTTTTTTTTGGTAATAGGCTCTTTGCAGGTACAGAACTTGGGTGTGCTGACGGAGTTATCTGCAAATGCAGGAAAACTGTATCCTGTGGGTTACCAGTAAGTTATTATATTTTCAAAGTTATTATATTGTTTTACATTAATTACATTATGGCATCGGCCATTTGTGCTCAAAATTAGGCCGATTATTACCCAAGTGCATCTGACACCAAATTGTGCATGTAGTTTCTGCTTTTGTGAGAGAACAGAACTCTTTCATACCAGCAGGTGGCAGTAGTCTGGATTCGGCATCCAAACAGAAGAGCTAGAACTGTAAATATATATAATGCAAGCAGTGTCTATACCTGCCTCGATCAATATTAACGGACTTGTGTAGCTCCTTTTCCAATTTTTTGGGCTTTTCCTTTTTATTCCATCATTGTTCGCTTTCGTCAGTTTCATTTTTTTCCCTTGTGCTCATTCGCTAAGCTGACTAGCCAGTCGCAGTTCTATTTCTCGCCTCCGATTCGAAATGCAGAATCGGCCGAAAATCATATGTATTGAGCATGCTTTACATTTGTGTGGTAATTTTAAAAGGTATAAAACCTTAATTATGGATTATCCATGATGATCCTGCCATGTGTGCCATATAAACCCTATTGTATACATTATCCTGTATTTTTTTATTGTTTATTTTGCAAGACCTCTTGTTTAACTCGCTGCTAGACAATACACTATCTCGGGGATGGGCGGTAATTTATTATTTTTTTTAAAGAAGGGGAAGATTTAAGATTGGTGTCGTTTTCAGGTGCACTCGGTGGTACTGGAGCACAGTCGACCCACGAAGGCCATGCAAGTACACCTGCACTGTGATCGATGTACATCCATCATCAGCGAGGAAAACGCCATATCTAGCACAAAACCAGGAAGAGAATTGCACTATTGCACACAGCCCAAAACAACAGGAAGGTGCGTTTATTAGTAGTTTTGCTTAATGCCTTATCTATAATTAAAATTGTTTTTTAATTACATTTATATCTGGGGTCCAGATTTCTGTAAAGCTGCTTTGTCTTTAAAGTGTTTATGTACATAAAAGGAATTTTTACCTGCTGCTTGTAACCAGTCCTGTCGATTATTCGTTTAATACTATAATCCGAGAACCCTTAAAAATCTTTAAGGTATGTTTGTTTCTTTAGATATGGATACCACAGAGGACGGTTTTACCCTGAAGCTTTCCCCAAGCACCCCATCTCCCAATTCCAAACTGGACTCAGGAACAGGATCTAAAACTTCCGCACACACTCATAATCGGAGGCCAGCCGGCGGGACTTTCAAACCATTGCCATCACCAGGTGGGTGTCCTTCCCGAACTAACAGTAAAATAAAATATAGTTTGGTATATTTATACATATTATTTGTATTCATGGTTTTTCCATCTTCATAGGAACTGCAGTTTCGACCCCACATCACATCCTGACCATCAGTGATCTTGACGAGACGCGGCGGTCAAGAAGGCTTTCCTTGCGCAGCCGAAATGCCTCACCAACCCAAACATCCCCCTCTGGGCCATTGAAATTAAGCTCAGGCGCTGGTCTTCATCCTCGATCGTTGTCATTTAGTTCGCCTGTCTCTCCACTGAGCACTCATGAAAACCCCATGTCACCTCGCCGAAGGGGCCGTCCTCCTTCCTCGCCTTCCGGGGCTACTTCGGCGTACTCCCCTCGGCAAGGCGCGGTCGCGAGCCCCCCTTCAACGTTCGTCTTGTCACCGTGTCACTCTCCAAAGATTCAGCAGCCTTTAAAGGCGACGCCACAAGAGTCTGCGGAAGTACCTCAAGATTTCTCTGCTTCTTTAGAGCCGGAAGACGCTGCTGGAATGCCGGAGGAAGGCATCTCCATGCTAGATGGTGAGACGGTTCCGCTGACGTCAGACCCAGACTTGCTCTCAACACAATTTGATACCGACACGGATGTAGCTGTTGCCTCAGTGCTGAATGAGAAAATTGAATTTGATGAGGCCTTGTTAAATGAGAACGTGGCCTTGCACTTTGGCCAGCATGGTAGCGGAGCAGAAGTGGCAGAGCCAGGACACGGTTTATTGACAGAAGAAAACGGCTTGATCGATGAAAATCAGCTTTCAGGCATGGATGCCAGTACATACGGCTCCAGAATGAAAGATTTTCCTGGCTTTTCAGCCCCTGAAGAGCACATGGAGCAAGGTTCAACTAACGAAGACTCGGATCATTATTTCAATTTCTCTCGCACAGTAGTAGTTTGCGATTCTGCGAAGGATTCTGCACAAACAGGGTTAACGCTCCTTCCTGCATCGCAGTCGATCTCACAGCTGGACGGAGCAGACAACAATTCAGAAAGTGATCCAGGTGAAGCCAGCGAAGAGGACAGTACTCAGGATGTAGAGAATAGTTATCATAGTCAGGACCAATCGAAACCTGTTGGAATAGCCTCTGGAAGCAGGGTCTTTGGGACAGAATCGGTACATATGGGTGACGAGCCAAATATGTCGGAGGTATTTCAGGGATCGGAAACGAGTAGTGACATGATCGTCGACTCTATCACACAAGAAGATGCACTTATGAAGGATTTAACGGTGCCGGAGATGCAGCTGACCACCAGCAGGGATCTGCTCACCGGGCAGGAGGACATTCTAATGGACAGCGAAGTGGTGCTGGATCCGGCTAGTGAGAATTTAGTCTCCGCCCAAGGTGGCAGCTTGGCGAATACTTGCGGCTCTTCAATGTTGGCTAACAATGAAAAACGTCTAGAGCAGATTGTCTTACCACAAATACAGTCTTTGAGCAGTGGTGGAAAAGTGAGAATCATCACATCAGCCTCGAATAGAAATTTTATCATCCCCCAGCCTATGACCCTAAACAGAGTAGTCAAAGTGACCGTTCCTTCGGTGACGTCTTTGCCTCTGTCGTTACCCGTTAACACTGTTTCCGCCTCACCTACGCTCTCAGTTTTTCCACAAAGAAACCATGTGGTCACCTCCTCTCCAGCTGTAATTAATGGTCTGAACGCTCAGCTCAAGGATGCAACAAAGGGCCGACCTCTTGCCATCCGCCTTCCTACCTCTACAAAAACGAGTGTGACTGGTGCATTGACAAATCCGAAAGTTTTCCTCATCAACCGCTCTTGTCAAATTTTAGTAAAGGACCCACAGACCAATAGTTACCAGCTGCAGAATGCTAATTCTTCTTCTTACAACCAAATCAGCCAGATCGCCAAGATCATCCACAATCAAAGCCTTGTGAATAGAGCTGCCCCCAGGGTCATGATGACCCCAGTATCGCAAGCTAATCCCAGCCAAGGTCCAACAACCCATATAATATCGTACACCAATGGCGCAGCACCCCCGACTAAACTCTTGATCCGGAGACTACCTCTGAACTCTTCGGCAGTGCAAATGAACAACAGCGGTATTCTTACGAGTGGAACCAGCACCGTCAAGCTCAACAATGTGTCTGCGCCAAGCACGCCAGCGCTAGAAAGGATCCAAGGGGACAACGCACAGGCTATAATTGAAAAAGCAATGGCAAGCCACAGGGACATGGCAAAGCCAAGTGTGCTGAGCCCAACCCATGTCCAGGTTTACCCACAGGCTAATACGCTAAAGTCTCCGGATGTGGTTAAACAATTTCAAGGATTGCATTGCCAGACTAAGCCCAACACTCAGTCCAATTCAAAGCCTCAAGTCAGGGTCAAGAGGGTGTCGTCAGTATCGGAGCGAACTGGTTCAAAACCTTTCAAGCCCACCCTTATAGAGCAGACAGCTCTTAGCTATCAGGATGAATTAAACCGGTTAGTAAGTCTATGACCAGTGATTAAACGTCTTTTGGACTTGTAACAAAAAATAATGCCATTTCTTTTATTATAGATCCATCGGAGTCCGTATTAAAGCCCCAACCATTAAAGAGGTACTGCATTTCAAGCAGCCCGAAGCGGAAAATCGTTGCGAACCAAAGAGTAACGAAGCCAAAGATCCCGAAATCAAAAGGTGTGCTGTTTGTTCTCACTGAATTGTACAAGTATTACAGGACTACATGTCTCTAAAACCACATTATGCCCCCTCTTTTTTTATTATTATTTTTTTTTACAGAACAACTCCAAAAGAATGCGAGCCATTCGAACCGCCAGAAAACGAAAGCGATCACGACGACGCTTGGATCGGCGCTAAGCACAATGACTTGTATGACTGGGGGACCTATTCAGGTATTGTGAAGACAGCTATTTGTAGTCATTTATTTATCGTCGAGTGTTTCTGAATGACCAAACCTTTTACTGATTTGATCTCAGGGTGGAGCTCGGATGAAGATTCTCCGCCCCCGTTCAACAGCGACGAGGATGCGTGTTCGGGTCAGGACAGGCCACACTTATTGTTCAGGATCACTAGTGATGAAGGTTTCAGTGTGGAGGCCAATAGTATAGAACGTAAGTAATCCTCCTGCAGTGCGGGTTTATTAATAAATAAACAAATGTGCTGACGGGTTCTTGGAGAAAGTTTTTTTTCTTTTCCTCAGAAGTGTTTTCATACCGCGGTTTTTCTCCTTTCTCATCCTCTTTAGTGGCTTGGAACGCGGTCATGGAAGGTGTCCAAGAGGCACGGGCAGTCTACAGGCTCGAGCAGCTACCACTAGGCATAATAAACAGCGCCAGGTTACTGGGGGTGGTTCATCATGCTGTGCTGTATTTACTAGAGCAGCTGCAGGGGGCAGCACAGTGCAACAAACATCGCTTCCGTTTCCACATGCAAGAGAACGCAGAGGAAGAGCTCCCAATAAACCCCAGTGGCTGCGCTCGGGCTGAAGTTTATACGAGGTATAAACCAAAAGTTTGTGGACACCTGACCATACGATTCGACCGTGTTTTTTGATGCTTATTTGCTGTTATAGCAACGTTCACTCTTCTGGGAAGGTGTTTCGCTAGATTTTGAAGTGTGTTAGTGGATATTTGTGCTCATTTTAGCCACAATGGTGTTTTATAAAAAATAAAAAAAAAACTCAGACCTGGGGTGCAGTCAGTTTATCCCAATGGTTTTCAGTATGGTTGAGTTCAAAACTCTATAGCAGGTCACTCAAGATCTTTCACTCCAACCACGGAGCTTCACGTAGCTTGCTTTGTGCACCGGGGCATTGTCAGCTTCAAGTGAAGGAAAAGTTTTATACCCAATCCAAAGACTATGCAATACAATTGTGTGCTTCCTATAGTGCCTATATTATACAGTTTTGCCGGCCGATGTGTATATATGCCGAAGAAGTGAATAACACTGATTATCTCTTCATCATGGCACCTGTTAGTGGGTGGGATATTTATTAGCAAATGAACATTTTGTCCTCAAAGTTGACGTGCAACTTTATATAAACCTCACCAGCATAGCTATGTGCATGTAGTGCATGTTCATAGTTTTTATTGTGAAACACAATATCTTTAATTCAATATGAACCTCACCTGTGCAGTACAAATCATGTTTCCGGTACGGATCAAATGGCCGAGGCGGAGACTAAACAAATCTGCGGTTCGCCTCTTAATGTTGTGTTCAAGAGGGAACTCCGATTTGAACTATTTTCCTCACGTAAAACAGCAAAACAGTCCTGTAGAAATACGTGTACCGTTATACATTTATTATAAAGCTATGATAAGTGGTAAATTCTGATCTTTTACAGGTTGGAATGAAGGTACAGAAATAGTCCGCTGTCTTGGGAAAAGTTTTGTATTTTAAGATTGGATTGGTGGAAACTGGTTAAAGGCGCATTGCTTGTTATTTGTGAAGGAAATTTTGATGAGAATTTAACTAATTCTAAGAAATATCCAGTTATAGACCTGGTGACCTGGTTTATTTGCCTCAACAAGCTACATTTGACCAAATTTGGATATCTAGAAACTTTGGTTCCTTCTTCATCTGTCATTGGGTTTTCTTCATTTTTTTGGGTCATGGGTGCATTTTTGTGATACATAATTCTCGTTTCCTATCCTGCAGGAAAAACACATTCGACATGTTTAACTTCCTGGCCTCGCAACACCGCCAGCTTCCTGAGAGCAGGCCGTGTGATGAAGATGAGGATGACGTCAGGCTCAAATGCAGCAGGTTAGTTTGCAACGAGAGCACGTTTTTCTTTTAAGGCTGTTTTAATGTGTAGATGAAACGGCTATTATCCCTGTGTATGAATGTGTCAATGGAATGAGATTTATTTACATCTTGTTTGTTTCAAATTCCAAATATTTCAGACGCGCAACCAGCACGGAGTTGCCAATGGCGATGAGGTTCAGACATCTTGAAAAAACCTCTAAAGAAGCCGTAGGGGTTTACAGGTAAGACGATACATTTTCTTTACCCCTCAGTTTACTGCTGTAGAGGGTGTTGAATACATGTGATTGAATCATGTAAATTGATATTAAGCTGCGCATTCATGCCTCGGCGATATTGCTGTGAGTGCATTAAGACTGGGTGTGTGCTTTTTTTTATTTTGGTAGATCTGCTATTCATGGGCGTGGCCTCTTTTGCAAGCGCAACATCGAAGCTGGAGAGATGGTGATCGAGTACGCTGGGATTGTCATTCGCTCGGTCCTGACTGACAAGCGGGAGAACTATTACAGCAGTAAGGTATGTAAAGGCGATTTGAGATGTTTTGTTCTTCTTCTGTTTAAAATTAATTTGGGGTGTAAATGTTGCACGAAATTCATTTTTTGTTTTGGCATGGTTTCGATACAGCTATGGGGTTTTTATTTTTTTTTTATTTTTTAAATTTATTATTTTCTTTTTAATTAACGTTGCTTATTAGTATTTAACAGTTTACATTTTTAAAACAATTTTTTATTAAAAATGCCTACTTGGTTTAACAAAAAAAAGAATAAATCTAATTAATGCAATACATTTGATTAAATCGGCACAAATTCGATCGATTAAATACAAATGAATACATTTATTTAAATACAATTTTATAAATAGAAAAATTTAATAAAATACTTTATATTTGTTAGACTCCATTTGGGCAATAAAGACGTGTATGTGTGTTTATTTTTTTTACATTTATTATTACATTTCAACTTATTTATTCATAAATGAATTCATTCCTTCAATCCTTTATTCATTGATTCACTTTTTATTCTGTTTTTAAGAGAAATTCTAGCAGATGTATATAAAGCAGAAAAGAATCGCCAGACTAGTGTAAAAAAATCTATTTTGCGTTTGGTACACGTGCACCGTTACTCTCCTGCTATTCATAATTGTATATAATTTCATCTCTCTCCGTGTGTGTGTGTGTGTCGCCCCCTATAGGGCATCGGCTGCTACATGTTTCGCATCGACGACTTCGACGTAGTGGACGCCACCATGCACGGCAACGCGGCCCGCTTCATCAACCACTCGTGCGAGCCGAACTGCTACTCGAGGGTTATCAACGTGGAAGGCCAGAAGCACATCGTGATCTTCGCGCTGAGGAAGATATACCGCGGAGAGGAGCTCACCTACGACTACAAATTCCCGATCGAAGACGCCAGCAGCAAGCTGAACTGCAACTGTGGGGCTCGGCGCTGCAGACGCTTTCTCAATTAGGAGGAAAGAGAACAGCGTGGGCAAGCCGGGAATAAATTATTAGAATGGAAGAAATGAATGGAGAAAAGTGTATTAATTACGTCTTAGAAATCTGTCCACACTCCCAGCAGAGGTCTAGTCTACAGAAAGCCTAAACATTTCTACAGCACTGCTATCCGTTATAGGGGGCGTGCAGGAGAACACAAATGGAAAAGGAACATTGTGTATGTCCTCTGTTCATTACAGTAACTCTGACCAACATTGGGTGTGTGTGAAAATCATTTGTATATATTTCAAAGCGTCCACTTGGTGCGTGATATAGCATGTAGCCGGCTTCACAAGACCTGGAGGAAACACTTGCTGGAACCCTCCTCAGCCTGTGACCCTCAAGTGCTAATGCTGAGCTAGCTAGCGTAGGTCCTGTGCGATGGGCAATTACTTAACATGAAGGCGTTCGAGTTTTCCGTTTCCGTTCTTACGTCCAGAAAAGTTCCCTTCGTACCTTTTTCGTATTTATTTTTTTTTTTACCGCAAAATCCAGAGCCACTCCTTGATCTTATGATGATAAACGAGCGTTCCCGGGCGTTTCGCCGGACCTCAACAAAAACCAGGGCTTTTGGAATAAACGCAGACAGTATTTTAATTTCTTTTTCCGAAATGTGTTCTTGCTACTGACTTTAAAGCTTTCCATTCGTGAAGAATCCACCGTTCGCACCTTAGCGTTGTGGCTTCGTGTTTTATCAGAGGGAAGCCGCATCATTGCAACTCATTTTCACTAAACACGTTTTAATGAAGGTCATTTTCACTGCTAAACCCTCCAATTTTCAATTCCCTTCCATTGCTGCATCAATTCTTGACACCTCAAGACTTACAATCTACTTACTGCAGCCTCCTACTGTCAAATACTTGTACAGTTTATTATTATTATTTTTTACCCCGTGTTTTGAACTATAAGAAACGGGTGTATATAAAGGAAGGCGTTCAGTGGTCTGCACTGGAAAAGTTTTAAAAATTTTAAATAAATATCTAGTTTTTATACTTTGTGCTTTTGGAAAGTTTCTTGTTCCCTTTTCTGTCAACACCATTCAAAACATAAGCTGTGAAACCTTCCAGCTGAAAGCAGCACAGTCACAGCAGACGTACCCGACTCATAAATGAGAAGTTATTTTACTTTGAAAGGTCAAATGAGTAGCCTGAAGAGAGAACCATCTTTCTTGCAACTATGAATGATTCCTTTAATAAATTCTCTCTTCTCTAAATAATACCAGGAACTTTCAGAGTCTACTACCTCAGTGGCTAACGACCAGTCATGGCGAGTGAAACATCACGAACGCTAGCATAAACCGTTGCTAATACGTTCTACATTAGCATGAAATGTATGCAATGTGACTGCAGGTGTTTTTTCTTTTTTTTTTCTTTTTTTGTTGTTTTTTTTTTTTTTGCTTCAGGTCCCTAACCTGTATTTATGTACAGTATGTTTGTTGTTTCAATATGAAGAGTAAGGATTGAGTCCTTCGTTTAGCTTGAGGAACTGCTTCCATGTTATTTGGCACAATGGCAGTCTTTTGTATATGGTTGTACAAAAGTTTAGAATTTTTTTCAAGCACTTTTTTTTTATTTATAATACTCTAAATGTAATAAAGACGAATTTAAACGAAAAGCGTTCGTTTGTTGTTTAAATTGAAATTACGTGAATGGGAATGTTTATGTAGGTTGCAGAACATTGACCCTAATAATATAATAATATCTTTATTTTATATGAAAGTAGTGTCTAAATGCTTTTCAAGCATAAAAGAGAAAAAATTAAATAAAGATGAAAAAAGTAATGAAAAAATTTATAGAATTTTTTTTTTTAGAAAAATAAAAGTAAGTCACAAAAAATACAAAATCACATAAAAGCTATCCTGAACAGGTGAGTTTTTATTATAACATTAACGGTGAAATGAACAACACTGGTTATCTCCTGTTGATGTATTAGAAGCAGGAAAAATGGGCAAGTTTAAAGATTTGAATTTGTCAAGGCCCAATTTGTGACGTCTAGACATCTGGGTCAGAGCATTTCCAAAACTGCAGCTCTTGTCAGAGCATTTCCAAAACTGCAGCTCTTGTTGAGTATTTCTCGGTCTTAATTGATGCAGTGGTCAGTATCTATCAAAAATTCTCCAAGGAAGGAACCGTGGTGGACCAGCGACAGGGTCGTGGGCTGCCGAGGCTCATTGATGCACGTGGGGAGCTGAAGGCTGGTTCGTGTGGTCTGATCCAACAGACGAACTCCTGTAGCTTAAACTGCTGAAGAACTTAATGCTTGACGGGTCAGGACTGTTTGGCAGCAAAAGGGGGACCATATTTATTTATTTATATATTCAAGAAATCAAATCAAAATTGGGGGGGAGGGGGGGGGGATACACTGGAAATAGGTTATATCCACATAAAACAATTTCTAATAATTCAGCTGTGGAAGTAAAGCTCAGTTGGCTGGTTAGGAGCCAATGCCATGGAGCCATTTAAAAAACACATTACCATCTTTATATACATGGCTGCAAAGCATAAAACTCAATGAACATTGAAGGCTATGAAAATCAAGAACCACACCACATGAATTTGATGGCCTTCAGTATTTCTATTAATAATCTTTCAGTGGATTCAAATAAAGCAAATATTTAGTTAACAGAGGGATTTGGGCTGTTTTTTTATTTCCAGAACCTCAAGGTAAAAAAAAAGTATTGATTTGTATCTTGTATCTTTGGATTTTGAGCAGCACTGTGGTCCAGCAAAGCCCTGGTGTGATCCTCGGGTTACTGTCAGTGCTAGTGATAGCATTCATGTTCTCCCAATGTACTGTATCAGCATGGGTTTCTTCCCAGGTTTTTCACTTTCTTTCTACTTCTCAAAAACAGATAAATTACTCCTAGGTGTGATTGTAGGTGTAGGGTGCGCTGTGATGTATTGACATTTCATAAAGGGTTCATTTCTACTTCATATCCAGGGTTCCCTGGGTAGATTTACTGCCACCCCAAGCAATATTTAATGAGTGGGTGAGTGTCTGCGGAGACCATTTTCAGACAGTTCGATTTTTTTGAAATAATAATTAATAAAAAAAACTGATTAACGTGTAAAAAATAAGAAATTGACAATCACAAAAAGTATACAATACAGAACACAGTGAAATAAAACAATGTTCTTTCAGTACCAAGGTGCTAAATATACCAACGTACGTTAACACGAGGCAACACAAAACAAACTAGAACAAACAGACGTATACACGTGCACTCGGGGTGCAATCAGGATTGCAATTCATCCTAAAGATTTACACTAGTGTTGAGGTCAGAGTTCTACAGCAGGCCACTCAAGATCTTCTACTCCAACCCATGTAACCATATCTTCATGGAGCTTGCTTTGTGCACACAGGCATTGTCATGCTGGAACGGGTTTCAAATGAAGGCATCACTAAAGACATCTTATACAATTGCGAGCCTCCAACTTTGTGGGAACAGTTTGGAGAAGAATTATATATGGACGGAGAAGTTGGATGTCCCAACACTATAGTTCAGAGACCATGAAAAGCTGCCTTGAACATTTAAATGAATGCATCACACTGCCTTTATCTACTTGCCTTCTTTCCATCGTGCAATTTCTTCTCCAGGGAATTCACACACATCCAGCCATTAATACAATGTAAAAGATCATCAGACCTTCTCCCACTGCTCCATGGTCCAGTTCTTCTCCTCACAACCCATTGTAGGTGTTTTCATTGGAAGATTATTAAATTGTTAAATGGCACAGCCATACTCAGTCAAGTGATAATCAGAATGGGAAGTAATGAACTTTTTCATTATTATTTATGTTTTTTGGCTTTTGACTTTCTCTTGACATTTTTTACATGGTGCTCTCAACGCTGCGGCCTGGGTTCGATCCCCGGTCAGGGAACCAACCCCAGCCATTAGGGTTGCACAAGCCTTAGTGCCGGTCCCAAGCCCAGTGGGAAGGGTTGCGTTAGGAAGGGCATCCAGTGTAAAAACATGTGCCAAATTAAACATGCGGAGGATCCGCTGTGGCGCCCCCTAATGGAAAAAGCCAAAAGAAAGAAAGTTTATTAGCCAAAGAAGAATGATGTAAAGTGGTGCAAGAAGTGCAACCTAAAAGTCAATAAATCGAATGACATTCACATTGTTGTTGTTTTGTAAGGCAGCTATTGAAGCTATTATTCAATGCGGTAATGCCGGTGTAGTAACAATCATTCAGCAAAATAAGTGATCATGAAAATTGCAAGTAACAAAATATATATATATATATATAAAAAAAAACTTAAATATGACATGCTTTTAATTAACACAACAAATCTGAAAAATTTTCGGTTTTCCACATCATAACCAAGTTAGCTACACTATATGGACTAAGGTATTAGAACATCTGACAATTCCAGGAATTTGAAGTTTCCCCCAGTGTTACCAAAACATTGGAGGCACACAACTGTATAGGATGTCTTTGGATGTGGTAGCGTGAAAATTTTCCTTTCACTCAAACCGTTTCAGCATGACAATGCCCTCTAAACAAAGCCAGCTCCATGAAGATTCTGTATGCTTTACGTCAGTGTTGGGCAGTAACGTGTTACCGGTAACGCGTTACTTTTGACAGTAACTAATACTGTAATGCGTTACTTTTAAAAAATAAAGTAACTTCATGTATACAGAGTGTAATCTGGTAATCCTCCAATCCTACCAGATCACCCTCTGTATACACGAAGAAGACGCACTGTAGGCGTGTCTCCGTTTATTCAGGTCTGTGCGTCAGTAATGGCGAGTCGAGGCGAGAGCAAGACGAGTTTCTCAAAGTGGATATATGCTGATTATTTCACTTTAGTTAAGTATAAAGACAAAAACTTTTAAGTCAAATGTAAGTTGTGTCTTTCTGGTTCGAAGCTCGTATCTACTGTGATAAACAGCAACTCAAATCTGTTGAAGCTCCTCCAGGAACTCCATGCCTGAGGAGCTAGAAGCTAGAAGCTAACCCGGTGTTCTACATTGTTGACGGTTTTCATACTTCAGCTGTGAAAGGAACATTTTTAAGAGCTCAACACAACAGCAGAAGCCACTTTAGTTTTTGATTGTGAATATATTATTCAGCTTGATTTGTTGTTTATTTCAAAAACCCTTGTGATATATTCAGTTTGTGCTGCTCTGACTTCAATAAAATAGTGTTTAAAAATTACTCTGTGTTTAAGTCAGTTTCGTGTTTGTATAAACCATAACGCATAAAAGGGCATTAATGGAAACTTTAAAGAATGTTCTTTAAAAAAAGTAACTAAAAAGTTACTTTGAACAGTAACGCATTACTTTTTGGTGTAAGTAATCAACAAAGTAACTGAGTCACTTTTTGAAATAAGTAACGAGTAACTGTAACTAGTTACTATTTTTTTAGTAACTAGCACAACACTGCTTTACATGGGTAGGAGTGGAAGATCTCAAGTGTATCGTTACAGAGTTCCGACCTCAACACTTAAATACCATTGGGATAAATTGGAACGTTGACTGCATTCCAGGTCTTCTCACCTCACCTACATCAATACCTGACTTGTGGTTGAATAATCACAAATCTCCACCAGCACACTCCAAAATCTAATAGACCATCTTTCCAGAGGAGTTCAGGTTAATATAACAGGAATTGGGCATACATGTTGAATGGGAAGTTCAAAAAGCACATACGAACCTTATGATCAGGTGTTAAACAAACATTTGCCCATATAATGTGTGTTAAAGTGAAAACTAACATATATAAAGAACAGGTTCATTAGGTTCATCAGATAGCTAGCTGACATTCTGAGAAGTATAACCATGTCTGAATTGCTTGGGAGCAGACCCTTGACAGATCAATCAACACAATTCGCACACACCCACACACACACATATATGAGGATGAACTCTTCCAAACATTCAAATTCATTCAAAGCGCACTAATTGACAGAAACCAGACAGCAAGAGTTGCATTCCTCTCCCACGCTCCACAAAATAAATAGACAATGCGATTTCTTCCTGGCCAGATGTGCACAGTCTTACACGAGCTGTTACGTGTGCTTAATTTGAACGGTTCTCGGGTTTGAAGAGCCAAACTTGATCTGTTCCAAAAAGAGAATTCTACACACTGCCCATGAATCCCTCTTTTCTCTTTGAAATGCCTTATCTCTCGCAAGCTCTAGCTCACTCTCTACTCAATAACATGGTCACTCAATGACTCATCTCCATTTTTTCACTGAGTAGAAAAGTCTGTAACTATATTTGCATCAACATTACTAGAACTTATTTTTGTCATCAGATCGATTATTATGATTTCTACTCATGCCCATTTAGCACGCATGCAATCTGTGAACAACCTCGCCATGATGTTTTCACTGTTATTCTCAAGCTTCAAACAGCAGAAGGTGTTAACAGGCAGGCTGTGATGTTGCAATACTCAAGTGACAACTATGTAAATCGTTTCGCAAGAGGAACCTCTTTAATGCTTCTATGCAGAAGTTCCATAGATTTGATTAAGGTGATCATTTTTTTTTATTTATTCCTTCTCAAGCATTTCTTTAATGTTTTCGTCTCCCCTCTTGGAGAATAGAGGGAAATAAAGGGAATAAAGTGAAATCATCTCGGGATGGTCTTGAATGATTTTTTAAAGATTTTATGTACAATTTTATCTGCTGTTTACAGTTTTTCTCAGTTGCTTTGGCGCTCGAATCATCCTTAATATTTGCAAAACAGTGCAGTTCTTAAAACAATTCAGCACATTGGATCTCTTGCAAAACCTTGTACTTTTATCAAAATCGGTAGTTCATCTAATAAATTATTTGTGTCAATGAACAATTGTCATCAGAATAACAAGTCCTTTTGTCATTGTTCACAAACAATATCATTAAAATGTTTAGTCATGTCTGTATGATGGTGCACGGTTTCACTATTTCCTGATGTAAATTACTGTTTGGATTACAGTGATTGTAAATGCAAAATTTCTTCTGTTTGATATACAGTATATGAATCTCAGCAGCACAAATTCATTTATTTGATTGCATGTTTGATTTATATTGATTGCAAGAGATCAGACAGGATTCACACTTTGAATGTACTGTTCTAGTGTTCGTTCATTTCTTGGTTGTTCCTCCATTTCAGAATGTATAATTCTCTGTTTTGCTCTGACGGTATTCACTCTCCAATTGAAGTTTCATGAGATTCACCTTTGACCTGGTTTAGAGAACTAGTTGATCATTGGTTGATCTGATGCCGTTCACTCGCCTTCATTGGTGACTTTCAAGATTCATCTGCACAATTTTATTTAACATCTACACAATATTTTTAAGTTTAATAGATATTTAAGATGGCCAGATTATGCCAACTGGTTTGACCATTTTACATTCAAGACTGACACGGTGAACTGATGCTGAGGTGATTTGGGGGTTAAAACTATTCAAATGAGAACCAGTATAATATATTTTGACCAACATGACATAAACAATAGATAATGTAGAAAGTGCAGACAACTGTTCACCATCTATCAATGTACTAAAGCAGTCGCAATGATGCGCCCAAGTGACGATGTGGAAGTTCCACAAATAGTTTTGAGAATCTCATTTCTGATCTGAGAAAAGCTCCAAAGCAACTGGGAAAAACTGTAATAGGCTGCTTTGTAGGATGAGTAGTCAAGCAGCAAAGACATTTCCATGCATTCTTTTAAGAGTGAAGGCACTGGCCATGGAATCAGCTGTGACTTTCTCTGGGCATTTCCTCTGTCATAGCTGATGCTCTGGCCTGTGTCAGCACTAGTGGCATAATTTAGGTTTGTTTATTCTCTTAGAACATCTGTGTTTTATCTAATCGGCCAGTGTATCTACAGGCTTTCATTCGAGCCAAATCTGATCACATTTAAAAGTTGACTACAGATGGAATGATTAGACAAGTAGAATCAGTTGTGGCTCCTATATCACCTGGCTGTTTCTGATGGAAATTGATAGATAGATAGATAGATAGATAGATAGATAGATAGATAGATAGATAGATAGATAGATAGATAGATATGTTTTTAAAAAATTTTATACATTTAGTGCCTATAAGTTTGTTCCTGATAACTGTAAATCTTTTTCTAATGAGTGAGCCAGTGTCGACTATGGCAATAAAAAACTCCCTGAGATAGCATAAGGACGAAACATTGAGAGGAACCAGGCTTCCTCAGAGAAATCCATCCTCATCTGGGTGGCACCGAATGTCCATTCATTACAGTTCCATCATTGTTGCAATGTGCAGTGATAGGCCATTAAATGCAAAACTATTCATGCAACCTGCGGTCCTGATCAATTGTAGAAGACTGTTAATATACATCACAGTCCAAATCCATCCTCAAAGTTCTTGAGTTGCTCAGATACTTCATGGATCTTCAAGGTGGTTGAGGTGGAACCATCCTCAGCTGCACAGAGTGGTCTCCAATTGAAGATAACTCCATCCAGAGGTAGGGTATCGGGATGAATCAGGCTGATACGAAGAGAAGAAGGAACACTGGTCACTGGTACATCAGGAGCATGTTGAATTAAACAGAGAAGTTATTTAGGTTATATAATATATGATAAGTAATTTAGCAGACAAACATATGTTAGTGTCTAAGTGTAGTATCTAAGTGCATTTTAAAATCAAATTAAAGGTATGGACTAAAAAAAGAAAGGAATATATATAAATATACATATATATTCAAGCTAAACACAATCACAGGAAACATAACAAGCCTTCGGACTTGATACCTAGGGTTTAGGGTAGACTGACTTTTAAGCTAGTTAAATAGCCATGATAATCAAAGCGGGATGCAGAACACGTGTGTAGTAGACACTCAGTAATTAGATAATGGCTAGCAGCTGCTTAGAGAGAGTGTTCCTTGAATGCAGATGTGAATAATGTTCCTTGAATGCAGAAGTGACTGGTGTTTCTTGAATGCAGATTCTCCGTTACACAGTTCCTAATGCCCTTGTCATTGAATTTGTAGGTGAGTTCTACTTTGATGAATACTGGGGTCTCTCTCTGTGGAGTACTCGGGATCGGAAGAGTTGATCTTTTGGCAGAGACCCATGGTGTTTTCTCAGGACCATACCCAATCCTGCCAACCAGGTAGAACATGTGATGTACACCTGGGAATAGGCTTGCAAAATATGTTGTAAGCCTGGGAGCTTGCAACAATAAGAAAACTGATATCAAAGATATTTAATCACAAACTATAATGGGTGTGAAAGTTCTTGGTAGCTTTCCAAGCTTGTTTTTTTGCCATTTGGCATGTACCATTATTAAAACTGACTTATTAAAAATGCCAATATCTACTGGTCAGGGTCTAAAACAGCTTTACTCTTTAATCTCTGCCATTTTGTCTTTAAAGACTTTAACACATTTTGGAACCAAAACCCTCAGAAGATCTGCATGTTGCATTGGCTCCCAATAAAATTTGTAATTGATTACAAAAAGGTTCTATTGATATACACCGACCAGGCATATCATAATGACATTATAACAAAATTGATGTGTTAGAAGCAGGAAAAATGGGCATTGAGGATTTAAAAGCTTTTTTCTTACAAAGTGTTTTGGATTGACGTCTCCTTGTAAGTTTCAGGTTGAAAGCACAAATTTTTTTGATTAAGCTTTTTTGTGAATAATTTTTTAGGAAAAGCAGCACATCTGCAGGGTTAATGGTTATAGAGTGTGTTGGAAAATTAGGGTTTCATGAGATAAAGGTGACCCTGAACTATTCTGCTTTCTGGATTTGTCTGATGCCCTACGTTTGGCTGGAATGCTCATCGATTTGAAACAGTTTGATGCTGCTGAGGATGGTTCTTCATGGACATCTTAAAGATACTGAGATCATCGTGGATCATAGCAACTAAAATCCATGAATTGCATGACCTTGGATGAACAGATTTACTATAATGGCTTAGAACTACAACTGCCATCAGAGAACAAAACACAATAATCACTTTAGGAAACTGATTTGATTTATTTCCTGGTTATGCATTTATAATTTTTGATCACATCATACACAGTTACAGAAGGAATTTATTTATACTCACAATAAATATTAGCCAGATGAGGATTGTGATTATAAGTCTGGTTCCTCTCTATGGTTCTTCCTCAAGTTCATCTCGGGAAATATTTCTTTGCGAACCTCATCTCTGGCTTGCTTAATAGCTTATAGGTGCAAATTAATACATGTATTTTATATTATCAATCTATATAGATTAATCTTTGTGGACACAAACCCATAAGATTTTCTATTACATTTTCTCTAACATCCCATCCCACATTGAGTCTCTGTCTGCAGTTAATAATAACCTCCTCACCTCGGGGAAGATGTTCCACCAGATTTCGGAGTGTGCTTGTGGAGATTTGTGCTCATTCAGCAACAATGATGTTAGTAAAGTCAGGCACTAAAGTAAGATTAGAAAGCCTGAGGTGCAGTCAGCATTCCAAGATCTCAAGATCTTCCACTCCAACGCATATAAAGCGTATATTCATGGAGCTGACTTTGTACATGGGGAATTTTCATGCTGGAACAGGATTGGGTCTTCTAATTCAAGTAAAGTGAATATAAATAAATTTGAAATGAATTCAATGGAAAACACACAACATCCACCAATGGTAAGGTTAATGTTTTTAATAAGATTACAAATGAATCATGAATGTAATGCAAAACCATTGTAAAAAGTAGATAGTGGATTGTTTAAATCAGGAAAAGTCAGCAGACTCAAACGAACACCATGTAGAAAGTCAAATAATGTATTAATCATTAATGTCAGAAATCATTTGAGAGCTACAACAATGGTGGGCTTCTTGCATCTGTAAATGAAGTTGGCTCAGAGTTTGTCCGCCATCTTTCTAAGCTGAGAGACTTGACGACGTGACGTCATCCATCGTGATTTGGGGCGAAAAAAAAAGCTCTGAGCTTTTCATTTAGACTATCAAACACTGTACACTGTATAACTATAATCTGCAGAGATTTCTTTTTATTTTACTCACAGATTCAGCCCCTACAGACGCTTCCTCCTTCACTCCCCCCTTTTATTTACCGCTCTCTCTCTTTCATATTTCCTCCTTCTTTGCCCCCTTTCACTTACAGTCTGCCTCAGAATCTGAGAAAGAGACTGAAAAACAAAGGGGATGGGGCTGGCAGACAGAATTCATTTAAGTGTGTGCACAGACGAAGGGATACAAAGCAATCCAAAGTGGGTAAATACACGCCTTCTCTCTCTCTTTCTCTGTCTGTCTTTCTGCCTCTCATTCCAAAGGCGGAAGTATCTACCCAGCAATGGAGAAGGGGGGTGGGGGTGGCAAGGACATATATTCCACCCTCCTGTCCTGAACTCTCCCCTCTATCCCTTCCCATTTCTCTTTCTTCCCCTCCATCGTGCAAACCCATGCCTCGTTTTCTCCATCAGTTTCTCCCTCGTGCTCTCCCCTCCCACCTCTTTACGCACTTGCACTCGATTACACACATGCATACACCCTTATTGTCTTCCCTCTTACACGCACAAATGTCTCGTGCTCCCTCTCCCTCTCCCTCTCTCTCTCTCTCTCTCTCTCTCTCTCTCTCTCTCTCTCTCTCTCTCTCTCTCGCTTGCATGGCTACAGAGTCATCCACAAGGATTATTTTGGTACTTCTTGTCCTGCCTGGCAGCACTGCTTATGTTCCTAACTGACTTCTGTCTTTAGCGACTGTCTGCCAAAGCTTTTGCTTCGTCTCTCTGATTAGATCTGTCACGTCCTGTCAGAACTGAGGATGTATGGAAATCTTTTAAGTCTGGAGAAGCACCCATTTATAGAAGGAAGAAGGGAGAACTTCTGAATGGACAGACGAAATGGACATGCGGAGCAATGGGTCAGGAAGTGTGACATGCAGAAGGTGAGGATAAAGTACAGAAAAAAAAGAGAGGGAGAGAGAGGGACAGAGAGAGAGAGAGAGAGAGAGAGAGAGAGAGAGACTCAGCTGAGATTACATATGGGTGGATGCAGGGACTGGCAAAATCATGGGAGAAAAAAGTGAGGAATAAACAATGACACTGTCGTTTTTTTTTTCCATTTTATTCTCACTCATCGTTTTACTCCTGTCTTATTTCTGTACCGAATGATCGCAGAATCTTTTGCATCGTTATGCTTTTTTTGCCTGCTTACCATTTATTTAAGCATTTATTGAATTAATTTAGTGTGAGGGGAAAATCCACAGTTTAAAGGAAGAACCTGACCCTACATTTCAATCCATTCCTGTTGTACAATTTCTGCTGTTTCATTCTCTAAATTCATTTATACATATATTCATTGAATCTCCTTGTGTTTTTTCCCTCTCTCCTAGTATACCCTGTACTCCGAGGTCCACAATGACAATGTGCAGAACATACGGCCTGGAGGTAGGAGAACCAGGCTATGTTAATGTAGTACGTTTGTGGGTATGCATTCAAATCAAATCAAATTTTATTCATCACATACATTCATTCCTCACATACATACATCACATACATTCATTCCTTTAGTCCTTTTCATTCCATGTCATTCATTTTTTTAATACTTTCAATCTCAACATTTGGCAACCCCATTAGCACACACACACACACACACATATATATATATATATATATATATATATATATATGTGTGTGTGTGTGTGTGTGTGTGTGTGTGTGTGTGTGTGTGTGTGTGTGTGTGTGTGTGTATATACAGTATCTCACAAAAGTGAGTACACCCCTCACATCTTAGCAACCATTTTAGTATTTTTCTCCAGGGAAAATACTATAAAAATGAAACCTGTATATATTTTAGTAAAGTCAATGTGCAGCTTGTATAGCAGTACAGATTTACTGTCCTCTAAAAATAACTTAACGTACAGCCATTATTGTCAAAAAAAAGTTGGTAACAAAAGTGAGTACACCCTAAGTGATAACAGCTGTATGTTGTGTAACCATGCAAAGCCACAAATCCTCTTTACTGTGTTCATGTTTTTGTCTGCTCGTCAGAACCAGACAAATTTGTGTATCTCTTATTCGAGCAGTTAAAATTCGGTGCTTTGAGTCCATTTCTCTCATACTGACCACCGGATGTTCAACATAGCACCTCATGCCAAAGACTCTCTGAGTATTTGAGGATTAGAATTTTTCGATTCTAGAAGATTGATAACGCCCTGAAAACTGAGTTACAGTGCAGTGGCCAGGGTCATATGGAGGTTTTCCAAGATGGGTTTCACTCTGAACAGACCTCGCAAGGGTCGATCAAAAAAGTTGAGTCATCGTGCTGTACGTCAGTGCTCGAACCATACACCGCAGACCACAATAAATCAGTTTGCAGCCTGTCGTCCCAGAAGAAAGGCTCTTCTGAAGCTAGCTCACAAGAAACCCGCAAACAGTTTGCTGTCCAAGATCATGAATGTCCTGTGATCTGATGAGACTACGATAAACCTGTTTGTCTCAGAATGTGTGGCGATGCCCTGGTGAGGAGAACCGAGAAAACTGTGTCTTGTCTACAGTCAAGCATGGTGGTGGTAGAATCATTGTCTTGGGCTGCATGAGTGCTGCTGGTACTGTGGAGCTGCAGTTCATTGAGGGAACACATAAATTCCAACATGTAGTGTGAAATATTAAAGCATAACTTGATGCCCTTCCTTCAGAAACTGGGATGAACGGCAGTTTTCCAACATGAAAGTGACCCCAAACACACTGCCAAGATGACAACTGCCTTGCTGAAGGTGAAGGTCATAAAGTGGCCAAGTATGTCTTGAACCTGAACCCTTTTGAACACCTGTTGGACATGCTCAAGCGAAAGGTGGAGAAGTGCCATGTGTCTAACATCCAACAGCTCTGTAATGTCATTATAGAGGTTTGGAAAATGCTATCAGCAACAACCAGGAGGATTAAAACAGTGCTGGATAACAATGGCACTCACACATAATATTGACAACTGGAAAGAGTTTTGACATGTACACTTAGAATGTACTCACTTTTGTTGACAGCTAGGTGAGGTTCCCTGGTGGTCTAGTGGTTTGGATGCAGCGCTCTCACCGCTGCGGCCCGGGTTCGATCCTCGGTCAGGGAACCAACCCTATCCACTCTCAGTGCCGATCCCAAGCCTGGATAAATGGGAAGGGTTGCGATCGGAAGGGCATCCAGCGTAATAACATGTGCCAAATCGAACATGCAGAGGATCTCCCCTAACAGGAGAAGCCAAAAGAAAGTTTAATTGACAGTTAATTAATTTTGTTGTATGTTGATTTATTTCCAGTGGACATTAAATCTGTACTGCTATACAAGCGGCACATTGATTTCTCTAAAATATATCAGAGTTTCATTTCTATAGTATTGTCTCTTATATAATATACTAGATGATATACTAAAATTGTTGCTGAAACGTGAGGGATGTATTTACTTTTGATATACTGTATGTGTGGATGTGCATCCATATTCAGCTATTTGAGTTTTATAGGAGACGTCCCACTCCCCTGCAGATTTCCATGTATGTTTAATATACAAGCTAAAATTAAGTAGACTCTCTTTGCACAAGCAGGAGGATTTTTTTATAGAACTATCATGCACTTCTGAACATTTGACCACTAATTAGCCATAACATTAAAACCACTGATTCAAGCCTTCGGAGTGTTGCTGCAGTAGTTAGTACTGACCAAAAGTGGTCCACGTAAGGATAATTGGTGAACAAATGGTAGGGACATGGGCACTTAAGGCTCATTGATGTATATGAAGAATTAAGTCAAGACTGTCTGTCTGATCCCACCACAGAGCTGGCTGTGTATTGGGCTGCTGTTGTTCCGAGTGCACATGCTGAACCTGTCGACTTCTAAAAGTGCATACAATGGATATGTGATTATCAGATTTATTACCATGAAGAAATAGAAGGTGGTTTGATGAATCATTTTTTTTTGTGTGGACATGATCGAGGAGTTTGATGTCTGAGCATCTGTAGAATGCCCTGGATATACAAGAATCCATGGAGGCCCCACCTTGCCAATTGCAGGACTCAAAGGATATGTTGCAAACATCTTGGTGCCAGATACCACATCACACTTTCAGAGGTCATCTGCTGCCACAGGACAGATATGTTTTGACCTACACTTTATTAGGCAGGTGTTTTTAATAGTATGGATGATCATTGTATAGTTGATACAGTCAGTTCCATAAAAAATTTTATGGTTATTGTAGAGGTTTACCACAGTTTAATGAGTTTAATTTAATTAATGAATATGAGTTATCGTTTTCTTTTATTCACCAACTCAGTTGAATAAACTAACATAAAAAATGAATGACACTGTCATTTTTATATTTAGTTGCAATTCTTTTACAGTCAATGAGTCTGGAACCCATAGATATAAACACACATTGAGTTTCCTCTCTGGTGAGGCTCCACCAGGCATTTGCGGCAGCTGTCTTAGGTTCCTTGTTGTTTAAGGTTGGATTCAGGTCAGGTCATTGGTTGCAGAACAGTCCAGTTATTCGCCTTGCCTTAGGTTGCTTTCGGAGTATGCTGTGGGTCATTTTCTATTTGTAGACTCCAGTGAATTTAGAAGCACTGTGAATTTGAGCAGATACTACAGTCCTTTACACTACATAATTAATTCCCTGCTTTCTCGATTCAAGTGGTGGCTTTACATGTCCATGCCATGAAATCATGAGTTACTTTCTCTCTCCATACTCCTTTTTTCCCCTCGTTCTTGCACAAATGTATCTCTTCTCTCTATAGGATGTTTTAACAGAACGCTACACAACAGTTAGACTTACCAATGATTTACATTGTGCGGTATTTACCTTGGTAAATGTATCTAGTGATTGTTGGATTTGACTTTCATTGGTGACTTTTCACTGCTTGTAATGGCTTTTTCCTCGCTAGCTAAAAAATTATCCACGACAGCTGTTTTTCATGATTTTGATATCTTTTGGTTTTCCAAAGCTCACTAGTGCATAGTGCATTTAGCCTAAGGCTGAAAAAAAGGTTTGCTTCTCTGCTAGATTTTTTGGATTTATATTCCAAATTCCAACTCTAAAGCTTTTATTTGCTTATGAGTACAATAATTAGAGAATAATACATAACTTGCCATTAAACAGCTGAGGAATTGAAAAAAAAGGCAATCATTTCTACTCCTGATTTGGATGTAATATCCTCAAATTAAATCTGCATGTTGAACACATGACAAATATTTATATTAATTTCGACAATATGGTTTTAGACAGTTATCTTTGTCCACATATTTATGTATATTATATACATACACAGGCATGTGAAAATCTTATTTCTATAGTTTTAGGTATCAAGACATAAAATATCATCTGGTATATCTCAGGTCTTAAAATTAAGTAAATACAACCTCAGATGAACACCACCACGTGACATATTACCTAATGTCATTATTATTTTTATAAAAACAAAGCAGAAATGGAGAAAGCAGCAATAACTTGAAGTAATCTTGTTCTGTATTACATTTTTCACTCTCACATCATTGTGGATTAATTTTGGCTCGCTCTTCTTTACATTGTTGCTTCAGTTCATTGAGGTTTGTAGGTATTTGTTTTCTTAAGGGCCTACCACAGCATTTCAGTCGAGTTGAAGTCTGGGCTTTGACTGGGCCATTAAAATTCTAGGGTTAGAATTTTTCACTCTATCTGTAGATTTGCTGTTGTGTTTGGGATCATTGTTCTGTTACTTGATTTTATCCAAAATTCATCTGCCAGACATTTTTTCTCTAGAATAATTTTGTTATAATGAGAAGTTCATGGCCAACTCAATGGCTGCAAGTCACCCAGGCCTAATGGCTTCAAAACAAACGCGAATCAGCTCTTCACCACCAGGCTTAACAATTGGCATGAGGTGTTTGTGCTGATGTGCTGTGATTGGTGTTCACCAAACGTGTCACTGTGCATTATGGCCATACTTTGGTCTCATCTATTGTTATTATTAAGATGGGCCCCACACTAGTTCTCTAAACACACATTCCTATGTTATCTGTTCAGTGTCTATAGGATCTTTACGATGTGAGTATGTAAGTTACACAGAAAGTCTTTGTCTGGCTCACACATTTATGGTTACCATGTCTTCTTACCCAATCAGGAACAATTTTAGCTCAGGTGTTTTCCAGTGTGTTTATATATACTTGTGTATATAAACTTGTCTATTATTTGCATTAAACTGAAGAAGAACATATGCCCCATTCTGTGTGCTGTGTGATTCTTCCCTGATCAGAAAAAGCACTACGGGCATCGCAGATTGCATGGGGAAACCTCTCCAAGAATTACGTTTTTGTTCGAGCATGATAAAAATCTAACATCTATCTAAAGGATATTGTTTCAGAAGCAAACCATGCTGCCATGCTGCTCTGCTGCTATGTTCCTTTTTTAGAGAGAAGAAGCTTTCTCCTGGCAATCCTTCTAAACTTGTTCTGTTTTTTCTTTTATTGTACTGCTATGAACTTTAACATTTAACATGTTAACCGAGCCCTGTAAAGTCTGAGATTTAGCAATTTGACCTTGGGGTAAATTTGCTGGGATGTCCACTCTTTTGCAACTATTTTGAATGTTTTTCACTTGTGAATAATGTTACTCAGTGTAGAATGGTGGATTTTGAATGGTAAGGAAATGGCCTTATAACCCTTTCCCAAATCTAAAATCAATGCTGATGTATTTTCTTTTTTAGCATTGTGTTAACACACACCTAAATGTTTCAGACCAGCAAACACTTGCTGCTGAAAAATTAATCAAGGGCATTTAATTAGCAGTACCTGGCTGCTATACATACATACTTTCAGCTTCTTCCATTATTGGTCGCCACAGCGGATTATCTGCATGTTTGATTTGGCACGTGTTTTTACCCTGGATGCCCTTCCCAACCCGTTTATCCGGGCTTGGGATTGGCATTAAGAGTGGCTGGTGTTGGTTCACTGACCGGGGATCGAACCCGGGCCGCAGCGGTGAGAGCGTCGCATCCTAACCACTAGACCACCAGGGAACCCTCAGTACCTGGCTGCTACTTAGCCTCTTAAATTCTATTATAGAATTAGAGGTGTACTTAGTTTTTCACACATGGCTTTTCTATCTATTTTGGCTTCATTTGTAAAAAAATAAAAAATAAAAAATGACAAAGTGTATAATGTCATGTGTTGTTTATACGAGGTTGTATTTACTCATTACTGCTAATGAACAGATCTTTATTTTATGTTGCACTTTTTTTTTTTTTTTAAGATTTTATTATAATTGCTCTTTTTCTTCAGTAATGGCAGTATAGTTTATTAACCTAATGTTAATATGTGTACAATAGTGCATACACTAATCTATGCACTATGCATATGCACACTTGGCTAAAATGGTGATGTTATAAACAAAATGCTTGTGTCAATAATAAGAGTAGAATTTCAATGGGAAAACATTTTAGAGAGGTCATAAATGTATTAGTCATGCCTGCATCACATCCATTTCCCCAAATGTTTTTAACTGCTTCAGTGACCCTTATTGTGGCTATTTGATATTCATTCCCCACCCCATTCAAGTCAACTATCTGTGTTCCAAGCTAGTCCCATGTTTTTCACCCACGATGATGATTGACTTATTGGACAACAGCAGAAACATATAAAAAGCAATTTCATTTTCAAAATGTTCTTTAAAGACCTCTTGATTCATTCTTTATAACAGCGTGCTTCTGAGAGCAGCTCTTATTGCAAAGAAAACCCACGTCTTTAGAAACGTGCATGCTTTAAAACATTATTGTTCCTATAGAAACCTCTGATTCAAGGCGAAAAAAAAGACAAAAAAGTAAAAAAAGTGTAGAAATTAAATCAAATCCAAAATGCCTTCTTAGAAAATGTTTTGGGTAAAAGAAAGTAATTACATACAGAAAAAGACAAATAAAGGAACATCGGCGGAGGATTCAAATGCAAGTTAATAAAATTGACCAGATAAATCTGCCAGATCTTCAACTTCGTCCGGTGTTTTTGCTTTAGAGGTAATTTTGTATAAAATACTTTAATCATGTGCATGACTCTGTTTTTACTTACATTAAGATTATATTCAGGAATGTTTCTAGATTTTCCCCAAACTGTTCACTAAAGCGAAAATAAACACATTTTTGTGTGAATGCATTTGTTTAATTCTTACATTGTTCATTTTCTGATCAATGTTTGGCTTTTAGCCCATTAAAAGCATCGAGTTTGCTTTTGCTTTTTGCCAGGAGAGTAGGACTGAATGACCCACTCCAGACCTACGTATTGTTTTGTCAAAAAAATCAATGGGAATAGAGAGAGCTTGGATATCGGTAATGTTCTGCTGAGCAGCTTGTGTCATGACATAATACAGATGTGTGTCACTGCGGAGTGTATCCGAGGAGTGTCCTTGACAACAGTACCGATTGGCTCAATTCCCAGACCCTGTAAAACAGTTACATTCCAAAATATTACTGAGCATGTGCGGCTGTAGCACCAAAGACAGAAGCTTGACCATCCACATGTCCTGTTAGAGGGACATTGCTCCTTTTTATATATTATTTGTAAAAATGGGGCCATATTTGTCCATGATAAGAAATGGCCCTGTTTGCTTCAACAAGGTTTACTCTTGTGCGTAGTTTGAATAGACCTTAAATGTTGTTGGAATATTTCTTCAAGTGGAGTTTGAATCCAATATAACCATTTTAGTCAAATCTCTGGTGGTCTAGTGGTTAGGATGCGGTGCTCTCACCTCTGCGGCCCGGGTTCAATCCCTGGTCAGGGAACCAACCCCAGCAATTAGGGTTGCACAAGCCTTAGTGCTGGTCCCAAGCCGGGATAAATGGGGAGGGTTGCGTTAGAAAGGGCTTCCAGCATAAAAACATGTGCCAAATCAAACATGCGGATGGTCCGCTGTGGCGACCCTTAATGAGAGAAGCCAAAAGAAAAACCCTTCAGAGAATTTCTACTTGTCTTTGCCAAGCATTGTCCTGAGCTCAGTAATAAAATGAAAAAAAATAATAATAAATGAATAAAAAAATCAAGATGTTCTCTCATGTCTGCTTGGATCCACAACCTTTTTAGTGCTAAGGATCAAAACAATCTTCTCAGGATTGAACAAAAACCTACAAATGGTCTCAAATAGCTCAACAATTGAGGAGTTGGTTGCAAAATCTCAGAATACATAGAGGTAACAAAACTAATTTGCCTTAACCTTGAGCATCTTTGCGTCATGGTTTTTAGTTTACGGAAACCTCAGTATCTCGGCTTAGGGTGGTCCTAGCTCCAACATCAAGATCTAAATCTCTAGAGCACATTTAATGTATTGCTGAAAATGGCGTCAGTTCCCTTTTTAGGGTCAAATTATAATGAGATGAATTTGAGTCTCTGTCTTAATATTGAAAGTGGTATTTAAAAGAGGTAAATATATTGTGCATGCAGAACAATTCAGGTTTAAGACTTGCAAATTGTCCATATTGGTTGAATATCTCTTGCAGATATAAGACTGACATTTTCATTTAAATAAGGCCAAAGTAGTAGCATGTAGAAATTTTGAGTTTGAGATTCCACTGATTACAGAGCTGATGATAATAAATATTTTATAATAGTAAAGCTGAATGTTCCCTGGTGGTCTAGTGGTTAGGATGCGGCGCTCTCATCGCTGCGGCCTGGGTTTGATCCCCGGTCAGGGAATCAACCCCAGCCATTGGGGTTGCACAAGCCTTAGTGCCGGTCCCAAGCCCGGGTAAATAGGGAGAGTTGCGTTAGGAAGGGCATCCAGCGTAAAACATGCGGATGATCCGCTGTGGCGACCCCTAATGGGAGAAGCCGAAAGAAAGTATAGTAAAGCTGAACAGTGCTTTACAAAAATACATGTTTTAAAGGACATTCAATAGCTCATGCTTGCCAATGAGTCTAAAGTATTATTGGTATTATTATGTTATGTTATTACATATTTATTATCATTATCAATATGCATTAATAAAGTAGGTTTATTTAGATTTCTACTATACACTACAGTCCAAGCTCTGTAACTCTGACTCTGTATTTGATACTGGCAACAGCAGGCAAGCATCACAGGGTTCTTTATATTTGCAAAGTTCCAAACTTCTGTAGCTCCAAACTCAGCTTCCTATATGTGTTTTTTTAAAGTCATGTGTAAATAGATTTTACAGAAATATGGAATCACAAAAGCTGTATAATCAAAAATACTATAATAAAAAAAAAATATATTTTTTGTTCAATTAAGTTTTCTTTGTGTAGCGCATTCAACAATGGATATTGTCCCAAAGCAACTTGACAGAGATAAAATTGGTTATAAAATTTGTATACATTTTTCTATACGTGTATCCCTTATAGGTTTATCTCAAATGAGCAAGCCAATAGTAACAGTTGCAAGGAAAAACTTCCTGAGATGGTATAAGGAAGAAACCTTGAGGGGAACCAGACTCAAAAGGGGAACCCATCCTCATCTGGGTGTCACTGAATGTCCTTCATTACAGTTCAATCATTGAGGAGTGAAGTCATTAAGATTGTTGAGGAGTGCAGTTCAGTGATGGGTCCTTAAATGTTGTATTTATCCATGACATAAAGATGGTTAAAATAAGTCAAATAAAAAAAGGTCTTTTTGATGGAAAACATCAAACAATTCACACAAAAATGGAAATATATTATAGGGTAAAGCAATTTATACTGGACCACTAGAGATAGAATGATCTAACACAGTGTCAGACATAGAATTTGGCCACAGTCACTACAATTTGCAAAGACAGTGGTGCTTTATCTATATATGTACATATATGTTGATTTATTTATTTATTGGAAACTTACTTTTAGTTAAATACCAAGCAAACTGGCTCTGGCTCCGGCACTGACCTAAGCATACATGGGTTTACATCGTTATGTGTTTATAATTTTTTCTAGCCAAATATGTTTATTACTGGCATTCGTTTATTTCACCCTAATTAATGAATCAGATATGGCTGAAGATTGGATTGTTTCACAGTTTATTATCTATATTCACTGCAGAATCAGGTCTATGCTGCTGCAAAAGCTTACATAATGCTACGTGTGATGAAAGAGCACAGAGTCTAAAACCCTTCCCTGCCTCTAATTTTAAAGACAGAATCAAAGCTGGGAAGATTTGACCAAAACCATGCAGTTGAGAGTTTTATTCAGTTATTTATTATAGAAAGCCAATCAATTAATCATTGGCTAGTATCTTGATTTAATTGCCCTTTAAGGGACAGCTGTGTGTGTGTGTGTGTGTGTGTGTGTGTGTGTGTGTGTGTGTGTGTGTGTGTGTGTGTGTGTGTGTGTATGTGTGTGTGTGTGTGTGCTGTTAGTAATCAGACGTGGTTTTGATAGCATGTTTTTTGTCTCATGCTTCTTGAACGCACAGCTGGTGCCTTCAAGGTTGTTGCTATAGCAGTTCTGTTTTCACAGTCATGGGGTGGAGGGAATCAGTGTTATCTTCTCTCTCAGATCTTGCGTTGCATCTTTGAGAACATCAATAGTGCTGTCAAAACTAGCCCCAGACAAGCTTTTTTGTGCTCCTACTACATATTTCTTAGTGATGTGGCCAATTATAGATTAAGATTTGGCTTTTTAATATACAGTATGTCTTTCTCAATTTTATGTTGATGTTAAATGTTGATATATGCAGCTGGGGATGGTTTCTCATCAACACCTTGGGTGGTTGCATAAAATTCCGGAGTAAGGCGCTCTGAGAATGGATTTGGACTGTAGTTAATGTCAGGACTACAGTTTGCTTCTAATCACCATCACTGCACCACTTAACATCGTATATCTGCAAATAATGGACAATCGGTGCAACCCAGATGAGGATGGGTTTTTCCTCTTGAGTTCCTCTCAAGGTTTCTTCCTTCTGCCATCTTAGGGAGGTTTTCCTTGCCACAGTCGCCACCGGCTCGCTCATCAGGGACAAACTTACACTTATAAAGAACATCTTCATTTTTTATCACCACATTATCTGTGTAAAGCGACTTTGAGACAATGTTCATTGTTAAAAGCACTATACGAATAAAAATAAAAATGAATTGAATTGAATAGAAGCGTGGCATAGCAAGTATGCACGTCTTTTACTCAAGTAGAGGAACAGATACTCATGTTTAAAAAAAGTTAAAGTACTGACCACTTTCTCATTTAAGTTAAAGTAAAGAAGTTTGGGCTCCGACATGTACTTAAGTAAAAAGTAGTCATTTCTACTACTTGTTTTAGTGTCACACTGGTAACTGGACCTCACGTCATATTAATATATTAATACAAAAGGATTTCAAATGTTGTTATCTAATGAATGTATACAGGCTGAACATCCACCATATAGAACACAAACAGAACAAAGATGATGATGTTCAGGTGATCAGGAATGTCTCTGTTCTCAGTCATGTTTAGATTGCTGACTCCCTCTGTCTGAAGTATTTGTACTTCATTACTTCCCATCTCTTGTAGGTAATCTTTAGCTTATGTTAACCATTATGCCGAGTCTGGTTTCACTTGGGTTGAAGTTGGTTTACTGGTTGCTCCATACAGATCATGCAGATCACTTGTGTGTACTGTATTGTAGTTTACATTAACTTGCCAATTTCTTGAAAACGTCTTGGTTGTGGTTTTTAGAACTGTTTAGGGCACCATCACTGAAAACTAGTTTTTGCCTTTAAGGCTTATGAGCTTCTCTGTAAAGAAATCAATGGTTTGTCAATGGTTTGAGGAAAAAGTTGACTGAGCGCTCATTTTCTCTGCCTTCATTCATTCCTATGAGCAATATCAAATGTGTAAGCAATATTAATAATTATGTTACTCTCCAAACCCTAAATTTTTTGTGACATATTGTGGTTTTAGCAAGCTATCAGAAAAAGTTGCTAAATATTGCTTTTATTCATTTAGAAGTGTCCAGTGATCAGTGGTGGACAGTAATGAAGTAAATGTAATTTGTTACTCTACTTAAGTAGTTTTTTTTTACGTATGTGTATTTAAATTTGGGGAGACTTTTACTTTAACTTCACATTTCAAAGTCTTTTTTTACTCAACTACATTTTGTGAAATCAGTCGTTCCTTTTAAATTTATGAGTGGATACAAACTTAACTGGTCAAACACACAGCAATCCACCAATCAGAGTAGAGCACTTGCTCTGTTTTTAACTTGTTTTGATTGACGCTTGTTGGTATCTACTTATCACCAACATACAGTTCAGAGTCGGTTCAAATTGAGACAATTTGTGAGTAAAAAATTATGGATGAAACTTCTGATTCTAATTCGCCACAACACCCGTGGCCTTATTTGCGTGTTTTTTTTTTTTTTTTATAATTGAAATTTGAAAATAATGATTTCGGCTCATGCTAATTCACACATGGCCCATTAATGATTTTTGGTCACAAGCCACTGCTGATAGAATCAATAGGAATCCATGGCACTTTTGGGAACTATCATAGCTTTGTATGTAATACTAACACTTTTTTCTATTTGCTTCACAGAAAACTACACAAGATCAAATCACATGGACTAAGCACGAGGTAAGTATAGAATCAATATTTTATTTCTATGAATCAAAGGTTTTTTTAGGATACTACTGGTGCACAAAGAATTTCCCATTACCAATCCACACGCTATCTAAAACCCTGGCCTGCAACAGGGGATGCAGTAGAAGTTTCAAAGAACCTTTTACTCTGGACCCAGGGTAGGATTTTCATTCTTTCATTCTGTTTTATAAGTCATTAGGGATCATTCTCACCTATGTATTCCACCAGACAGTATTATGTGTCCAATAACTGTGCAAAAACTGCACCTCAGACCAGCATGATAATTAACTAGGGTTAATACAAGACACAAAACCATCCTTTATACATACAGTACTGTGCAAATGTTTAAGGCAGGTTTGAAAAAAAAAGCTGTGAAGTACTAATGCTTTCAAAACTACAATTAGTTTATTTTTATCAAGTCAAATCAATGTTTGGTGTGACCACGCTTTGCCAGCAAAACATCATCAAATCTTCTAGGTACACAGCTTTTTGAAGGAACTCGGCAGGTAGGTTGTTTCAAGCTACTTTTTTTTGAAGGAACTAACCACAAATCTTCTGTGGATGAAGGCTGCCTCAAATCCTTGTGTCTCTTTCTGTAATCCCAGACAGATTTGTGTGAGATGATGTTGAGACCTGGATTCTGTGGGATCCAAAACTTTCACTTCCAGGACTTCTAGTTACTCTGTGCTCAAGATAGTTCTTCATGTCATTAGCTGAATGTTTGGAGTCATTGTCCTGCTGCAGAATCAATTTAGGTCCAATCAGACAACTCCCTGATGGTATTGTATGATTAATAAGTATCTGCTTATATTTCTCAGCATTGAGGCTATTAATTCTGTCCAAACCTCCAAACCATTTGCTAAATTGCAGCCCAAAACTTGCAAAGAACCTTCACTGTTGCCTGCAGACACTCCTATTGTATCACTCTGAAATGTTCTTCAAACATGCTGCCTTCTGCTATAGCCAAATATTTCAGATTTAAACTCATCAGTCAGGAGCACCTGCTTCTATTGTTTTTATGCAGTTGAGTCGCTTAGCTTTGTTTCCATGTTGGAGGTATGGCTTATGGCTGCAATTTTTTTAATGACTGCCATTTTTAGCTAGACTTCCTAGACAGTAGATGATTGTACCTGGGTCCCACTTCTGGTTTCTGCCAGTTCTTTGTTGATGACACTACCGGACACCTTTTGATGTTGAAGTAAAGTAAGCAATATGTGTCTTTCATCTGCTGCATTAAGTGTCCTTGGCCAACCACTGCTTCTACAGTCCTCAACATTGCCCGCTTCTTTGTGCTACTTCAGAATAGTTTGAACATCACATCTTAAAACCCAAGTCTGTTTTGAAATCTTTGTCAGGGAGAGACCCTGCTGATGCAGTAAAACTACCTTGTGTCTTGCTATGGTGTATGACATGTGACATGAAACTCTTCCACAACCTCACCTTAGTAGCAGAGTTTGTTTCTCACCCAGGTTTAATTCTCCCACACAGCTGTTTCTGTTTCAATGAAGGACTGTGTTTAAACCTATATATGAAATTAGTGATTATTAGAACCTGCTTGGTATAATTGGTTAATCATACACTTGTCACTAATCCTACAAAATCCCTAACTTTTTGCAAGTATATAAAGAGTGCAAATGTAAGAACTGAAAGCCAAAAGGTGTTCACACCAAACGCTGATTTGAATTAAATCTTCTTCTGTTTGCCCACTGTGCAATTTGTAAATTGATAAAAATAATACATTGAAATATATATATTTTTTGAAGGATTTTACTTTACAGTATTTCTTTAAACCTGCCCAAATCTCTTACAGTACTGTTCATTCCACAAATATATTATTTACAGGTATTATTTTTATTTGCTCTTTACTTATAAAGTAAATATAAGTATATTTTTATATACTTATATAAAAATAAAGTATATAAAGTATATAAAGTAAATATAAGTATATTTCTATATACGTATACTGTATAAATATTTTTCTTTAAGGGACAGATGGCTCGAAAAATCAGAAGTGTAATGGAAAGTGGTTCATTTGCCCTGCCAAACATGAATACGTGTATTGCCTCAGTTCAAAATTCCAGTGGTAAACATTGTTTTCACCTCTACATCCATCCACTCATTTAACATGCTGTAGTCCTTTTATTTCACAAATACATCAACATTCTGTTTTCCATCAGCATCTCTAGCATTTCTTTCCCCAAAATGCTCTGCTTCCTTCTGCACACAGTCACAAGACAGTGAGAAAACTTTGCCAGCTGGTCCATTAAGAGTTGCATTAAATGGGATAAGCTTTTGGAAGAAGTATCATATGAGACTAGAGATAGGAAGTACCATTCTCAGCATGCCCATTTATAGTTATTTCTCCGTGCACAATGCATCCAGGACTCTGCCTAAAGGACTATGCTATAATATGGCTCCAAAATAATTCTACAGTTTTGCAACAAAACAAACAAAAAAAAAAATCAATGCACAAAAGACATGATAAAGATACAATAAACAAAATACATAGTATTAATTAGAAATAATTTTTTATTCTATCCTCCATTCTTCACTTCTTAAGGGAAAAGCGCAAAGGAAACTACTGTAGAAGACCTGATTATCAGTGATCATTGCCCTACTGGGACATTTTGTGGTTCAGTTCACCGATTTACAAAGCAGACCTACAATCAGGTAAAAAGGCTGGTCTGTAATGATGTTCGAAATGGAAATGTATCTAACATGGTTAGTTTCTTGTTTAATATAACGGTTGGTAATTTAATATACTAGTTCCGTTAAAATTATGCTTGAATGTAACATAAAATAGGGGGCGTTAATATTCTAGCAAGTTAGATGTGATGCATGACTGTGCTTAGACGAGGAACAGCCGCACTGAACGAAACAAATAGCACGAAACGAGAATAAGGGAAAAAAAAAGGCAAAGACAGGAACAAACAAAAACAGCTGCTTGTCGCAAAAGTTGACTATCCAGATCTGAACAATGCTACAACAAATAAAATACTATTACCACTGGCAATCAGCTGATTAAGAATAAAGAGAACATACTTACACGCAGAAAACATAAAGGGAGATGTCCGGAAGTAGGGTTGCTTTATACATAAAAATCAGCTAAGAATACACACAATGGTAAAGCTACAATTTGCCTTCAAAGACATGGATAGAAAAGTCATTTTTTTTATATGAGAACCCTTTGTAACTCAAACCAAGAAAAGACAGCCACGGCATCGGGAGCTAGCTAATTAAAAAAAACCAAAGTTAGCTTAGTTCCATGACTACAACCATTGCACGCCCATAAAGTCCCCTACCTTGACAACAGGAACTCAGGAAATCAGAAAGGGCGGGTATCAACGGACCTTCCCGCACTTTATTCCTGGACATTTAAATACGACAACCAATTAGACATCTGATTAAACACCTGTTAACAATACAGCACCAATACAAAGTAAGGGGCTATTCTACCCTGTCACAAACACTTAGACCAAGAAAGTAATACAATTTCATTAAAATAACCATCTACCCAGTATGTCACATCAACCCCAAATGGCTGACAAAAAAACTAAATTCCACAGAGATGAACATAAAGAAATGCACTGGTCACTAAATGTACTATATCCAGATGCACACTGCCCAATGACAAATGCTTGGTGAGGCATCTCTAGATATTGGTTGCTCACTGACACCTCACTCCTGGGCTTAAACACATTGGGTCAAATTAATGCTGTCTTGATTTACATCAAAAGTTGTTGCTTGCTACAATCCACTTGGCATGAGAGTTATTCAGATTCTCTGTGGAATCTGCCCATATGGTAAAGACCTGTCGCGAAAAGAAGTAATTGTTAGTAGGTAGGTTTTGTAAAGCCAGGATTTGCCAAATGAACCATTTTTATGTTCCACCACTTCTAAAGAATGTTTTATGAGCTATGGTTCGGGTTCACTTTCAGTTTTCGGTGTCGTTCCTAATTTTAGTGTAATAATTTGGCATGTAAAATGAGGTCAATTGTCAAGATTCACATGGGCTCCAAAATGGTGCAGTCTCTGGTCTTCTTCCTGCACACCAATTTAAAAAAAAGCAGCCAAAACTGAGCCATTTTTATAATTGGATTGGACTGTGGATCAGAAGGTCACAAGTTTAAATCCCAGCGACACAAAGCTGGCCACTTAAGCAAAAGCCTAAACCCTTAACTGCTCAGCTATAAGTCACTCTGTTATTAATTAAGAATGACATTTGTATGCATTTTTCTTAGTGTGATCTATTGTTTACAATAAATCACAAGACAGTGATATTGTCACATGACCTATCACTTGATATGATATCTTGCAAAAAGAATGAGCACTTGTGCCTTCTGTGCAACTGGCCAAGCATTCCTGTAATCATCTAAGACACTGTAACTGGATAAAAACTATTTTTTGGAGCTGATCTAGTAGTTCATTTTCAGTGAGATCACTCAGGGCTCTGAATAATTATGAAATTATCTACAGCCAGACAGAAATGTGCCTGTTTTTTTCTTAGTGCATCGGTCTCATTAATTTGGTGTTGTATTGGCTAATTCTTGCCCAGTCACCATCCAAGTGTGCATCTGTTTCTTCTCATGTCCACACAAGTGGTTCTAAAGTCCCTCTTTCATCTGTCCTGGAATAGCCCCAGAAAAATCCAAATGTTCTAAACTAATTGAAATAATATTACGCATGTCACGAGGGTGCATAGCGTATCCTGATAATTCACTCTGCTAATAAAAATAATGTAATCCCGGTGTCCCCTAGTTATGTCCCATAGGCCAAATATGGCCCTATCCCACATTTGGAACAGTCCTCTAAACAAGGCCAGAGACACATTTTTAAAATTTTATTTTAAATATATGTTTTACTTCTATCATACCTGTATTTGATAATAAAAATTGGCTTTCAAACTAAAATTTCCTTTAGTTATTAATTATTTTGTTAGATTTATCCACCAACCAACAGAATGGTACATTCAACATAATGCACGCTCAAGCAGATGCTACAGCATTTGAAAATTCTAGATATATTCAAGATAAAAAAAATAAAATGGCCAAAAGTTTGAGAAAGAGAATAGTTGATTCAGAATGTAGGGTATTTACCCAAAAGTATTATTTTTTTTCTACAATGCAAAGAAATGGCTGTTTGTTTTATCTGTCAAGAAACAGTGTCTGTGTTCAAAAAAATACAATCTGCACATACACTATGAATCTGTTCAAGAAACTTTCAGGTAGCTAAACTGATTGTTAAATGCAATGAATATAAAAAAATGTCAGTATGATAGTAATAATGCACATTTAATAAGCTATATAAACTTTCATTCGGCTTCTCGCCACAGTGGATCATCCGCATGTTTGCGGATGCCCTTCCTTAACGCAACCCTTCACATTTATCCGGGCTTGGGACCGGCACTAAGGCTTGTGCAACCCTAATGGCTTGGGTTGGTTCCCTGACCGGGGATCGAACCCGGGCCGCATTTAATAGGCTATATATCTCTTGAAAAATAAAGCTCATTTGTCTGAATAGAGCATAACAAAATAGTAAACTAAGCTAGTATTAGGCATAATAAATACATTTAAAATCTTGATCAAATCTTCACAGTAATACTGGTAGTCACTCTGGCACATGTCATTGTCTGTTAAAGACTGATCTGACCCCCCATTAAAGAAAGGATAAAATGATGTGGCCCTCACTGAAAAAGGTTTGGGTACCCCTGCTGTAGACAGTACACCGTTTACAAGAACAGTAGTCATGCAGTACCTTAATTAGGATATGTAGAAATGAGGGTCATGTTTCCTGATTACTTTCTTGGTTTAAAAAATTATATAACAGTATAAATGCATTGATTATTCCAGACACCAATATCACGAAAAGCATCTTGAAATCCATTGTTTTGTCTGCAAACCTGTTTCATTTGGATTTAAAGCAGTAGTGAGAACTTTATAGGTTGTATATTGTATATTATAGGTGTAATAAAGATGTTTATTGGAGATGAGAACATGCTGATATTGGGTTCTATTGGGAACACAAGTGCTCATGAGGGCAAAACCTAAGAAAGATAGTAATGTTTTAAAAATGTTTTGCAAATGCCCAAATATGCATGTCAAACCAAGATCTAATTAGTGCCTGTTGTAGGTAATAGACATGATCATGCTGATTGATTTCTTTCACAGGGTGTGAACTCCAGCATAACCAAGTGCATGTTGGTGTGTGAAATTTCACATGTTGTCATGGTGATTTCCACTACAGGTGTTTTGTTGAGTGTGAACAGCTTGTCTGATCTTAAACAGAAATGCAACTTTCGAAGATGATTGCCGCTGCTGCTGTTTAGTATTGCTCTTGCTCTCTTAGGGTGCTTCCTTCACACCTGCCATTTTTTTTCTCAACTGCCAACACATGCTTGAATAATCCTTAGGGAAGTGTCAGCGGTGGAGTGTTTATGATGTGAAAAAAAAAACACACCAGGTAATGGCTAGATATATTTTCTTCCTATTCAATCACGCTGCCTGTTGAAGGAAGGCATGAGAGCAGATAAACATTCTTGCGAAAAAAAAATATTTTTTGAGCAAATATAATATATATTTACAGCAAGTTGAATAGAAAATATCGAATCATCAAGTTGCAATAGAAAAAATAACCACTTATAGTTTGGGGTATTTATTAATACAGGATGTGATGGTCCAATTGTAGCTGTGTACAGTAAACCAATTAAAGCAAACTACCTTATCACTATGGTTATAGCAAACTTTGTGATATTATTACTACTACTACTAAATCTGAATGGCAAGATAGGCAAGTTACTAGTTAGCTAATAAATAATGTATAAATGTCATGATTTAATTGTTCTTATAAACATTGCTGGTCTGAACTTTCTTCGATGGATGCTTGCTATTAATTTGATAGCTGTGCTATGCCAAACAATAGATATGTACAGGACAGGTTTTCTGGGACTACTTATCTCCTGTCTGAATAAATTGCCACAGTATACAAGACAGAACACCAGATATTTTACTGCTGATATGTCAAGACAAATGTCTTTGAGAACTTCCATTTTTTTGTAAATTAACCTTTATTTATATTGCTAGACTTCAAGTAATTCTGTAGAATTATGAACCATACTGTATGTATTTTACCTTATATACACTGGTGATCAAAATTAGAGAACAATTTATAAACAATTGAACAATTCTGAAATAATCTCATCTTCACTGCTCAACAATTGAAGGAGTTTTTGTCCTGTCTATACCATGCTACCAGAACACCTTTCCCACAAATTAACTAAGGCATTTAAAAAAATAAAACATTATTTTGCAGAAACACACTGATCAAAATCAGAGAACAGCAATGACTGTAGCATGGAAAAAGATTACAACAAAATTTTCTCAAGGTTCCAACAGTCAGCAATTAGTAGGAAGTGTCCAGGCCTCTGCTCTGAATGACTTTAGCACATCTGCGGCCACAGGACACAGGCACTAGTCTCTCACACTGCTCTGGTGTGATTTTGGTCCACTCTTCTTCCAGTCTCCTCCACAGTTCGGTGACTGTAGTGGGTTTATTGGCCATAACTTTGCGCCAAGGATTTTCCAGAGGGTCTCTATTGGGTTGAGATCAGGATTCTGGGCAGGCCATGTCATTATTTTTTTTGCTGGTGTTTCAGCAGGTAGAGTGTAGTGTGTAAAAGACACATAATTGACGGGGAAAAAAGACTTTTATTAAAAAGCATAATGTTCACACTAAAAAAAAAGATCTATAGGCTATAAAAAACTATGCTTCTGAACATTGGTACATTTGTTGTACCTTCTTGGACATTTATGCACTCCTAGTGAAAGAAATGTATCTTTGTGTCCTGGTATGGTTTAAACTTTAAACTGGTTTAAAAAATTTGTAAATGATTGCATTTAAAACATTAGCAGAATGCTAAAAAAAAATCAGGATGTGATTTTAAACATTCCAGGACACACAGGTAGATTTCTATGATTAGGGGTGCATAAATGTTTTTAGAGGTACAAACAAGAAGGTACAAAAATGTACCAATGTTCAGAGGCATATTGCTGTACTTTACAAGAGTACAGCTGGAGTGTCTAATAATGTCTTCTCTTAGGTGCATACCTGTACCTTGATTATTCTGTGTTAATAGTAGTCTCCTCAACAGTTCGGTGACTGTAGTGGGTTTATTGGCCATAACTTTGCGCCAAGGATTTTCCAGAGGGTCTCTATTGGGTTGAGATCAGGATTCTGGGCAGGCCATGTCATTATTTTTTTTGCTGGTGTTTCAGCAGGTAGAGTGTAGTGTGTAAAAGACACATAATTGACGGGGAAAAAAGACTTTTATTAAAAAGCATAATGTTCACACTAAAAAAAAAGATCTATAGGCTATAAAAAACTATGCTTCTGAACATTGGTACATTTGTTGTACCTTCTTGGACATTTATGCACTCCTAGTGAAATAAATGTATCTTTGTGTCCTGGTATGGTTTAAACTTTAAACTGGTTTAAAAAATTTGTAAATGATTGCATTTAAAACATTAGCAGAATGCTAAAAAAAAATCAGGATGTGATTTTAAACATTCCAGGACACACAGGTAGATTTCTATGATTAGGGGTGCATAAATGTTTTTAGAGGTACAAACAAGAAGGTACAAAAATGTACCAATGTTCAGAGGCATATTGCTGTACTTTACAAGAGTACAGCTGGAGTGTCTAATAATGTCTTCTCTTAGGTGCATACCTGTATCTTGATTTTTCTGTGTTAATAGTATATGGCTGGAGGTATATGGCTGTGGGAAATGGTAGGTCAGTGGTTCAGATGATGAACTTCTGGTCAGCAGATCAAGAATTCACATTCCAGCACCACCAAACTTCTACTGCTGGGCCCCTTGATACCTTGTGAAGATTGTATGACGTTTTTTTGATCTATCTCTTTTTTTTTTTAGCTTGGTTGCCATGATCGTTATGTAAAAAACCTTGTTGTTTATGTAAAAAAACAACACAAGTTTTATGGAACAACCTTGATGTTATAGATACTGTGATATGGTGAAGATCTACAGTAGGATTATTCCAGATTTTTGGGATTTGTTTCCTTTGTGCACTACAGGTTGAGGTAGTTGGTTGTATGGTTTTGCATCTTAATCAGCCTGGAGTTAACTGTACATCCTTCTATCTTTCCCTGCGGTGTCATCACCCCGACTGATCCTAACCTAATGTGGACTGATGCTGTGATGCCACCTCAGGACCTTTGACATGCAAAATGGAAAACACAAAAATATGGCTGCCTCCATGAATGCATGTATTTGTTTGTTAGCATGTAAAGCTCATGAAAGGCTATTTGACAGGCAGATTTACAATTAGAGTGTAACTGCTGGTTCTGCTGTACTGTATGTAAAGTTCAGATTGAGGTCTACTTTAGATTTCTTCTAGATTCTAGATGACATGAAACAGGCTAGTTTTCCCCCCTCACAATCCATGTAGCCGTTTAATGCACACCAGGTAATGACCAACATGGAGGAGAAACTACAGCAAACTAAATCGATCTGCACATCTTCACAAGCTTTTCAGTGAAAATCGGCACCAGCTTTGGGCTTTTAGAGAATAAAAAAATTGGTTGCCAAATATTTTCTTAATTTTTTTAAATATCTCGGAATAAATAGTTTTTATGAAACCGAATGGCCAGAAAATGTATCTGTATTGACCTAATAATACAACAGATGGTTACAGGGTGAGTGAAATTATTTATTTTAAATGATTATTGAATTGAGAAATTCCTCGCGCTCGCTAACGTACTTAATTCAGAAAAGAAATGCAATGATTAATCACTTTGAGCCTTTAGGAAAACACTTCCAAAGTGCATGGCACATATTATACACACTTACAGAACAATTATAATAAACGTATTACTTATAATAAACGTATAAACTTATGTAACGCTTATTAAAAAATACCAGAATCTCCAACCACGCCCTTCTCTCAGCCGAGCCACGTGTTCCCCCCAAACCCCCAATTCACTAATCACTTAAATGTCTTTTTGTCAAAGGTCAATAATACAATTAACCTAATGTAAAGCACATTGAAAACAACTGGTGTGTTTGTCTTTGTTTTTTCCTCCAAATGTGCAAGAGGAGTATAATAACGTAGAAAAACACTTTGTTATGCAACAACAGTCTGAGGTTAAATGTGCAGCATTAATAATTAGATCAATTTAAAGCTGCTATAAGGAACTAGTAAGAGAAGTGTGAGAATGAGTTATCGGTGTGTGGGTAATGTGTAGAATGTTTTTTTATGATATTTAATATGTTTTTTATTATTATTATTGTCTTGATTCCTTCATATACAGAATAGGAAAACTTTTTTTAATTGTATATTTCATTATGTTGAATATCATTTTTTTAAATAAGATTCAACAAAAGTAAGTGAGTTTTCCTCTCAGTTCATCTGATTACTCAGAGTCACTGCTAAATACTACTGAAAGAAAAACTGCACAATATTCTATATGCTTAAATCTTTGGAAATCTGTAATTCTAATGCTGCTCTACACTGTAAAATATTCTGGTGCGAGTTGGCAGTATAATATTTCCTGCCACTTACTGTAACAGTAATCTACTGTAATATCATATTGGCTCTGAATTGAAGATGCATTTTTTAAATGTCTTACATCTGTGTGTCAATGCATTCAAAAGAAACATTTAAATCACTGTTTTGCTCAGAATGCATTTTGAAATACACAGAGATTTAGCTAATTTTGTCCTAACTGCGAGTATAAAAGTTTGCTACAATTTTTGCTCGGCCATTACACGTGTGAAATCAATTTGGGCAATACATTTTCATTTTGCAATTAAAAAAGCGTTCAAATTAGTATGCAATTTACATATTAAAACTAATTTTGGAAATGGCATATGTAAATGATATAATTATAATTATATTATAGACAATCCATAACTCAAAAGTGTAAAATGAAATTTTCTAAACTACTTCGGTTACATAAAATCAACCAACCAGCAAGGAACAGGGACAGAAGTAGATCTTAAAGATACTGGGGGAGATTAAATACAGATGGAAACAATGTGTAACTAATAAGGGACACAGGGACACAATGGCGACATCTGGTGGTAAAACAGAGTATACATAAAAACAAAACAAAACAAGACCCCTGGATCATGAAAACATTAATAGCAGTGTATTGTACTTTTACAGACGAATACTGTCATTACTGCTTTTTTTATACTTAACTTCTAGACAGAATTATTTGCCACCAAATAATTACATAATTGTTATTTTTCAGTGAAAAAAAATATTTATGTTTTAAATTATTTATTATTTAACAAAAAAAGCGAAATAAATCTCCTTTTATAAACCTAAAGGTTGAATTACATGTCAGCTGTATGTTTCAATCAAAATATGGAAAGTGTTAATCTCAGTTAACATTAAATAAAAATGCAGTACTATTGATTGAGGTCAAGTGGCTCTTATTGTCATTTCAGGCATGTAATAATGTGAAACGTGAAAAGAAAAAATTATGCAAAACACAAAGCAAACTAGGACACTACATCAAGTGCACATGTGCAAACTTGCCAACAATATATAGTGAAAACAAACAGAACATCATTAGACAAATAAACAATGTGACAGTGTAGCACAAAGCCAACACAACCAATGCGTGCATTTGCATTGCCCATAATAATAATAAATACTGTATATGGAGTGTGTGTGTGTGTGTGTGTGTGTGTGTGTGTGTGTGTGTGTGTGTGTGTGTGTGTGTGTTTCAGTGTAAAACCAATCCCTTTTTATTGAGGAATCGAATAGCATGTGTGAAGAAACTGTTACACACTGTCACACCAGCTTGGAAAGTTTTGTACTGCACCTTTGAGTATGACTCTGTGTCCCTGAGACCCTTAACCTGTGGTGTCCCTCCAAACTCACAGGTGAGGTCCTTGGGAACATAGAGTATACAGTCAGTCCTGTAAATTGCTCGTATTTTTCTCCAAACATGTATCAACTAAGTCAACGCAAATGGTCAACGCAACCTTAAAAAGAGTTCATGCAAAAGTCTGTGCACCATGTTGAAAAGATGCTCTGTAATAGGAAAATAGAAACGCCTAGGCTGATGATAAGGTTTTATACAATGGTGTACAGTAATAAAGTTTTTATACAGTTCATTTATCTCTTTCAATATAGTTTATTGTGTAATGCCATTTTTTTTTCTGCATTTCAGTAAAGAACTGTAAAGCACATTTTCATAGTGCAGTCAGTTTTCTAATTCGTCCCAAGAGTGTTCAATAGGGTTGAGGTTAGAACTCCATAGCAGGCCATTCAAGATCTTTCACTTCAAACCATGTAAGGCATATCTTCATGGAGCTGGTTTTATGCACATTGTTATGCTGGAACTGATTTGGGTCTCCTAGTTGAAGTGAACGGAAAATTGAATTCGACCACATCCAAAGACCTTGTTGTTTACTTCCATCTCTGTGGTAACAGTTTAGAGAAGAACCACATACAGCTGGCAAAATCTAGTACTATGTCTACAAAAGTACTGTGTCTTGTAATTAATTCCAATGTATTTACAAATGTAAGTAGATAAATTTGTTAAAATTAATAACTTAGAACAATCTACATATATTTACTTTAATGAATAAATAAACCTTTTTGCCATTGATGTCTTCATTAAAAATGGTTACATATTAGAGATGAAAGAGATCCGAATCCGTTTAAGGATTCAAATCCTTCTGAATCAATCAGTGAGCGAATTCGAGTCTCACGAGTCTCTTTCATCAGTATTGATTCTGCCTGCTTTTGCCATGGAATTCCACTAGAGGGCACTCGTCGAAACCTTTAGAATTCACCGAATCCTTATAAATCTCATTCACAAGTCCCTCAGATCCAGCCGTCATTTTGTGAGGACCTCAGTCAGTCTCCAGTCAGAAGTCAGCCCAGGTGCTTGACCAGTACACATATCTTCTGGACATCCATTTTGTGCTAATTTAGTGCTATAGATACTAATCAGTGGATTAAAACTACTGTATTGACATCTTATTTTACTTCAATGTATCATCGTAGTGACGAATGGTGCAGAACTACGCTACCCAATTGTTCAGCACATCACAAGTCACAATTAAGTTTTTAGTGTCTCTCCTGGCAAGCTTTTGGTGCTGTTGTGGTTTGTCTTGAGTGCCAACATGTTATCGTGTATAGTCTGTACATTTCCTGTCTCCTATCCATAGTTAATGCTCGTTCATAAACTGACCTCAAGCCGATTAATTCTGCGATTTGTCACCAGACTTGTTTTATGGTTTGCAATAATATTGATATGTAAGAATCGAGTTGACTCAGGAGGGACCTACTAACCTATTAATAACATTTAACAGTGTAACAGAATTAGCTATTTCAATAGTGAGGTATTCTTCATGAAGTAAGAATGCTCAAGTCTACAGTGTCTAGAAGCCAAAGCGGCCAAACAGCAACATACAATAGAATGTTCTGGTACCTCAGGAAACTATACCTCAGCATTGAGTAAGTAGTGATTCAAATGCAGGAAGACCTTCAAGATGACTACACAAATGGAGGAACCAATGGATGGGGTCAACTTCATGGAGAGTGTACAGTATATGCAGAGAGCCAATGCAACTGAATAAAAACAAAGTGAAGGTAGTCTAGTAAAGGTAGTCAAAATATCAGTGTAAAAGTCAAATATAAAATCATAACATAAGGATTTCAACCAGACTAAAAGCATGACGGTGCTGTACTGAACATGGCAGGACTACGACAGAGACAAAACTCGCTTCATTCCATTAGGATCAGAAAATCAATCACAATCTAGCAACATAAAAACAGTCCATCTGGCTGAGCTCCTGCACACAATAAGAACGTTTAGAGGAAAAACTCAAATGTGAGTGGGAAAAGCTCAAAACCAGAGACAACACCAGCTGTACTTTGAATCAACCAAAGACCCAAAAGAAGATGCTATAAAATATTATTACAGATTTCCAGGTTGGCAGGAGAATGAACTCTATGACAAGAGCATTCAGATATATGACTGAATCTAAATATACATATGTTTATGTACTTAAATGACTCCTTAAACTGTTGTTGTGTCCTCACCCAAATAAGGATGAGTTCCCTTTTGAGTCTGGTTCCTCTCAAGGTTTCTTCCTCATAACATCTAAGGGAGTTTTTCCTTGCCACAGTCACCACGGCTGCTTATCAGGGACAAATACACATCGTTCACCTTAACTGTTGATTTGTGTAAAGCTGCTTTGAGACGATGTCTGTTGTGAAAAGCGCTGTGGAAATAAACTTGACTTGACTTGTCTTTGGAATATTTCATGTCCATGTTCATGACCTTAGCTTTACTGACCACAGACCACCATCGTAGTGCTGAAAGATGCTCTGTTATGAGCACCAGCAGGAAGTTGAATTGGTTCAACTGAGGAGGATAATGAAATGCATGTGAACATAATTTATACTACATTTCATCATTAAATCCAAACAGATGTGAAAAAAATGAGTGCAGAATAAAACACAGGATTACAAGCTGTCCGTGTGAATATACACAGTGTCTATCTTACAGGCTTTTTTCTCGTTCCAGTAATTACCACATCAGTGATGATTTGAACAGTATAAAAACATTGTTGCTGAAATAAACCTAAATAATGATATTACAGAGCAGCCATATTTACATACAGACCAGCAATATTTGGTTCCTCCTCAAACCGTTATTACAAAGTCGGAGGCACACAATTGTATATTACGTCTTTGGAGGCAGAAGAAACTGCATTTCTCCTTTAATTCAACTAGAAGACACAAATCAGTTCCAGCATAACAATGTACACAAAGTGTGCTCCATGAAGATACGCTTTACATAATTTGGAGTGGAAGACTTTGAGTGCGCTGCTATAGAGATCACACCTCAACTCTATTGAACACCTTTGGGATGAATTGGAACACTGACTGCTCACCAGGTCTCCTCATCTCACCTACATCAGTACCTGACTTTACTTACACACTAGTGGCTGAATTAACTCAAATCTCCACATGCACACTCCAAAATCTGGTGGAACATCTTCCCAGAAGAATTTAGGTTTTTATAACAGAAAATGGAGATTAAATATGGAATGAGATGTTCACAAAGATTTATATCACAGATGATTTGGTGCTTAATACCTATCAAATATTTTAGTCATTTAGTTTTAGTCAAACAGAAGGTTTTTAAAAAAAAAAAAAAAACCTGATGCTGGGTCATCTGGTCTGGTAATACCAGTGAAAACCTAAGCTGGATTTTGTAGTTGCTAAATGGGTAAGAGTTCTGGACTTAGGGAATGCCAAGGCTGAGGAACACACAAGGATTGTTAGTGGTTCACTGACATAATGTGAAAAAGGATTCTTACATATTTATCTAAAAACTATTTGCGGTATGTATGAAAATTATTTTATTTGTAAAATGTTTTGTAAAATAATAGTTAAACACTTTATCAGGGCTGATATACTTTGCAATGTCATGCATATTATATTTCATGTATATGATATTTTTCTGTGTATTATAAAATTATGAAACACCAAAAAATATGTGTATTGTTTTTCTGTCTTTTTTTATAAAAATTGTTTATGCCAAATACATTATCATAAACCTTGGCAGGCTTAAACCTTTCATGCATAAATTATTTATACCTACATCGACATTCTTATATATGTTTTTTTCTTCTTCACAAAATAATAGCATGATATACACAACTTTATTCCGTCTTTGTGAAAGAAGGTACACAGAGCAATCATTTCTTTTAACCACTAGAGGCCGCTACCAGACATTTTACAGTATCGAGGAATAAACCATTTTCTACACATTTTTTACTACATATTAAATAAATGAGCAAACATACAAAAACAAACAAAACAAACAAACAAACAAACAAACTTCGAAATAAATGAATGCAGATGCATGCATATGTAGTAAAAAATAATAAACAAATAAATGTTAAAACACCTAATAGAAGAAGCAACGTGCAAATGAATGTATTTTATTAAACAAAAACGTGAATTAATTATTTAATTATATTTTTTATTTATTGATTAATGTTTACGTCATTTCCGTCCTCCACACTCCACACTGACCACTCGAGGCGTACAGAACTTATGCGATCCTCCACAGCAGCAGAGGGCGCTGTTTAGCTCGCGGCCCCACAGCCACGCACAACAAAACAACGGGACACGGAAAAAAAACGTTAGATTTCAAATAATCGCATCCGCCTCCGTCTTGTGTGTGCTGCAGTGTGCATCCGAGTTTATTCTCGAGTGGATGTGGGGAAGCGCCTCTGCGCCGGTCACAGGCTCAGTAAGTAAGTTATGGTGTTGTGTTAAATACTTTGGATGTTGTTGTTGATCTCCGGCGGATTTTCACCGCTAAATGAAGTTGCTTTAATTTGCTGGCCGCGATTTAGCCGATAGCCACAAGCTAACCTGCTTCTTTATCAGCCTGTTATTGTGTACACCAGACTACTAACCAGGGGATTAGGATTGTCCAGGGGAGACATGCAGGTCCTCCAGGGGAGACATGCAGGTCCTCCAGCGCTCCACGGTCTGGACTTCTCTAATAATAAATAATAATAAAATAATAATAATATAAACTGTTTATCAGTTGGCCGCCCGTGCACGCGCTTGTGCGGTATTGATTTCTAATATCTTTGATCCTAATATTATTTATAATCAAATAAACACAGTCTAATATTAAATAAATTTACAATTAATATTTTAAATAATATTATAAAATAGTATTTGGAGGAGTTCAACATTTTAATATTGAATATAATAACGTTTTCTTATTGTTATTATAAAAACAATTATATATTGTTGTTATTATTTAATATTATTATATTCAGTTTAATGACTTGAACTGATTTAATGCTAGAATTAAAGTTTATGCAATAAAATTACAACCTGGTCCATATTTCATATTTTTTAATGCATTATTATTATTATTATTATATTTTTTATGTTATTATTATATCTATTATTTTATTGATTGTCTTTTTAGGAATGTATGAATATAATTCTGTATTAATTATTCGATTCGTTAATTTATTTAAAATTATTTGTAGTAACTTTGTATTAACATTTTATACTATGTTTTATTATTATTATTTTTTTTTATTCTAATTTTATTTATTTACTTATTTAAATGCAATATGATTTTATTCAAGTTCTGTTTATAATAATTCCATATAAAAAATATGAAAACTTATTCATTGTTTGATTTAGTTTGGTTTAATAATAATTATTAGTTTTATGAATTATTTAGATTAATATATATTATATGGTTTATTTATATTGTTAATGCTGAGATTTTATTATTCATATTTTATTAGGTTTATTAATTGTATTTACTAATATAGTATAATCAGGTATCATTTGCTTTGAAAGCCTGAAGACAAGTTAAGGATGAACGAAAGATTTGTGTATTTCTGTTAATAAAAAAAAGGTGCACAAATGTAATTACAAGTGCCTGTCGAAAGAGTGCCTTCCAAAAGCTGTAAATGTGAACTGAATTGTAAAAAGGCCCTGGAGTTAAAGGTGTTCAGGTAAAAATCTGTAGAAGAACCTGCATAATGTTTGATATTTGAGAGCGAATGCCTCGTTCTAATAACTTTCCGAGGTTCTGTTCTGTAGACCTGTGACTGTAGCTCATCTGTTAGCTACTGTTTGTCTCTGCTCGATGGCAGGAAGTGGCAGATAGATTGTCTGATTGTGTTTTTGTTGACTTTGTTGCTCATATGTGACTACCAGTGGGATATGATTATTAGTTGTTGATTTCCTCCTTCCATTAGTGTTTTTTTTTTTTTTTTTTTTTTTGTAACCAGATGACTGGTTGTTTAGTCTAGTTTTTAGTTGTTCGGGTTATTTATTTGCAGGGTGTGATTGGAAATGGTTGTGTTCTTGTGGTGCTCCGTGAGTCAAATTGTGTATAATGATTCTCCAGAATCAAAGTGCATAGAAAGTGAAAACTACGGGAACACACAAAACAGTTGTTAGAAGTGATGCTGAAATCTTGACTCTTGGATTCACCAGGTTTATTCCCTTAATATATGTGATTATGGTTAAGTTGTTGGAATTCAGAACCAAAGGCCATGAGTTTGAATTCCAGCACCATCAAGCTGCCGCTGTTGGGCCCTTGAGCAAGGCCCTTAACCTAAGGTTGACCAGTTAATCGTTTTTTGCATAATAATCGGCATTGATAATTGATTGCTGGAACTATCAGCTATTAACAACAATTATTACTGATAGTTTTTCTGGGTTGCGTCTGTTAGAGTGGCTATGAAGATCCGCTTTGATCATACGGTACGAGAGTGGCCTCTAGAGGCGAATCAGTGACGCGTGAGACTGCTGTACTTCGTTCATGTTTTTTCATAGCGCATTAACAAATAAAATGAAATTCAACACATTTATAAAATGTATTATTAAATGTTGAAGTTAACAGTAAGCAATAGTTATGAAGCATTTATTAACTTAAGTAAATGTTAAAAAGGTTGAAACTATTGAAATATATATATTTTTTATAATTGGGTTCAGTACATTTTTACATGTAGTTTTTTAAATTATTTATTTATTTATTTAATCAGATGATTAATAAGTTATCGGCAAGTACAATCCAACTCATCAATCCAACCCCCTGCTCAGTTGTATAAATCTGTTAATTATAAATCACTCTGTAAATGTACATTTAGTTGGTAGAAATGTTTTCTACAATGCTGAGATGTTCAATGTGGTTCAGTTTTGAAACAGACTGGTATTGTTTATAAATAACAGAACCACCTATTAACCATTTGAAAGCACTGTATCTATCAGAAGAACGGCATTTAAAGGTGTAGTAACCAGGAAACTGTAAATGACCACAAATCTCTATAATCTGGTAGAACATCTAGTCCCAAAATATTGGAGGCCATTATAACAGCAAATAACAAATCTCATGGTCTAGTGTTCACAAACCTTTTTCCATATAGTGTATTTACAGACGCTTGGTTTGGTTGCAATGTCATCTTCACTTTGTTGTGTAGCAGTTGGCAGTTTCCGCCATCCGTACGTCAGCCAGGTAAAGCATCACGTTTGTGGATGATGATCCACTAGATTTAGAAATGTGTTTGTGGAAATTTGAGCTCATTCAGCCACAGGTCAGGTACTGATGTAGTTGAGATGAGGAGGCCTCCAGTGCAGTCAGCATTTCATTTTATTCCAAAAAGGGTTGAGTCTCAGGATCTTTCACTCCAACTCATGTAAATCATAGATTCATTAAAATGGGTCATTGTTATGATGGTACAAGTTTTGGGTCTCCTAGTTCAGTTGAAGGGGGATTGTTTATGCTACCGCATCTAAAGACATCCTATACATTTTTTTTTACCTTAACTCTGTGATATCAGTTTGGGAAAGAACCACATATGGCTGGAATAGTCACGCCTTCCAGTGTTTTTGTGCTGATAGTGTTTAGGGAAGTTGAGTTTCCAGATTACGTGGTCATTTGGCCCATCTTTTGTTTGTTGGTGTGCTTTTGAGAGCTAACATATACAAGCATGAAACGTTTACCTCGATATTTTCCTCAAGTTAAAGTGAATAGACTTTTTTGCAGCGAGAACACAGTTTAGTGGAGGGTTTCACTAAAAGGATATGAAAGCGTCTACATGTTTGTCACTGAATGAAATGTCTGTGGAAATTGTTGCTACGTAGTCGCAATTTGTGCCTGTTGTATGCCTTTTGTAATAATAGTAATAGTAAAGTGCTTGTTGTTCTTTTATTGAAGCTCAGCGACTTTCCAGCGGTGTCTAATTTGTTAGACACACACATGAAAGACACATCAGTTTTATTGTTTACGGTTGAGGAAAGTCCAAGAGACAAATTAGTTCCTCTTGTGTGACCTTCCTTTAAATGTTACATGCCACTTACAACTCTTTCCATAAATGTTATCTCCTAACAAAGATCTTATTACACATTTAAATGCCACATTTCACTTTTGATTTGTACAGGTTTTTTTTTTAGATGTGGTTTATGGAGCACCCACAGAACTTTTTACAACCAGGACTGTTTACTGGTTTTAAGGTGAACAATTGTGTATTAATTAATAGCTTTTCTAATTTGAAAGACTTGAATGATTTATTTTTTTTACTCTTCTAGAATTTAGCAACTGGAGCAAGCAAGCCTGGGTGAAGGTCCCAGACCCTCAGTAAGGCTTAAAACACATTGTGATGGAGGTCGAAGAGAAGGATGCCTCAAACACCACAATGGCCAATGGAAGAGCCAGTTCAGGCAAACGTGGCAGGGGCAGACCTCGAGGGTCAGTAAAGAAAAAAATGATCTCCATGAAAGAGACATCTCACCACGCTAGAACGTCCAAACAGGTGGATTTTTTTTCACCCGAGATGATCAGGCCGAAAGCCAAGAAACGCGGCCGTCCAAAAAAGATCAGAATCCCAGGAAGACCGAGAAAGATTCCCCTTAGTCCAGAGGAAGAAGCAGAGAGAATTTTAAGGTTGAGTAATAAACGGAAACTCTCGAAGCCCCTCGGGAGACCACGCATCCATCCTCTCGGACACATGGCGAAGGAGAAACGGGGAAGAGGTAGGCCGCGCAAATACGGACCCATGGCTTCTCAAAATGGCCGAGCTGACAGGAATCTGAAAACTCTAAAGATCTCGGAGGTAGGTGGCGACACTCCTCGAGGGAGGGGAAGGCCAAGAGGTTCTTTTAAGAAGAAGCGGGGGCGACCATCAGGTCCATCTCCAGCAAAAAGACCAATACCAGGTACTCCAGGAAGGAGGGGGCGACCTCCAGGCTCCGGAACCAAGCTACATGTCAAGCAGGTTGAAAACGGAACACCTCGAAGGAGGGGCAGACCGCCAGGCTCTAGAAATAAGCTAAAGGTTATTTCAGTTGAAGCGAACGGAACTCCTAGAAAAAGAGGCCGCCCTCCAGGGTCTGGTACGAAAGTAAGAGTCGAAAAGCGGCTGACGAACAGCATTCCCCGAAAGAGGGGTCGTCCTCCAGGTTCTGGGACAAAGATCAAAGGTCTACTACGGGAAACGAACGGAAGTCCTCGAAAGCGGGGGCGACCCCCAGGATCAGGCAAAGTCAAAACAGTTACAGAGGAGGCGGAACATGTTCTCAATAACAGTGCCTTGTCTGTGAATGCTCAGCCCCGTAAGCGGGGACGCCCTAAAAAGCCAGAGTTCTCTTCAGTCGTTCAAGGCGAAGAAGCAAAGAGCAAGGAAAACGACGAACCCTCGCCCAAGCGACCCCGTAACTCGTACTCCTCATCCAAGAATTCAAGTAAACCAGGCGCCGAAGACCAAAAGGCCAGTGAAAACGATGCTTGCCATGCAGTAGAAAACACTGTTCTGTCTGCTGGAGGTGCTGCAAAACCAGACCGTATAGCGCAAGTGGGTGAAGAGCTAAACCACGCCGAGGTTCACGAGAGTAACAGCAGAAAGAATTTGTCCTCAAGGGTAGCAGGTAAATCCCAAAAAAAGAAGTAAACCATCGGGTAGAACAGAGCACAAATATTTTTTAATGGGTTTTTACCAGATTTCATACAAATCGTTTGACTTGTACCGAAGGTTAACAATGCAGACTTTTTTTTTTCCCCCCTTTTTCTCCTGTGTCTGTTGCTCAGCTCTTGTGCTTTTGCATGTTTTTTTAAATAAAAAGTTTATTTTGATACTCTATGGTACACCACCTTCATGTACGTCCCCATCAAGACAATTTATTTTTTTTTATTACAAAAGCAGATGTTCAATTGCATCCAGACACAAAATGGAATTCCGATTTTTAGGCACATTCTCATCTGTATGACTTGGCTTTCTAAGCAAGAATTAGTTCGCTGAGCATTTTCGTTTATTTATACAAATTTATTGGGAGCAGAAATAAGCTATTCAGTGAAAAAAAAAAATGTATCAACGCCAAGATCAAATGAAACAAAACGTTATCTGTATTGGTGTTTGTTGAAATTACTTGTGCTTGTGCTTTTCACTAGGCTTGATGTTTGAATGTCTGGTGTATTGGTGCAGGACCTGTGTTTTTTTATTTTATTTTGTATTAATTTGAATAGAATTTTGTGAAGAGAACACGGCATGCAGTTTAACGGTTCCATTACTGGACTTCAAAACACCAAACTGTTCTAGCTAGACATCGCTGCACCCTGAGCCTGTGCTACCGTCAACCGAATCCATCGAACACGTTAAAAAGTGTCGCATGTGCAACGATGCAAACGTGGTTTGAGATGCATAAAACGGTAGTATTCCGTTTAAATATAAAACTCGGCATTTTATATGTTCTTCACACCAGCTGTAGAATGAAGAGTTGTCATGTGGGTGAACCAAATATACCCCCCAAACCAACCTTCAGGGTTGTGATCAATAAGCTCTTAAAAATTGTTTTCATGTGATTGAAAGGCAATTACATTTTAGATTGTTGAACAGTCTTTTTTAAACACATAAGCTATGTGTCCCAGCTACAGTTTCAGTATATATGATATATTTTTTTAACTGAGACATCATTTCCATAAATTGGAATGCAGGAAAAAAGTGAAAATATGGAATATACGCCTCAGCATTGCTATAAAACCGTATGCGCTATTATATTACTATTATAGTACTATTCCTATCCAATGCAAAGGCAAAGCAGTGATGCATTGTATTAAGAATATTACCTAAAAATTGGTCCGGACGATGTGAAAAAACAAAACCGTTGTCTAATATACTTATTCCTGAAACCGCCCTCGTTATTTGACTCGAACGGTTGATTGCTTACTTTTATACCTTTTTACGTGTAAAAATGATTGCATTTTTTTTGTTTTGTTACAAAAATATATTTGCATTTGTTTAAAGAAAAAGTACATTGTAATTACTCCTGTTATTAAGCAGGATGTCTGTGGTGATGTTTTCTGTCCTGGTTGTGAAGACATTTTATTTTTTACAAGCGGAAATTCTTCGTAATTATTTTTCAGAGTAAAAACTAAATGGACATGAACTTCGCGAAGCCAGTGTTAATAGAAGTTCGTAGAATTTCATTTTATGATGTTTGAAACATGATCACACTGAAGGAGTTTTAATTTTTATTTTATTTCTTTTTTTATTCCCATGTGAACAGAAATATTTATATGTAAGTCTAGTTGTTTGTGTTGCTGATGTTCTGGTTCTATTTGTCCGATTGTGTTTGTTGGGATTTCTGTTTAAATTCGTCACAAACACTTTGTGAATTTCCCCAAAAAGTAGCCATGCAAATGAGTCGCTATTGTTATGTGATCATATATTGAAGTATAAGTTTGAAAAATTAAAAAGAAATTCCATACTTGCTACATTTTTTTCACAAAACCTTTTTTCACAAAACCTTAAATTGATCCTAAAGCAACAAATTTATTACTTTCTCATTGCTGAAGCCAAATCAGTCTTTAGCCATTTTATGCTTCAAAACGTTTGAAATAGAGAATGGTTCCCGGTGCCCTTTTTCAGAACTACTTTACCATTTGTATGATTAAGGAGAGGTGTAGAACATTTAGTACCCTAGGCTACAATCAAATACAACCCACCTCCCCAACGGGCAATATTTAGGTTGAAATCGAAGATTCCTTTGGCTTCTCCCATTAGGATCATCCATCATCGATTTGGCACGTTTTTATGCTGGATGCCCTTCCTAATGCAACCCTCCCCATTTATCCGGGCTTGGGACCGGCACTAAGAGTGGCTGGGGTTGGTTCCCTGACCGGGGAGTTGAAATCGAAGTGTTTTACATAAACCGCAAAAGTCTGATATCCTCCATGTGGTGTTTTTCCAGTCTGCAGCTTTCGCTTGTGGAATTTCTCTGTTGTTAATTTAGTTCATGTAGATTGGTCTAATGCCTTGTTATTTGACTGTAGATGGTTTTTACGCTGGATGCCCTTCCTAATGCAACCCTCCCCATTTATCCGGGCTTGGGACCGGCACTAAGAGTGGCTGGGGTTGATTCCCTGACCGGGGAGTTGAAATCGAAGTGTTTTACATAAACCGCAAAAGTCTGATATCCTCCATGTGGTGTTTTTCCAGTCTGCAGCTTTCGCTTGTGGAATTTCTCTGTTGTTAATTTAGTTCATGTAGATTGGTCTAATGCCTTGTTATTTGACTGTAGATGTGTGTACATCCCTGGTAGATCGTGTATATAAAAAACTTTTTTTTTTTTTTTTTTTTTTTTTTTTTTTTTATCCCCCCCCCTCCCACCCCCCTAAAATGACTGATCCTAACCATTTAGCATAGATGTACTAGCTTTACAGCATTTGCATAGGCTTGTTTTCTACTCTAGTAACTTCTTTGATGTTTGATTTCTACATTAATCTGTACTCTTAACAACTAGACACTGTTTAATGTGAGCACTTGTATTTGATATTTTTTTTCTTTAATAAAATCCTTTCTTCAACCATTTTTTCAACCAGACTTTTATTAAGCTGGATTTGAAAGAGACTGATAATGTGCAGGACATTATTTTAGCTAAAAGAAGCCGCTGCCAATGGGAAATATCGCTATCATGACGGTAGGTACTTGGTCTATAACAGTGTTTTGGGGTAGGTGGGACTTGTCAAAGGTGCATGCACTTGAATTCCAGGAATTGATGTTTTTCAGCAAAATATTGGTCAGAACTTCAGACTGCCTCCAACATTTCACATTTCAACAACCAGTTTATTATATCATCTCGAGAGACAATACTATAGAAAGGAAACTTGAATATATTTTAGAGTAGTCAATGTGCAGCTTGTATAAGTACACATTTACTGTCTAACATACAGCCATTACTGTTAAAATAGCTGGCAACAGAATTGAGTACACCCTAAATGATGATAGCTGTCGTGTAACCATGCAAAACCACATGTCCTATTCATCATAATCATGTTTTTTTTCCAGCTTGACAGGATCATACATATTTGTGTATCTTGTTTTAGAACAGTTATAATTTGGTGTTTTCAGTACAATTCTCTCGTACTGGTTGTTCAACGTGGCACCTCATGGTGAAGACTCTGAGGATTTTTTAGAATTTGAGTCTCCACAAAGATGGCCAAGGCTACAAGAAGATCAGTAACACCCTGAAACTGAGTTACAGTACAGCGACCAGGGCTACACGATTTGAGAAAAATGTCACGTTGCGATTATTGTGGTCAATATCTCGATATATGCGATTGTGATTTAATAAACGGTATCATGAGTCCACTTGATTGGTTGTCAAGAAAATTGCACACAGATCAGCGATTATGCTGAAATGTGTATTTGTAAAACTATAAAGGTTTTTTTTTTTAAAGGTAAAGCTGATTAAAATAAAACAATAAATAGAAACAGACATTTTCACAAAAATAAGATCTTTAAAACATTTTATCGAAACAAACAGAACGTATCTATTTTTTTTTTTTATGGAATATTGCCCAGGGTTCCACAAGGCTAGAAACGGCCCTGTTAACACAGGATGTAACAGACACGAGAGAGAGATAGCAGGCAGAGCTAATGGCATGTATGGGGATGTGTGTAGGAAAGCAGAGGTTGAAATGTGAAGGAACGCCAATCCACGAGTGCGTGGGTTACGTTTTGGCGTTGAGTAAAGATGTGTTACCGCGTGTAGGTGTGTGTCCCGGCATTAGTACGAGGAAAGGGAAGCGGTGGGGCGAAGAAAAAGTAAAAGAAATCTCTGTCTGTTAAACCGTCGCCTGTTGCTTTTTTCTTCCAATCAGTGAACCAGTGAGATCTGTTACAGATTTGTCATATTGATGTAGCAAATTTGATTTAGCAAATATCGCACAGTACCTCTCTCCGCTCAGTGTTGTCGATCTTAAAGCCAAAATACCTCCATATAACACAGGTAACGTTTTTATTTATTTTTTTGGCTTTCAGTTCAGTGTCCCCACACGTGCACTGCCTCAGCTGGACTATCTGGTCTTTTTTTTGTTTTGTCAGCGGCACGGAAAATCTACAATCTTTTCTCAGAAAGTATGTGTCCACACATGCACTTATATATTTAATTAAATCACAGCATTTGCAGTCTTATAATCTCACAAGTTGACATCACGATTGCGATACAAATAAACGTGCAACACTAGTGGTCAGTGTCATACAGAGGTTTTCCAAGACGGGTTTCACTCGCAAAAGGCCTCGCAAGGGTCGATCAAAGAAGTTAAGTCCTTGTGCTGTGTGTCAGGTGTACAAGTGACGCGTGAGTGCTGCAGCATTGCTTTAGAGGTTACAGAAGCGGAAGGTCCACTTGTCAGTGCACAGACGATGCGGCGCACACTGCAACAGGTTGGTTTGCATCACCGTCATCTCAGAAGGAAACCTCTCCTGAAGCTGGCTCACAAGAAAGCCCGTAAGCAGTTTGCTGAAGTCAACCTGTCCAAGAGCATGAATTACTGAAACCATGTCTATGTCCTAGTCTGATAAGACTAGGATACGTTAGTTTGGCTCAGATGGTTTCCAGCAGAACATGATGCCCTTCCTTAAGAAACTGTGCCAAACGGCAGTTTGCCAACATGAAAACAAACCCAAACACACGGCCACGATAACAACTGCCTTGCTGAAAGTGAAGGTGATGGAGTGGCCAAGTATGTCTCCAGACCTGAACCCTATTAAGTACCTGTGGGGTATCCTCATATGGAAGGTGGAGAAGCTCCATGTGTCTAACATCCAGCAGCTCTGTAATGTCATTATGGAGTGGAAGAGGATCCCAGCAACAACCTGTGCAGCTTTGGTCAAATTCATGCCCAGGAGGATTAAGGCATTTCTACACCATTAAAATTGTTTTTTTAATCATTAACATTTGTTTTGCTGAATGTCCGAGTCTCAAATCAAGCACCAATTCTTCCATGATGCGCACATCCGGCAATTAAAACATAGCAACATAGCAAACATAGAAACATAGAAAGAAAGATAGCAGACGTTCGGTTTGGTATCCTGATGATTTACCTAATTTTAAAACACCATAATTACTTTAAAACTTTTACCAGAACTTTACTGTGTCAAAGCTCTTATGTATCAGTTTATGACTTATGGATTCATAATCAGATATCAATTAAATATAATACACTTGTAAAATAAATTACAATTGAAGAGAGGCTTCGGCTGCTTTTCATTCCTTTATTATTGTTAGTATATAATAGGCAGTCAAAGTACACTAAACACTCCTGAAATAGTGACATCACACAGAGTCCAGCAATAATATGTTTAAAATAATATGCTTACAATAAATAATACAGCACAGATGAGGAACATGTTTGCCCCAGACTTCTGTTACCTTCTGCCTTGCTTGTTGTTCGCTCCATAAACTAGTTTACATCCGTGGTGTGTGAGAGCCAGGAAATGATACACCAGTGGTAAATTGAAAAAGACATGCAATGAGAAGAAATAGGCTGATGGGCTGAAAACGGCACGCAAGGAGAAGAAAAAAATATTGATCACACTGCCAAATAGAATTAAACTAAAGTAACGAGTCTACAATTTTTATACCAGAAAAACCTACTTAAGTACAGTAACAAAGTATTTATATTTCATTACTTCTATACTACACTATAGTGTGTCTTTGGATGCAGTAGAATTGAATTTTCCTGTCACTTAAATTGAAGATCCAAACCTGCTCCAGCATGACAATGCCTCTCTGCACAAAGCCAGTTTAATGAACATATGCTTTACATGGATTGGAGTGGAGGATCTTGAGTGCCCTGCTATAGAGTTCTGAACTCAACCTTACTAAACACCTTTGGAATGAATTGGAATACAGACTGCAACCCAGTCCTCATCGCCCAATATCAGTACCTGACTTTACTAACACCCTTGTGGCTAAATGAGCACAAATCTCCAAATAAACTCCAACATTTAGTGCCACATGTTCCCATGTGGATGAAGGTTATACTTGTAAATGAGAACTAAATTAAATAGGATGTTCAAATCGAATCAAATTTAATTTGTCACATACACATACCGGGTACGACGTGCAGTGAAATGCTTTGTAAAAACATATGTACAAAAAATAATGCTCTGTTCCAAAAATATGTATGAATTATATGGTAAGATGTCCACAAACTTTTGTCTATATAGTGTATCTAAAAGCATACAAAGCATCTAAAAGCTTCAGCTATCCAACAACAAATAGTTATGTATATTTCCTTATTATTAGAACAATAAATGTAATGATGAGTAAGCAATAGAGAGTGAGATCTCGGGTTGCAAATAGCCCAGGTTGGTATTTAAACAGGAATGTAGAAGTACTGGAGAGACACTACACAAACATGCACTTGGAATAAAAGGCATCAGTCGGGAAAAAGGACATAGCTTTGGTATAACATTACACAAATTATTTGCTGGTGAAATGGTAGAATTTGCCAAATGCTCTCATTCTTTTCAGTGGTAGAAGTACACTGTGGAGAAGAGATCACAAAAAGTTCTCATGGATCATACAAATATTATTGCAATATTATTATTAGAAGGTTTTGGGCTTATATCTAGGAGAACAGCTATTCCTCTAACCCACAACTACTTGGTGATGCATTTGGATGATCATCTTTATCATATGTGTTACTTGCAAATGCTAAACAAACATTTATGTTAGTAAAAGGTACAGGATTAGCCTTAGCAATAGATACAGAAAATTAATATCGATATTTAGATTTGAATTCAAAATGGATGGGGCGTAAATTAGTTTTTTTTTTTTTTGTGATGTAGAAAGTGAACAAGTCTGTCTCTCTCTGTCTGTCTGTCAATGCTAGCACTCTCAGCATAGTTTGTAAATTTGCTTAAATACTGTACCGACAGTTTCTCAACCTCAACATCACTTCAGATTATAATTTTTCTTAACTTGAGTTGTGCATGAAAATGTTTAAAAGAAAATTCCTCTTGTGCAGTTGTTCAGTTTGCATGTGGCATGCCATTTGTGGTATTTTTAAATAAATGTGGTGCTTTTTTTCTAAATAGACCATAACAAACTAGTTAACTTATGTAATCTTCTTAAGTAATACTAACCAGGAATTTACTAAGACTCAGTGGAGGCCCATTGTCCATGCATTGCACACTGGCACATCTTCATGTTAAAGAACATGGTGTTACTTTATCCACTGAGCTTCATAAATACTGTATAAAATTAAAAATCCTCCTGTTTATGTTTTTTGTTTTCTTAGCCTGATGCATGATAGATGATGTCTCTACTCAATGTACTACGAACATTTTTGTGAAGGTTTCTAAAAAAAAATATATTATTTTGTATATACCATTACTTACAAGAAAAAGGAAACAACTCTAGACAAATTGCTGAGACTGAAAAGTGCAAATATGTGCTACAGATTACTAAACAATATGAAGGCAAATAAAGTATATCTAGTGTCTTGGGCACTAAGGTATAAGGGAATTTACTCACTGAAAGCAATGCCCAGTAGGAGGACAACAATAACTCCAACGATGATCATCATCTAGAAAGGTAAATATAATTTGTCCTCAATGTACATGCATTGAGTACACAGTGCCTGTCAAAAGTTTGGAAACATCTAGTTATATATGGTTTCTGAGACACATGCATGCTCCATTTGTTTATTTGGAAGAATTTAGGTAAAAGGCAAAAACACGGGAATTGGACAGACGGTTCTGTGGACAGATGAGTCCAAATTAGAAATATTTAGCTCTAACAGAAGAGCTTATGTAAGAGGAAGAGCAGAAGGAAGATGTTAGCAGACAGTTTCACAGCCACAGTAAAACATGGGGGTGGAAGCTTAAAGGTTTGGGAAGGTTTGTTTTGGAGCAGGGAAGGTTGGAGACTTATTCCGGGTGAAAGGAACACTAAACCAACATGGCTACCATTTCATACTTTAACACCGTGCAATTCCAACTGGACTGCAGCTAATTAGAACCAACTTCACCATACAACACAACAATAACCTGAAACATACGTCCAAGCTCTAAAAGCATTACAGTCAGCAAACAGTCAGCTGGAGGGTTCTATATCATGAAATGTCCTGCCAAGACAACTCACTTAAATCCCATTAAACTGATCTGGGATGAACTGGATGTCAAGTTTAGAAAGAAATCTACTAGTGAAAAAAAAAACTTTGTACATTTTTATGAGACATATTTTAGCTGAATGTTTGGTAAAACAATGTGTCGAGTCTGAGAGTGTGTAAAGCTACTACTCATTCTATAAATATATACATATATACATATACATATATATATGATTTGTGTGTGTGTGTGTGTGTGTGTGTGTGTGTGTGTGTGTGGTTGTTTGCAGTATGCTTTTAAAATCTATAAAATGAATTATTCACTTGTTTATTTGGATTGAAATAAATCAGTATATGGCACTTTTTTTTTGTTTATGAGTTAGCTATCAATGATCATATTGGGGTAATAGGCTCTGTTTTAAAAGTAGTCAGTGTTTCATGCACACAACTTACATAATGTAAAACAACACTCTTACACTCTTAAACATCATTCTGTGAATAATGAAAAGCATGAAGGAAAGTAGAAAACATGATATTAAATATACAGACAGGAGACCAAAAAAAGAAAGGACCAACAAGGTTCTGAAAATCCATAAATCAGCAGAACATCTTTACTGCACCATCACACAGATTCCACTTTGGACTGATTTGCTTTATGTAAATAAGTGATTCAAATCCATGCCAGGAAATTGTGCTCTGCATTATAAAGTGGCCATCGTTTTTTATTCTTTAATTAATTGCCCCTATGCTCCAACTTCCTTCCGATTCACTTTGCTTGGGATAACACAAATAACGAATAGAAATGCAAATAGGAAAGAAATGCAAAAGAATTATTAGGGTCTGCATCAGGAGATCCAGCAGCAGTGTGTTTAATCCAGTGACATCACTCTGCCTTTGTCCTGAGACATGATTGAATTAGAGGTTGGTCTGCCATTTGGGTAAAAATGCACTGCAGGATGGAGAAAGAAAAGGGATGAAAGTGTAATGGCAGAGGTTTTGTTGAAGGTAGAACAAATATAATGTTTTAGCTTTTTGAATGGAATGGAGACACAGGCCATTAATGACTCTGTGATTATATGACAGTATAATATATTGACAAAAGTATTGGGACACCTGACTTTTCCAGCCATATGTGGTTCTTCTCCAAATTGTTCCCACAAACTTGGTGGCACACAATTGTATAGGATGTTTTCTGATTCTGTATCATTACATTTTCCCTTCATTTAAACTAATAGGTCCAAACCTGTTCCTTTGTGACCCTGTGCACAAATGGCGCTCCATGAAAATAAAGATTCTGCTTTGACTTCAACCCTACTGAACACTTTTTGGATGAATTTAAATGCTGACTGCACCTCAGGCCTCTTCACCAAACATTAATATCTGACTTTACTAATGCCTTTGTGGCTGAAATCTCCATAAGTACACACAAAAATCTATTGGAACATCTTCCCAGAAGAGTGGAGTTTATTATAACAGCAAATGGGGACTAAATGTGGTTCAAATAGATGTTCAAATAGCACAAATAAATTTTATGGCCAGGTGTCCACAAACTTTTGTCAATACAGTGTATATTGAAACTGACCCCCTAAAAATGGATACTGCAGTTTTGGTGTATAGGATTTTAAAATCCTGTGGACAAACCCACATTAATCATTTACAACACATTTATTAGGACTAAAACATACAATGAGGTATGTATAGTAATACGAGGCCGTTGGGAGTGACGAGGATGGACAGGATTAGAAATTAGTTTATTAGAGGGACAGCCCATGTAGGATGTTTTGGTGACAAGGTGAGGAAGGCGAGATTGTTTGGACATGTGCAGAGGAGGGACATGAGTTATATTGGTAGAAAAATGCTGAGGATGGAGCCACCAGGTAGGAGGAAAAGAGGAAGACTAAGGAGGAGTTCATGGATGGTAGTTGGTGTGAAAGAGGCAGATGTAGAGGACAGGGTGGTATGAAGATGGATGATCTGCTGTGGTGACCCCTAATGGGAGCAGCCGAAAGAAGAAGAAGAAGAGGTATAGTAATACGAGGGAAAGGCACAGCTTATTAGACATGCTTTTATGGTTCTATTTATGAGTGATACGTTTCACAGTACGCACCTTGCAGTTTTTCCACCAGTACTTGTTCTTTAGCTTGGCAGCACTGCTCTCAAACTGCTGAGCCCCATCGTGCAGTGCTTCAGCCCGCTGGTCCATCTCTGACAGCTGCTGGTCCCTGTGTAGCACTTTTTCAACGTTTTCCCGAAAAATGTCCACCACCTAGAAGGGTTTTATTTATGAGGGAGCTTAGCAATTTGTAAGCGTTTTGTCATCCATTATTTAAATAAGCTCACTTTCCTTAAAAAATAAGTAATTCTGATGAAAGCAAAATGGATGTGGCAATGATATAATAAATTATAATAAAATAAACATATAATAAACATGTAATAATATAGTAAAATGGAATAATCTTCAAGCCAGGATTTTCTGTATTGTAATAATCTTAGCCCAACGTTTAGCAATTTGTTGCTAGTAGCGAAAGAGGACCATTACTTTGTTTTTTTATTTAGATTAAGATTAAGATTAAGATTAGGGCGTCTAATCAAATCTTGCTCTGACTTCACATTTTGAAAAAGCACATCTTTTAATCTTACACTTCCAACCCGATAACTGCTAATAAAACTACTGTATGATTCCTTATATCTCAGGGTGGTTTTTATTTTGTTATCGTCACCCCTGGATTGCTTATTAAAGATAAATTGATGAATTTTCTACATTTGTGATAATGAATAGTGTTAAAAATGACTATGCTTATAAAAGGGACTTGAAAAACTGTTGTAATTGAACTACTGTATATTTTATATAAGCATTTGCAAGCATTTGACATCTGTATACATATAAAAAAAATTACATTTGCTTTTTAAAGTGGAAAGCTTCAACATGGAAATCTAAGGATAATGTAGTAACTATAAAACAAATGATCTTAGAGTTTTTATCTGCGTACGCTGTTTTTAGATGAAACATGCAGTAAGGCATTCCAGGCTTTTATGGGATAATGTTCTGATATTTTATAACTAGTCATCGCAAATCCAAGAGATTCATTCATAGTAAAAGCTGTTTGGTCAGTCATATGTGACTAAAAGCTAGTAAACATTTGTTGTTTAAATGACATCATCCACCTCATCCACTTGAGCTTGTGTCTGCTGCAGCCGACGATTGCTAGAGAGGTTTGGATCTTGGGCTGGGGCTGCTGTTCCCTCAACCCCGTCTGCGGCTCCTGGGTCAGTGGCGGCATCCTGATATGGAGCAGACCTGTGGAGACATGCCATAATGCAATGAAATATAAAGATTGAAGTGCCTAAAATTATAAAAGTACTAACATGTATACTTTGGTGAACTCTCACATTCAACAGGAGAAACCAGGTTTCTGTACCCAAAACAAATGATCTGTTACGCTGAAGTAGTAGGAAACGCTTTATACTTACATTATGACAGCAAATGCCTATTGCCAGGATACACTGGATGCAATATAAGAGATAAGAATTTATATAAGAGATAGAGAACACAGAGAGAGAGAGAGAGATTTAATAAGTATTCTATACAAGATTAAAAATTAAGTCTGTTAAAGCCACAATAGGCTTTATTACATTCTACTCTATTCTGAAGTAGCTGAAACATATCGGTCTGAAAAATAAATAAATTAGTAAATAAATAAATAATTACCGAGCGAGCTGATGCACTTCTTGGTCTTAATAAGTATTCTATACAAGATTAAAAATTAAGTCTGTTAACACAATAGGCTTTATTACATTCTACTCTATTCTGAAGTAGCTGAAACATATCGGTCTGAAAAATAAATAAATTAGTAAATAAATAAATAATTACCGAGCGAGCTGATGCACTTCTTGGTCTGGCTCTTGGGAGTAACAAAAATATTGGAGGAGGGCTCTGAGGAGACAGATCACGTCAGCATCCAATTATTCCCCTTTTTTTTTTTTAACTCTTTCCTTCTCCCTTCCTTTCTCTCTCTCTCTCTCTCTCTCTCTCTCTCTCTCTCTTTCTCTCTCTCGCTCTCGCTCTCTTTCTCTCTCTCAATTTTGTGTGGTCTGCGCAAAAGGTTCTAGCATCGCACGATGTCAACATACACTTTGATCAATCATGTTTAGATTTGGTGATGCCAAATAAACGCCCCCTGCTTAAAAGGCAGAGCTCAGGCATTGGAAATGACTAATGAGAATTTTTTTTTTTTTCGATGCAGAGGTAAAATGCACATACACAAACTGTCTGCATTATTAGGAATACTTGCTCATTCATTTAGTTATCTAATCAACCTCATCTCAGCTCCTCTCTTTACCTGAGTGTTTAAACATGATATTTATCATGAATAGAATGTGATTTGGATGAAAAACCTGTAACAGAAAACCACCCTGGTTCAGACTGGGTGGTCCATTCCTCTTAATTACACTTTTCCAGGTTTTACCCACCTTTGCATAAAAGTGCTCCAGTAAAAGTTTATTCTAGTTTTAACTAGGCTCCTGTAGGGACACCTTCTTTACCCAAGGAGAAAAAGAACATTGAATAACTCTGAAATGATGTTTGACGTACACACCAACAACATTTAGATTCCATCTCCCAACACAGAGCAGAGTTATGAGACCCTCATTTTATTTACAGTATCCTTCATCAAACTTGGGAGTCATTGCCAAAGTTGGGGGTCATGATTTCTTTCACTCCACCTCGCATTCAGAATGACTCCAGTGTGGAATAGAGCCAAGCTGTTCAACCCAATTCCAAAAAAGTTGGAAAGAAATGTTAATAAAAACAGAATGTTAAACATGCGTCTGAGGTTCCAGTGACCACCGTTCCTGCCACTCTCCTCGGATCTGCCTGCTTCTCTGCATCTGTGGATGGTTGACATCAACGGCCTGGGGATCCATAAAATTATGGAGTAACACAGGAGCTTTGAGGATAAATTTGGACTGTACTTAATGTCAACCGTCTGCTACACAGGACTACAGTTTGCATTTGATTACCATCACTGCACACCTCAACATCGTTTATCTGTAATAAATTTGTTCGGTGCCACCCAGATGATGATGGGTTCCCTCTTCAGTCTGGTTCCTCTCAGGTTTCTTCCTTATGCCATCGCATGGAGTTTTTCCTTCACCACTCTCACCACCGGCTCGCTCATTAGGAACAATCTTATTAATTCTTTCTTAATAAATGATCTGTGTAAAGCTGCTTTGAGACAATGTCTATTGTTCAAAGTGCTATCCAAGTAAAAATGAATTTAATTAAATTGAATGCAATGATTTGCAAATCTCATAAACCCAAATTTTATTCACAATAGAACATAGAAAACAAATTGCAATGTTTAAACTAAAGAAAGTTCTCTTTTGAGTCCAGTCCCTATCAAGGTTTCTCCCTCATGCCAATTTGGGGAGTTTTTTCTGGCCACAGTCATCACTGGCTCACTCATTAGGTATAAACCTACAATGATAAGGAAAAAACTAATAGACTACAATTCTACACTCTTCTATACAACTTTAATCCAGCTTTATCTCTGTAATGCTGCTTTGAGACAACGTCCATTGTTAAAAGTGCTATACAAATAAAAATTATTTAAATAAAATTCCCTCAACATCAGTACAAGTCTGTGACCTGAGGAGACCAGTAGCTGGCGTTTTTGAAGAGAAATGTTGTCCCATTTGTTCTGATCTTTGTCATATTTTTTGTATTTTTTGTACTGATCTTTGTCATATGATTCACATCTTGATATGCCAAATGTACCCATTTCATTGATTGCATGCCAGCCTTTGTGCCAAAACACTCTTGCTGATGCCATGCTGAGAATGTAGAAGGATGTGTTTCATAAGAAGAAATGATGGAACACTAGGCACATTGCAGCATGAGTCATACCCAATTGGTCACTTAGTACTGGCTCAAATAGAATGTTAAAAAGAATGGCATGGAAAAAAGACCTGACTTTAAGGCTGAGTCATTGTAGTCCATTATTCTTTAATACGGCAGCAGTCTTAATTGAATTGACTGGTCTTACTTTTTTAGTTTAACGATTTACATTGCAGCCTTATTTGTAAACAGCACCAAACAGTACAGACAAGCTCTCAAGAGGATGATATATTCAGCTGAGAGCACCATCCTCACAGAGCTCCCTGACCAGTAGTATATTTATAGCAAGTGGTACTGGACTAAGGCCAAGAATATAGAAGGACCTTGGAATCACATACCATACTTATGGTATAATATTTACATTTTTGCATGGAATACAATTTCTATTTCACCTAAAACAAAAAACATAAGGCTATACACTTATTGTTGTTCTCATTACATAAAGAAAAGTTTATGTATATTCCCCTAAATTCCTAAGGTACATTTGAGAGGTCAAAAGTAACACATTGGACACTTAGTTTTGTTTAATCAGCCTCTAAAATTGAGAAATTGTAGTGAACTCAACTATACTACACAGTGCAATTTATATAACTTTGGATTGTGATGGAACAAAAACTAAGGGGACTAACATGTTAGTTTTGACTTCCTAAAGATTTGGGGTAAATCTAAGAACATCAACCTTTTTCACCCACAATAAGAAAAACAGTAATTGCTTAGCTTTTTGGGTGAAAATTATGAAGTACTCAGATTGTCTCGAAATGCATATGGTATGTAAAACTGATGTAAAATTCTATTTTATTCTATCTATTGTATGTTTACTCTTTACATATTTAAATCAATTTTCAGTTGGTAAAAATATTTCACTGCATGTTGTACTTTAAATGGTTATATTTGTGACAAATAAAATTTTGTTAGCTCGCTTTATTTATTCTCATTTTAACCATTATTTAATGTAAAGACAAAGTTTCACAAAATATTCTATAAATGGTTGTGTTTGTGTGTGTGACATGCGTGAGTTTGTAGTGACAATTACAATTTGCATCTTGTAGTAAAACCTCTGTGTGAACTGTGGTGAATTCTTAACTCGATTGTTGACTGCTGAGGTAATGTTATCAAAAGTATTTTCTGTTTTTATTTTTCCACCAGGTAAAGAATTCTTCTGTCATCTACCACCAGTCTTCTGGGCAGTTTGGTGTTTATGACTAGTGCATTCATTTATTTTTATTTATTTTTTTTGGGCAGTTTGGTGTTTATGACTCGTGCATTCATTTATTTTATTTTATTTTTGTATCAACTAGTTCAATTGGCCACATGTATTATTTGTTATCTGTCTAATGTTTAGTTTTTTTTTCCAGCAAATGAAATGAACTCTATACATTTTATCTGCTTCTTTGTAAATGAAGTAAAGAAAAAGTAAGGAGAAGACAACCATCCAATGACTTTTGAAAATAAATGACATTAATGTACCTGAATATATATTTTTATTATAGAGTCATTATTGTTACAAATCAGAATAAAAATTAATGAGAAATTGTCTAGGTGTCTAACCAGGCTAGCGAGTCTAACCAGGCTAAGCTGGAAAGTATTTTTTTTTTAACCAACTTAAAGCCCTGAACAGGGGCACCACTGATATAATATGATCATGTACCTGATATAATAGCTGGAATCCACCAGAAACACTCCACAGCCTACAAACATTGTGGTCACAACTTGCTAATCTGTAGAAAGTTAATCAAATATCTGTATGCAATTATTGCCTAATTGCCTTTGGAGTTTGGTTCGGCTTCTGTTCAATGTGTTTGATCTTTGTTTCATGTTTCCCCGTGTTTTTAATAGAAAGGCTAATCCTGTATTCGCAACCATCTCTGCTTTCAATAATAAATAGAGTTTTATCAAGATTAAAGAAAAGAGTATAAAATGTCTGTGTTTGTGCTTTGACTTTGGACATTTCCATTAAACAGTCTGACTTTCTGCAGGAATAAAGCCTTTGACATCACAACCCTGGAGTCTGTCATCTTTAATTGGGCTTTTTACTTTGAAACAAAAATTAATTTGTTCTTGTTTCAATTAGCCACGACAATAGATTCAAGATTTTCATGATGTTTTTATTAGCACACACCAACGGTGTTGGTGTAAGTTGGTTCTGTACAGCTTTAACAATCAACAATAAATATACATAGTACACTAAACAAAGTGTAAGACAAGAAACCAGGACAAGAATGTGAAATACTGATTAGACTGAGTTGGTGCAAATTCCGCTGAAGGGAACATGTGCAAAAAGTTGCAGTGATGAACCGGAACCAGAAGACGAAGTAATAAATGGAGCTGATGTGTAGCAGTAACGACTATTAGATTTAGGAGTGCGGATATAACATTATGGCAGTAAAGATTATGTGAACTAGGTATCTGAAGAACAGTTATGATTTGAGGTCTCTATTGGCAAGAAGAAGGAAGGAAACCTGTACTAAAGCGGCTTGATTTTGTCCTTAAAATGTGAAGATATAGAGACAACATGAAAGGTAAACCATCACGACTGCTATAATATAATTGAAAAAAATCTTCATCTAAAGCCCTCATTTATCTATTGAGTGGACTTGAAAATCTAAACTAAAGAAAATTCCTCCACAAGCCTCAGCGAAGAAAGTTTGCATTTGTCCATAATCACTGTCAAATGACAACAGGACAAAAGTGGAGTACAATATTTGCTGATTATCAGCTCAGTTTTTTAGAAACTGTTCAGTGAAACGTTTTCAAGATTATACTAAAAGTCCATTTACTTTACATTTATTAGATGTAATCTATTAAGGTTCATGTTCAGAATTGATTTAGCATGTCATGATTCACACGTAAATGGTACAATGTGCTAAAGCACAAAAACAGACAATAGAATAAAAGGGATTAGTGAAACTACCAATAAATATGACCAATTTTTACTCGTACAAACAACAAAAAAATTCTTTAGCTACTTGTCCTTAAATTTTTTAAGGAAATTGGCTGATTATTCCAAGCTTCCTGGAAAGCTTGCTGGAGATCTTTCTCTAAAAGCAAAATCTAAGAATGACTTGGATTAGTTATTTTGTAGAAGCTTAGTAGAAGGTTAGTTCTGATCAGAAACAGGGTTGTTACTTAATATGGTCTATAAGATAAAATATACAGTTTCTCTGTAATATAAAGTCCACAATATAAAAAAAATTTGCGAAACGTAATTGTGCAAATTTTAGATAAGAAAAAATAATCATGGACACACTTGTTTACACATAGAACTAAAAAGGGGAAAAAATGAATGAGGAACATAAATCTTGTGCAAACAATAGCCTATGATCTTTTTTTTTTTTTATCCAGTCGCCACATTAGACTAAATTTGTGCATTTAACACTGTATGCATATAAAGCACAAATCTGTCTACCTGATCATGGCTTTAAATCTATTTCAAACAGCTCGTTTCAGCTTGAAAACCCTGAATGAATGCTCCTAATAAATTGTTCATGCGAGTTCTTAATACTACAGTATTACTAGACATTGTCTTAACATACACTACATGGACAAAAGTATTGAGACACTTCCATCTATATATGATTCTTACTTAAACTGTTACCCCAAAATTGGAGGCACACGATTGTATAGAATGTCTTTGGAGGCAGTATCATTCAATTAGCTTATGAAACCCAAATCTGTTCCATCCCGACAATGCCCCAGTGTACAAAGCAAGCTCCATGAAGATATGGTTTACATGGATCGAAGTGGAAGATCTTAAGTGGCTTGCTATAGGGTTCTTAACCCTGTTGAACACTTTTGGTATGAATTGGAACACTGACTGCACCCTGAGTCTCCTCATCTCACCTACATCAGTACCTGACTTTACTAACATCCTTGTGTCTGAATTAGCACAAATCTCCACAAGCAGATATTGTAACAGCAAATGGGGACTAAATGTATAATATGATGTTTATATGATGCTGAAACTTTCGTCCATATAGTGTATCTAGTGTTTTTGAACCCAATTTGTCCCCTCTGTGTGAGGTAAGGGCACAGCACTTGTTCTCCAGTACCCATCAATACAAATAATTTGAGGCTTTAAACTGACCCAGCTCCAGAAAACAGTATAAATCTTGCTATGTGATCAGAGCCCCGAAAAAAAGGGGGAAGATGACTTGTCCCACACAAAATTATATAATAGTTTATATTACATTTACATTACAATAGTTTGTTTAGTACTGATTCAGTGTCTGACTCTGATGATTTCTGCTTCAGTTAGTTTCACACGTGCTTTGAATATTAATAACTATTTCTAACTGCATGCATTTTTTCCCCTCAATTTTCTTTAGAAATGAGTTAGGACCAGTTAGATCATCCTGTTATATGACAGCTATCAAACAAGAAGCACAAAGATATCACATGCTTCTTTTAAAACAAACGAAGCCACCGAGCAGCATTTATTTCAACCTGCTGCTTATCAGGGAGCAACATGACAAATTCAAAATGCTATCCACCCACTTCTGCATACCCTTCTGCCTATTTTATGTTTGATAAAATATAATAGTAATAAAAACATTTAGTGTTTTGTGTCTAGTGTTTCCAGGGGATATAGGTAGAATTCTATCAAAGAGAATTTATTTTTTATTCACAAATTAAAACAACAAATAGGAATTTGCAGAACATTCACTAAACTCCTGAACTAGTTGTCTTTTGTCTTTTGACTAATGTGTTTAAGTATGCAGATGAATTATATTTTAAAACAATTAGAAATCAAATAATATCTGATCAGATAAATTTTTCCTTCAGAAAGGTTTATCATTGAAATCTGTTCTGAAGCAGTTGCAGTGTTTCTGGCAGTCAAAATAGCCACCTTTCAATTCTTCCAAATGTCTGAGAAACAAAAAGGGGATCTCAACTTTTTCCTATGTCTGAGCAGTTTGGACTGGGTTCAAGTCCTGGATGAGATTCTTTGTAATCCAATTTTGAATTCACAAACCAATCTGAAGCTGTCTGGGAAACTCTATTTGCATTTGGTTACATTTGGTTAGTTTAAAGTAATTTCTCAATCTCTGGCTTTGAAATATCAGCGACTTTTTTTTTATCTAGACGCTGGTCTTTGTGTTGCATCAAACAACACAACTTGTGTTATGAAGCATTCTTTCACAAGTGTTTTTTTTTAATAGACAGCACGCAACATCCTGTAATCAATACGATGACAATCAAGTAAATGATGATTATATTGTTAATATAATCTGTGCCAATGAAACGACCAGAAAGTTATTAAAGCACATGGAGTGAAGCCAACGCTAGCTTCTGTTTGTTCATGTTTAAGGTTTTGGTAAGTGTTAAATGTCAGAGAAAACAAGAATAAGCAAGCGATCGTTCCGACTGTGCATCACTTGCTTGCATGCTCTGCAAGCTAGGCCTTGAGGCGCTATTAGAGGTTGTGACCCGTGCCATAGCAAAACTTGATATAGATTGGCCGGCCGATGTGCAGAAAGCGGCTTTGTCCAGTAAGCTTGACGATTGCTTTCTGTGAACTACATCACAACCTCCACGTCGGGGTTTGCCTTTCTTTCGGACCTGCGAACTGAGTTGTCTAGGTCCTGGGCTCAGTCCTATTCGCCGTATTCGGTTTCAATCTTTGTTGTACTCCAACCTAGTGGGACTGAATAAGTGTCATTATGGGTCGATGCCCCGGGTTGTAGAGATGCTGGGTAGGTGTTGCATTGACCTTTATACAATTATACCCCAATTGTGTTACAAGCGTATCAGGCTGACCTGCTGCAAGAGCTAGATGTGGGCAGATTTGGCTCTTAGGGCCACAAAAGAGACCGGATGCCTTTATTCTGTATAGCTCTGCCTCCTGGTGGCCCCATGGTAGCCGGCAGACCTGGTTGCCCTTTTAGAACACCCTACCTGGTAGATGCCACTAAGGAGGGATCTTCTCTTTCAGGCAGGGGGCAAAATAGTTCACCCCTGCTAAGAGTTGTGGAGACTGTGGCCGTGGCCCCTAGGGTGGCACAGCTCCAACTTTCCAGTCTCTCCATTTAAGTCGTAGAGACCATTCTCCAATCCAGAGATCCCTCCATGAGTAGGTCAAATGCCACTGGAGGGCGCCTGTTCAGTGCATGGTGCGATCAGCACCAATTGGTTCCAGTCAACTGCCCAGTTGGTTCAGTGCTAAAATTACTTCAAGAGCAGTTCCCCGAAGGGTTGACTCCATCCACCCTTAAAGTCTACGCATCCACCATTTTGGCTTACCACGCCCCCTGGCAGGGCAATCACTGAGCAGAGACCCTTTGTTGATGCATTTTCTCTGTGGCAAGCTGAGACCTCTGGTGCGACCAAAAGTGCCTGCGTGGGACTTGGCACTTGGCACTTAAAGGCTCTATCTGAGAACCAATTTAAACTGCTGGCCAAGGCATCTTAGAGGTTTCTTACACCTAAGATTGTGTTCTGCCTGGCCTATTTTTCTCTTAAGAGAATCGGGGAGAATCTTCAGGCCCTTTCAGTTCCCCCCTCTTTTCTGAAGTTCACTCCAGGTATGGCTAGTGCCTTCCTGTACCCTAGAACGGGGTACATTCCCAAGGTGCCTTTGGTCGTCCCATGACCTGTCAGGCTCCAGGCATTCTGTTCTCCTCCTTTTTTAGGCCTCAGGCTAGGGAAGCTGAACCGGCTGTGTCCGGTTTGAGCACTTGACATTTACTTCCACAGGACGAGAAACAACTACTCTTCTGCTACGACCCTCTGAGAAGAGACCTTCCTGCAAACAAGTAGACACTTAGCAGATGAATTGTTGATGCTTTCGCATCCTCCTATGAGTCTTCTGGTCCTGCTCCTTTTGGGGTGAGAGCGCACTCAACCCTGAGTGTGGCAGCCTCTAAGGCTTGATCTTCTGGAGTTTCCCTCAATGACATCTGTAACGCTGTGGACTGGTCTACCCCACTGACCTTTGTCAGGTTTTATAACCTTGACCTTAGTGCCACTCCTGGACTATTGTCCTTCGACCTAGCTGTGCCTTCACACACTAAGCAGGGACTGGTCAGTCTGGCAGTATTGGACTCTTGTTTAAAGTGCTTTCGACGCTGATCGAGTTCCTGAAAAGGAACGCCGCCAGGTTGTGTATGTAAACCTGGTTCCCTGAGGAAATGAGACGCTGCGTCTCCAGGCCACACTGCCGGCATCCCTGCAGCACTTACTTTTCCTTTCAAAAGCTAGCGCTGGCTTTACTCCATGTGCTTTTAAAGCTTCCTAGTTGTGACATAACCCCGCCGGTGGGCCACGCTTTTCCATTGGATGAATTACATATGTGATTCAGAGCTTAGACAACGTGGAAGCATTCCCATGGCGTTTTGACACAGCATCTTGTTCCCTTAGGGAACTAGGTTACATATGTATCCTGGAGAAATTTTGTATGGAACTGTGATAAATAAGTCATATGGCAGGTGTTGCCCTGAACTCGGTGTATAGTGTAGGTGGTGTTGAGGATAAGCACCCCTGTATATGATTGCATTAAATACAAATATAATAATAAATAAAAAAATAGGGCTTAACAGGCACAAAAGTCTATTAGTACTTCCTCCAAGGTAAGTGCGCAACGGAAGGGTCACTTAGATTGTCACAGCATGACTCAGTGTGCATCGCATCTGATTGAAGACTTGCTTTCATCCTTTCCTGCTCTCCTTCCACTGCATCTCCCAAAGTCACCGGAATTGGAAAGAGAGATTTTCTGGAAAAGGGAACAAAGTAAATCCCCCATAAAGGTTTTTCAAAGTATATTAGCAAAGAAAAAGAAATCTGAAATTGCTACATGGTTAATGAAATGCTTTACCGGGTTTACATTATTATATACAAAAAGATTAAAAGACACTTGTGGATTGCCCCCTGCCCTTATTTTTTCATAGACCTATCTCACATGTAGTGCCTGTTCTATTTGTTCATATGCAAACGGAAACGCAAAAACACACAAAAACTGGACGATAAATCGAAAAGATTTCTTTGGACAGATCAGTCCAAATGTAACATTTTTGGCTCTTAAGGACCCCATATAAAAAAGATGTTATCAGACTGACTTACACCCACAGTTAAACATAGAGGTAAAATTTTAATGGTTTGGGGTTGTTTTGGAGCAGAGAAGGTTGGAGACTTATTCCAGGTGAAAGGAAGTACTTCATACTTCAACACCATGCAATTTCACCTGGACTGCGGCTAATTATAACAAACTTTACCATACAACAAGACAATGACCCAAAGCATACGTCCAAGCACTATAACTGTTATGTAGAGAGCAAACAGTGGACTGAAGTGCTATCTATTATGGAATGGCCCACCACATTTAAAGCCTATTGAACTGCTCTGGGATTAACTGGATTACAAGGTTAGAAATAAATCTCCAGCTTGTGTTGAACAAATTTGGGAAGTTTTACAAAATGCATAGCAAAGTATTTCAGCTGAATGTTTGGAGAAACAAACAAAGAGTGTGTAAAGCTGTTATTCATGCTAAGGGAGGATTTTTCAATTAGAATAAAGTCTAATTTATACATTTATATATTTTAGGTTCTGTATATACAGTGAGAAAAATAAGTATTTGAATACCCTGCTATTTTGCAAGTTCTCCCACTTAGAAATCATGGAGGGGTCTGAAATTGTCATCGTTGGTGCATGTTCACCGTGAGAGACATAATCTAAAAAAAAAAATCCAGAAATCACAATGTATGATTTTTTAACTATTTATTTGTATGATACAGCTGCAAATAAGTATTTGAACACCTGAGAAAGTCAATGTTAATATTTGGTACAGTAGCCTTTGTTTGCAATTACAGAGGTCAAATATTTCCTGTAGTTTTTCACCAGGTTTGCACACACTGCAGGAGGGATTTTGGCCCACTCCTCCACACAGATCTTCTCTAGATCTGTCAGGTTTCTGGCCTGTCGCTGAGAAATAAAGATTCTCTTTTGGGTTTAGGTCTGAAGACTGGCTAGGCCACGCCAGAACCTTGATATGCTTCTTACAGACCCACTCCCTGGTTATCCTGGCTGTGTGCTTCGGGTCATTGTCATGTTGGAAGACCCAGCCTCGACCCATCTTCAATGCTCTAACTGAGGGAAGGAGGTTGTTCCCCAAAATCTCGCAATACATGGCATACACATCCTCTTCTTACAGTGCAGCCGCCCTGTCCCATGTGCAGAAAAACACCCCCAAAGCATGATGCTACCACCTCCATGCTTCACAGTAGGGATGGTGTTCTTGGGATGGTACTCATCATTCTTCTTCCTCCAAACACGTTTAGTGGAATTATGAGCCAAAAGTTCTTTTTTGGTCTCATCTGACCACATGACTTTCTCCCATGACTCCTCTGGATCATCCAAATGGTAATTGGCAAACTTAAGACATGCCTGGACATGTGCTGGTTTAAGCAGGGGAACCTTCCGTGCCATGCATGATTTCAAACCATGACGTCTTAGTGTATTACCAACAGTAACCTTGGAAACGGTGGTCCCAGCTCTTTTCAGGTCATTGACCAGCTCCTCCCGTGTAGTTCTGGGCTGATTTCTCACCTTCCTTAGGATCATTTAAAGCCCACGAGGTGAGATCTTGCATGGAACCCCAGTTCGAGGGAAATTGACAGTCATGTTTAGCTTCTTCCAATTTCTAATGATTGCTCCAACAGTGGACCTTTTTTGACCAAACTGCTTGGCAATTTTCCCGTAGCCCTTTCCAGCCTTGTGGAGGTGTACAATTTTGTCTCTAGTGTCTTTGGACAGCTCTTTGGTCTTGGCCATGTTAGTAGTTGGACTCTTACTGATTGTATGGGGTGGACAGGTGTCTTTATGCAGCTAACGACCTCAAACAGGTGCATCTAATTTAGGATAATAAATGTAGTGGAGGTGGACATTTTAAAGGCAGACTAACAGGTCTTTGAGGGTCAAAATTCTAGCTGATAGACAGGTGTTCAAATACTTATTTGCAGCTGTATCATACAAATAAATAGTTTAAAAATCATATATTTTTTTAGATTATGTCTCTCACAGAAGACATGCACCTACGATGACAATTTCAGACCCTTCTATGATTTCTATGTGGGAGAACTTGCAAAATAGCAGGGTGTTCAAATACTTATTTTCCTCACTGTATGAACAGTTTCCCTTTAAAATCTGACCTTGTATGCAGAGAATATTAGACTATAGGCTGTACTACAGGATGTCTCTACTAACTACTAATGTGTAAACATTTCTAGTGTTGTGCATGTAACCGCATTTTAAATGCCTCTCTTTAAATAATCTGTTGTGCTGTATCTTTTCATGGTACACCGTTTTCCAAAGATATGTTTAAATGCAATCTGAAATACAAATAAAAAACTTAAATTTTCCCCTATGTATGGAAACTTTCAGGGGCCTTTATTAGCATGTCTTAGCATGTACCTGTCTCCGCTCTGTGTGATAAGCCTCCGACATGTCTCCATCTGCACATCCAGTCCTCTTTTCATGCTGCACATCTCCATGTACTCATGCAGGTGCCTGTTCATGTCTGATTTCGCTGTGGCCAAATCCAGCTGTAAAGATTTTAGAGAATGGGTGTAGGAGAGATGTTGAAGCATGGGGTATTATTATGTAGATTATGGAAAATTAAGCAAGCAAGACAAATAATAACACAAGATGTCAGTGCATATTAACATTCCTGGGGAAAAAAATTGGCCATTAAGCTTTTCCCCGAAACAGGTTACTTCAGTTACTTCAAACTGCTGCTTCCTCAAACGGTTAAAGTACAGAATTGTATACCAGATGTCTTTAGATAGTGTAGCATTAAAGTGGCCTTTAATTATGGCCTTTAATGCTTTCAGCATGACAATGCTTTTGTGCAAAAGCGAGAAAAAAGCAAAAAATTGTATGCTTGGAGTGTCCTGCAAAAACCCTGACCTCATCCCAAATAAATACCTTTGGGATGAACTAAAACACAAACAGCACCTCAGACCTTATGGTACTTTTAACTGTCTGTACTAGTTAAACCTTTATGTTTTGTAATTTTTGATCGTGTTGCAATAATTAGTATATCTAAAACAAGTGATTATGCATCAGTTTATTTGAAGCAGGTGCTTTAGCAGATGATTCATGTTAGGAGGGCATGGATGGGCCAAGGCCTGCACCATAATTTGGCTTTTATTTACCCAAGACAATCTCACTAAAGCTCTTGAATCTCACATTTATGCTTCTACCAGTTGACTTACACAATAAAAAGGGACTGAATGAACATTTTGGAACCTATAAACATCCAACCAGTCCTTTTTTATATATCATGCTTCTGAGAAACCGGCGCCATTACCTTGTAGATGACAGCTTTGCAAAATAAATAAAAGGACAAGAAAACATATCAATGAGGCTGCCAAGAGAGCAAAAGCAGCATTATATGCGATGCAAGAATATCTGGCAGCAGGTTTTTTGTATTCACATGTATGGGGTAGGGTAGGATCGTGAATAGCTGAATTGTAAATAGTAAATAGCTCCAAATTATAATCTATTCTGGCATAACACTTGCAGGCCTCTGTTTCTAGTTGCATAATAATGACCCAAAAAACAAAGGAATGGCTTCAAGAAAAGCTCAACGTTTAGGAATGGCCCAGTCAGAGCCCAGATCTAAATCAAAAACCTGTGTAATGATTTGCGACAGCTGTGCACAGAAAATCCTCTTGTAATTGAATAAATCTGGAGATTACTTTGGTAAACTTTACATAAATAGCCTAAAAATTCCTTATGTTACTGAACAACTCCATAAGTTTAAGGATAAATGTGGACTCTAATTAAAATTGCTACATTCGCTTAGGACCACAGTTGGCATAAACAGTTCTGTATTTAATCACTGAACAGCACTTTAAAAATAATGGAACTGTAATGACTGTATATTCAGTATATTCATCCAACTGAGGATCAGTTCCCTTCTGAGTCTGGTTCCTCTCAAGGATTCTTCCTTATGCCATCTCAGGGAGTTTTTTCTTTCCACAGTCTCCACTATCTCACTCATTTAGGAAAAACTTTCAATGAGAAGGAACATTGAAATAGAAACTTACAAACTTTTTTTTATCTCTCTAAAGTTGCTTTACCACAATGTCCATTGTGTCCACAAATTTAGGAGAGTTTTAAATGAACAGTAAAGTAAAATTCATGATCTAAGCTACTAATGTTTGAAGAAAACAAGACCGCATTTTCTCGTGTCTTAAAAATGTTATGGTGAGAACATAGGTAATTATGCCCCTTCTACTTTCTTAATATAAATTCAGAACATACACACACTGAAAGCACTTACCTCAATCTGGTCTATTGTCTCTTGGTATTCCATCTCACGGGACTTGAATAAAGATTCTGTGTCCTTTATTACCTCCTCAATGGACTCTTCTTGCTGTGTAAAAAAAAGACTATATTATAGTATATCTAATAAGCCAATAAATCGTATATACAGTTTAAGGCCTATACTACACTGTAAAAAATTACCTTGCTGTATATTCTTGATTTAACTGTAGCTAACAGGCAGCGGCGTATTGCTAGGGTTCATAACAATGAAACATCAGCTCACAATGCTATGTAAAAGCCCCAAACCCAAATAACTAACCAAACAGAAATCTGCCTTACCAAATAAAATAACAAATCTGCTGTACTCCCCAGTCACAGTACAGCAAGCTTAGAGGACCGAATGGGACTTTTATGAAATATTATCATTAGATACATTATGGTTAGTTAGAGATGACAATAGCATGCAAACATTGCCATTAAGATAAAATGCTTTTCAGCTCGTTTTGTGCTGCAGGATTCTGATAGAGGAAAAAAACGGGGTTGGTTTCAGGGCTTCCTGTACAGTGTGTTTCTCCTTTGGAGATACAATATTGTGCTGCATTCAAGTGGTCTCTCATCTGTTAATTCTAGCATCTCCCTGAGAAACAAAATCATAAAGTATATTGTAGTATTTTAAGGGAAATGGAAAAAATGTTCTTCAATAAAATAAACTTTTAAAGGGGAAACAGTCAGTTACTGTCAGAATTTGGCTGTTCTTTTGTGTTACAGTGTAAGGAATTGATATTTTCTGCCTTTTAAGACTATATTTCAAAAGAAAATGATTCATCACAATAATATAGCACATCATGTGCACATAGTGCATCCAGAAAGTATTCACATCACTTCACTTTTTCCACATTTTATGTTATAGCCTTGAATTAAATTCATAATTTTCCTCAAAATTCGAACCCATAATGACAACATGCAAAAAGTTTGTTTGGAATTTTTGCTAATTTATTAAAAATGAAAAACAAACAAAAACACATGCACATAAGTATTCATAGCCTTTGCCATGACACCCAAAATTCAGCTCAGGTGTATCCTGTTTCCACTGATCATCCTTGAGATGTTTGTTCAGATTGTTTGGAGTTCAGCTGTGGTAAATTCAGTTGATTGGACATGATTTGGAAAGGCATACACCTGTCTGTAGAAGGTCCTACAGTTAACAGTGCATGGCAGAGCACAAACCAAACCATGAAGTCCAAAAAATTGTTTGTGGAACTCTGAGACAGTATTGTATTGAGGCACAGATCTGAGGACGTTTTTTTTTTTGCAGCAGCATTGAAGGTCCCAATGAGTACAGTGGCCTCCGTCATTTGTAAGCGCTCCAACCTTTCTCTGTGGATAGAGGAGAACCTTCCAGAAGAACAACCATCTCTGCAGCATTCCACCAATGCGGCCTGTATGGTAAAGTAGCCATACAAAAACCACTCCTCAGTAAAAGGCACATAACAGCCTGCCTGACTCTCAGTATGCCAAAAGTTATTTCTGGAGAAAACCAGACACTACTCTTGACCTGACAAAGGGGATGTTTTTCAGCAGCAGGAACTAGGAGACTAGTCAGGATTGAGGGAAAGATTGCTGCAGCAATGAAAACCTGCTCCAGATGGCACTGGACCTCAGACTGGGGTAATGGTTCATCTTCCAACAGGACAACGACCCAAAGCACACAAACATAACATAACAAAGGAGTGGCTACGGGACGACTCTGTGAATGTCCTTGAGTGGCCTAGCCGGAGCCCAGACCTAAACCCGATTGAATGGCTCTGGAGAGATCTGAAAATGACTGTGCACCGACGCTCCATATCCAACCTGATGGAGCTTGAGAGGTTCTGCATAGAAGAATGGAAAAAACTGCCCAACAATAGGTGTGCCAAGCTTCTAGCAACAAAAGACTTGAGGCTGTAATTGGTGCTAAAGGAGCTTCAAAAAAGTATTGAGCAAAGGCTGTAAATACTTGTACTTAAAGATTTCAAACACACAGCTTTCACGTTGTCATTATGGGATATTGTTTGTAGAATTTTGAAAAAAATGATTAATATAATCCATGTTGGAATAAAGCTTTAACTGAACAAAATGTGGAAAAAGTGAAGCGCTGTGAATACTTTCCAGATGCACTGTACGTCTAGACAATACTGCAGACATATAAGTAAATTTGCACTGTGTTCTTGAGTAAAGCCAGTGGGAAATACCAAATGCTGTCTACCTCCCCATTAGTGTCCACAGCAAAGGTGCATCCTGGGAAATCTCCCCAGAGCAATAATGTTTCTTCCGTTTCTTCCCATGCCAGACTATCACAGTCGTCTTCAAACTCACAGTCATGCCTACAAAACACACACATACTTAAACATTAGCAAGCAGATTAGCAGATTAGCAAAAGAGTTCAAATGAGTATTAAAACTTAAGACTCCTGGACATTAGAAGTCCAAGTACAGAAAATCCAAAATTTTTATAAAGATTAAGAGAAAAATGCTGCACTGTGCCACCACATTAATAAATCTTGAGAAATAACATCTGGAAAATTTGTTTTTTGAAAAGTGCTGCACAAAAATTCTGACATGTTCACAGCAGATGGTCTCTTTGAGCAATAAATAATTAATAAATCCAAGCATTTATATTTTGCTCATACAGAAATTAACTAGAAATTTGCTTTTATTTTAGAGATCAGTATGAGATCAGCTTTGTGTAGGTTGGGCTACAACAATAATATGCAATAATGCATCTGGGTACAGATGTTCCAGATATACAATGAAAATCAGAAATACACACCACTATAAACTTTTGTACCCTCCAAAACGATGCAGAAAAATCAGCAAAATATTTTTTCTTATGTCTATTACTATTTTTTATCTGCTTCTTAAACTGAAGCTGGAGCAGTAAATTTTCTAGAAACCCTCCACACAATAGTCAATGCGCTGTAAAGCAGTGAATACTTTATTTATTGTTCCCTTATAGGTGACCTAACCTTTGTTATGTGGTTCATCCCCAACCTCTTACTCTTATGGGGTACAGTGGAAGATCTTGAATGGCCTGCTATAGAGCTCTGACCTCAACCCTACTGAACACCTCTGAGATGAATTAGAGCACTGAAGGCACCCCAGGCCTCCCCACCTCGCCTACACCAGTACCTGACTTTACTAACCCCTTGTGGCTGAAAGATCACAAATCTACACAAGCACACTCCGAAATCCAGTGGAACATCTTCCCAGAAGAGTGGTGGTTATTATAACAGCAAATCCTAACTAAAATTGGAATGGGATGTTCAGAAACAATATAAATCTTGCGGTCAGGTCCCCACAAGGTTCTCATAGTGGAAAAATTATCTGGATATGCTACATCCTCATATACATCTGGAGATCTGTTAAAAATATGGAGTGCAGTCTCATGCCTATGCTTTTAAACATGAACACAGGACCTGCAGATCTACAAGAAGTAATAATTTGATAAGAGTGGTTTGAACCTACGAATACAGTGACCTTTAATTATTTAATTTAATAATGGTCATACGTCATTTTGTCGCGTCACAGCAGATACTAAACAGTCCTCCGTTGAAGCTACAGTACAAGCCTGTTTTATGCAGCAATGACGTTTTTTTTCTCAGAAGCTCAAAAACTTACAGCTGGTTGAGTATCCTCTGCATTTCTTCATTGACTGGATTGGTTGTTGAGCCGCATGGATCCGCTTCTTTAATCTTGCTTTCCTCGCTCTCAGAAAGACTGACCGGGTCTTCAGCAATGTTGGGCTTATTAGTGTAGGAGGCTTGTTTTGTTTGACGAGTCAGTGTTGAGGGAGGTGTAGCTACCTGCTAATATAAGAAAAAGCTTCTGACGTGACTTGATAACAATTTCGACACAAAATCCAACACTGAAAATCCGATTTATGGTAAAACAGATTTTGAAAATGTCTGAAAATATCAATTTTAGAAAATAGACTTTTGAATCAGGTTTGCAAAATGTGAAAGAATTAATAAACAGTTATTTCATTTACATTTGGATTATATTCTTGTTGAAAGTAACCACATTAAACTAATAACTTTAAAAAGCTTAATGCTAAGTGTTAAACAAGAATAACGAGACAACAAGCCAGAAAAATGTTAAACAAGATAATAAGATGATATTCTATTATATGGACGATGATTCTGTCTGGCAAATGACAAGGCCCTTCTCCTGTTTACAACCATGTCCCTGAGTACGATTATAGACGTAAAAACATGTAAATATTTGTGTCTGTATTTATTTAGTGCTCCAAATATCTGTCTGTATTCGAATTTGAACTGAAAGTCGAGGTGGTTTAGATTTAAGATTACTTATGTAAAACCTGTAAAACTCTAGTAAAGGAAGAACAGTGCTACTAGAAAAAGAAGCAAATACATTCACAAAAATCTGTGGGGAAAAAAGCAATTTGCAGAATTTGACTTTTAGCTCTTGCATATCTACAGTTGCTCAGCTACATCATTTGAGTTCGTACCAACCATAGGCCTTTCAGGAGACCTTTCTGGCAAGCTTTATAGTTAATGTGACTTGGTATTTTTTAATACTGACATCTATACATAATCAGGGAACAACTGTTCTTATACATGACAAAGAAATACAAATTTATTAACAGTTGATCAAATTTACTTTTGTGATCTGGAACACAGTTTGTTACAAGTCAAACTGGGCTCCTTAAAGCACCATTAATTACTGTGGAAACAATACAGTACCTGTAGAGAGAGCTAGTCTTTGATAAAAAAAAAAAAAAAAAACCATTGAATTGATCATTGCATTCCGACTATGCAACAGTTTTTTTTCCTCAATCTATCAGGTTCCTATACTCTTGTATACCATTCTCTTTTGCACATTGTACTGTATAGCATATTATTCAGTAGCTTTACTGGTTGGCACTATTTTGAGTTTTGTGTATTTGTCCCCCACTGTTTTGTGTTGTTTGTCTGCACTGTATTTCGTCTGCACTGTTTGCACTCGGTTGCACACGATGCACTTTATGTGGCGAGGACACTTAGCTTTGTGTTCTGTTTTGTAGCTCTATGTTGTGTGATGTAGCACCAGGGTTCTGGAGTACCACACATTTCACTGTGTACTGCATCAGATATACAGTATAGTTGAAATGACAATAAAAAGCTTCTTAAATTGACAAATCCACAATTGATGTTTCTTCTAAGATTCTATGTGCAACTCTGCTACCCCATTTTGTTGCTGGTCTTAGAGATTGAGGTAAGCTTTTGATGACCCAACATGGATGCATTAAAAAAACCTTACACCATAATATAAATAAAGGTATATGGGGGCAACAGGGATCGTGAAACCTATCAGCATTTATTTTCTGGGTAAAAAGTACAAAAGCACTGACTTTTGAATGTACTTATGAATCAGAAGAACTGATTTTAATAATGTATTCAATTCAGTGTTCCATTCTTCTGCACATTTTGCAGTTTTGAGCAGAGAGTTTCCTTTTGTTACAGAAACACAGTGGGCGGAACCTTACTCCACACAAACTCTCATCAGAACCATGGGGTTACGCTTGTGGTCACAATAAATGATACAGCTTATCATTTAATACAATGTACACTATGGACCAAAGTATTGGTCACTGACTGCACTGACTGCAGTGAATGAACACAAATCTCCACATGCATCTAGTGGAACATCTTCCCAGAAGAATTGTGTCTAATTGAACAACAAGCAAATACAAGCAAGGACAAATCTAATGGTTAGGTGTCCATTTACCATACTATTCACTATTTTAATGTGTAATATCTTACTTGCCATTACACATTAAAATAGTGAATAGTATGGTAAAGGACAAATAGTAGTATAATAGTGCTTAAAATGTACTTAAGCACAGTAACAAAATTAAAACTTGTTACTAACTGGAGTTTGACAACCAATAATCTTGTGAAAGGTGAAATATTTATTCTTTAGACTGTAAAATTGTACTTACTAATATACTGTATACTATACTGACATGAGTTTTTGGACACTTGAACATAAGATTTATATGTGCTTTTTTAACATCCCATTCCATATTTAGTCTCCATTTGTTGTTATAATAAACTCCACTCTTCTAGGAAGATGTTTTGGAGTGTGCTTGTGGAGATTTGTGCTTATTCAGACAAAAGGGTGTTAGTAATGACAAGTTCATTTTACAAAATTAATATTGCTGTTTATTTTTTCAATCCTGTGTTATGTTAATACCTGGAAGATCTGAGTCATGTCTTCACAGTTCCGTTGCTGGGCTACATCGCATAGGCGGGCAGTTATGTCAATCCGTCTGCATATGTCCATGTCCACCTTCATGGCTTTCTCCTGTATCTTACTATCCAACTCAGAGAGGTTCTGATGAGAATTAGGAGTAATCAGATTAGGTAGAAAAATGACATTAAAAACCTGTAGAATATTCTTTAATATTTGATAGTTAAATTACAATGAACTGTTAGTTATATTCTGCGGCTATAAAAATGTTTGAAAACACCTTTTAGGGTTTTTGAGTGACAGATGCATGTTCCTTTTAGGTAATAAGCTAGGAACTTTAATGGTATTAAGATATCACTGTTTGTTCAATAAATAATGCCTAAATAGCTTGAACGTTTGTTCTCATTGTCTTGTTGCATGGTGGAGTTGAGTTAAATTTTCCGCAGTCCAGATGAAATTGCACGGTGCTGAAGTATGGAATGGTAGCCATGTTGGTTTTCCTTTCACCCAAAATAAGGCTCCAACCTTCCCTGCTCCTAAACAACCTCAAATCAACCTTCCACCGCCATCTTTGACTATGGGTGTGAGACAGTCTGGTTACATCTTCATCAAAAGAACATGCATGTGTCTTAAAAACGATAAAAGACTAGGTGTTTCCAAACCTTTTCTAATAATATGATAAACGAACTCACGTTGCTCATGAGGCTCTTGAAGACATTGAGCTCAGATTTCAGTTGCTTTACTCGGAGAGCAAGCTTATCCTGGCACATCTCGCTCATGTACAGGTCCTAGACACATACATGTAAGTGATATTGGCGTATTCCAGTCATGAAAGATTGACAGGTAGATGAGTGTTTAACAGAAAACTGCTTTCATTCCCTTGCAGAACATTTAGTTTGAATTGTTTTGACCTTGTTGTAGCGCATTCTAAAAAGCTACACACACATGACAAGGGTTATCTAGAATTTGAATAGAAAGATCAAGTGGTTACTCGTTTTCCTTTAAAGCATATTGTATTTATTTATGCTTTCAGGGGTTCCTAAAGAAATGTACTGGTTTTTTATTAATTTAGTCAGTTTTGCACCACAAACATCAATAACTTGTCAATGCTGGAAAATGACCTGGGTTTAAGTAGAATAATCCACAACTAGGTCTGTGTTACATGATATTAATACACCCTGCTTCTCTTTGGGTGGTTATTCCCCTCCATGCCATATATTAAAATCATGTAATGCACGCCAACAATTAATTATACCTTATATATTATATTTTTAAAAAGCATTGATAAACAAGTCACATTAGTAACTGTAATTCTTGGGACATTGTTGAAAAATGTAACTCATAGCTTACTAACAGCAGGCAATGGACTCTTATAAAGACACCTAAAGTCAGTTTAGCATTTTTTTTAAGACAACTCATACATACAATAGGGCATGAGTGTAATATTACATTTAGAATATCAAAAACAAGATATGTTTTCTTTTTTCTTTTTATGAAATTGGTTGGTTGAGGACTTGGGGACTCTTGGAGTCACTTGGGGACTCTTGGAGTCACTTGGGGACTCTTGGGGACTTTTGGAGTCACTTGGGGACTCTTGGGGACTCTTGGAGTCACTTGGGGACTCTTGGGGACTCTTGGAGTCACTTTGGGACTCTTGGAGTCACTTGGGGACTGATAGCTTAATGGGTAAGGCTCTGGGCTACTGATTGGTTCTGTCGGGGGTTCACGGTAGGCCTTTGAGCAAAGCCCTTACCACATTATGGCCCAAGGGGCCTGTATCAAGACTAATCCTGTTCCCCGCTTCCTAGCAAGCTAACAAGCTAGGTTTGCAAAGCATGAATTTTACTGTACTGTAAGAATATGTTGTAAGTGAAGCCAATACAATCTCTTGAAGGACTGACAATATTAACATTTTCACAATCTGTATCATGGCGATTTTATTTTTACAGAATCAAGATGTCCTTGCCACATTTCAAAAACTAAAAGCAACCCTTTGTGGGTATATTATGTAAATAATTACAGTGTCAAATGTGTGTAAGTGTGTGGATGAGCTGTCTGGTAAACGTTAAATTGAGTCTTTGTTGCCCTCAGGTCTGCTTCAGTATGTAAATAGTTGGTATTTTTCTTTTGGAATTCTTCATATCTATTATTATTTTCTGATTTATAAGTAAGCAACACTGTTACTAAGGCTAGCTGGGTATTCACCTATAATAAAGATTATTAATGAACAACGCAAATTGCTTTTGTTCACATCTTCCCAGCTAACTCACTCTAAATAACTATCATAGGCTTTCCAGGGTAACTTGTAGTTTATCAGGGACACAGGATTATAATATTTTTTTCTGTACTAACTCTAGCAAAAAAACAACATTATATAATCCAGTTTCAATAAAATAAAATAAAAGCATATGCATTTCTATTTAAATCCTCCTGGACACAAAATCTACTCATACAATTTTTGTGGCAGGATGTAGATTGCTACTCCCTATCTCCATAAAGCTGATGTTGGTGTTGCTCTTGTACCTTGAAACCAATGCTCCATCATCAACCTCAAACTCATGACCTTAAGATTAAGAGTATTATGCACTACCACAAGAGCTAGCAAAGCCAGGAATAGCATGCACAACACTGTGTGTTAAAAAAGTCAGATCTGATCTAATATTTTACCTCTTCTAATTCAGCAATCCTCTCCTGTAGATCCATTCTTACTGCATACTCCTCCTCCCACCTGCCATGAAAGAAGAAACATCATAAAATATACAGTAAATATAATTGAACAAAATGTACATATAGTATGTTTAAATTGACCAGTGTTGTGATTGTACTTTGTGAATAGTCTTGAAGTGCTCAGAAAACTTTCATACATATTTTATTTTTATATTTAGTCTCAAGTAGCCCTTTTTACATCACATTGAATATACTCTAGAGCAAAACAGCATTTTGTTAGAATGTTAAGCATTGTATATACAGGATATGGACAAAAGTACTGGACCAGGCAGGTTTGGACTGCTTTTTTTCTCTTAATAAATTAAAATCATTTATAAAAACATGCATTTTGTATTTATATTTTATATATCATTTGCGCAATATTAAACTTTGCTTGGTGATCTCAATTATTTAGCTGTGACAAACAAAAAATCAAAAAGGGGCAAAAACTATTTCACAGCACTGTAGGTATATATTGCAAACATATACATATTGCAGCTGTGAGGTTTTACCAAGGAAATGCTTCAGAGATGGTTTTGTCCTCCAGTACAATGCCACTTTGACACTTTATATCGCAAATGCATTGAATTAATGTTTTGATATAAATATTTCCTTCTTAGAGACGCCAAATAGATGATGAGGCAACGTCTGAAACTGGCAAAAGCGATAAAACAAGATGTACAATTGTCCTTATATGGATGCATTCTCTTAGATTAATCAAAATAAAAATAAGTAATCATGTAATAAATGTGACATTACAAATGTTAAGTGATTCATTTGTAGCGTCCGCATGGGGCACAAGGAGCATTCAGAGTCATGCTGCATTGCAGATGCTGAAGCACTGGGGGAGGGGGGGGAAAGTCAAACTGAGAGGAGCCAGTGTGTGTATGTGTGTGTGTGTGTGTGTGTGTGTGTGTGTGTGTGTGTGTGTGTGTGTGTATACAAAGTGATTTTATTTTGGTACTAATATTTACTGTAACAGGGCTTAGTGTAAAATGTCAGAAGAAAAGGTCCAACAGTTCCGCCAAAAGGGGAAAACAACGTCAAAACATCATGCACAGAAAACTGACGCAGGCACGAGGAAAGCAGGAAAGAAAAATGTTCTCCCACATAGGGTCATAAACTAATATTTGATTGTAATTGGGAAAATCAGCTGAATATACAGCTAACAAGTAAGCTGTGGTTAGGTCAGCCAGGAGGATTTTTTTGCTGATTAAACAAAAATCTATTATTGCATACAGGACTCTGAAAGGTTGATGCAGATATGGCATAAATGTGTTAGACACCTTACCATGTGTGCATTTTTCTATGAAATCTATCATAAAGAATATTACCATTACAACATACAATATAATGACAAAAGTGTTGAGACACCTGATTTTTTTCCAGCTATATGTGCTTCTTCCCCACAATGTTGCCACAAAGTTGAAGGCACACTATTGCATAAAATATCTTTGCATTACGCTGCATTCAATTTTCTATTCACTTAATCTAGAGACCCATATCTGTTCGAGTATGACAATACACCTGTAAAGAAAGCAAGCTCCATGTAGATATGGAGTCTGAAAGAAGTTACGTGTCCTGCACAAAGCTCTGACCTCAACCACATGAACACCATTGGGATGAATGACTGCATACCAGACCTCCTCATCCAACATCAATACCTAAGCCTACTAAATCACAATTCCTCACAGCCACACTCAAAATAGTGTGGAAAACCTTCTCAGAAGATTAGAACTCTGGAACTCTGGAATGAGATATCAGAACTAATATATGATTGTGATTGTCATGGTGTTTACAAATTTTGGGCTAAAAGTATTTATTAAAGGATGTTATTGACAGATTGAAAACTATTTTCTACATGCATGGTATAAATCTAAGGAATTCAAAATGTTTTTAATGCATGTAAACAAGTGTGTCATGCAGGGTTCTTTAAAAAGTAAATAAATAAAATGCAAAAGAACTCTCGATTTTACAAATGAACTTTTTTTATGAAGTGTATAAAAGCATATATGCTAGTTATATGATCCAAAGCAGTGGTCTAATGTGATAACTTAGTCGTTACTTTGCATAATTTAAGATCAGTATTAGAGAAATCTTGCTTTTGTAATCGACCCAAAATAACCTATAAGATATGAATTTAGTGCAGAGACAAAATATAGACAACATATTTAGAGGCTGTGCAGGTGACAGATTTCATAATGATAAAAAAAAAAACAGTAATTTGCATCCTTAAATAACAGAATGTTCAGTATAATAATAGGATATGGTCATTTTTACTCGGGTAAAGTCTGGGGTAACAATCGGTGGATGATGAAACAGAAAATTTGTAATACAATTTTTGACTGAATATATGTAAAGCATACAAAATGCAATAATATATATTAAATAATTGGAGCAGAAAGGCTGTAATTGGTCAGGATGCTCCAATCATAAAATAAGTAAGTAGACGACTAAATCAATGAGCAAAATTGGCAGCCATATTGTATTTTATCCAAAACATACATCTTAAACCATGGTTCATGGAGATATGATAGTGCAGAAATGCTGACCTTTGCTTGTATTTGTCTCTTTCCTGTTTCACTTTGGCCAGTACGTTATTAAGGGCCCGGATCTCCGGTGTAATAGTGTCGATTTGAACCCCAACCCCGTCCTGGTATGGCCATGTCACTCTGCGATCTGAAACTCTCAACTCCCAGCTATTGTTGAACCTCTCGGCAGGGTTGTGAAACCAAATCGAGGTGGGATGGCGTGCCTGATGAGGCACAGAGTCGGTAAACCTTCGTGTTCCATATCCATCAGAGCCTTGTTTGATACTGGAGTTGGACTTGGGACCGACTGGACATACTGGCTTAAGGTAGAAAGGTGAGGAAAGATTGGAATTCAAGTCCATCACACCTACTGGGTCTAAATCCCCAACCTTGCTCCCGGTGCTGTTAAGCGTTGGTCCTAATAAAGTTCTTGTCAAGCATGCAGAATCAACTAAACTGGAACTTGGTAAAAGGTCTGGTGCTGAATGGACAGCGCCATTTCTTTGAGCCTGTCCAGATCCTCTGACGTTATTGTTGGCCTCCAGGGCTTGCTGAAGCTGATTTTCTAGGGCTTTGTTTCGGCGCTCAAGCTCATGCACTTTATCCAGGAAGCAGCGGAATCGCAAGTTGAGAGTCTTCAGGACGCTGATGTTGGAGCCTAGGTCATTGCGCAGAGCCGCAGCAGCAGGAGGAGGAGGAGAAGGAAAGGATGCGCGGTGCAAAGGACCGCTCGGATGTAGATACTGAAAGCTGTTGGACAGAAAACTCGAATCAGAACCATCTTGTCCAGGATCCCCAAAGCAAAAAACTGGATCTGGTGATCGGGCGTAGACGGGTTCTGCATCTGATAAACCCATCCCGAGATTCTGCGACTGATGGACCGCGTACGCGCTCGCACCCAAACTGCCATTCATTCTAGAGTAGGAAAATCGGAAGTGCTCGAAATCTGGCATGAACTCCGTTTTTCAGCTTTCACAGATAATCCCTTAGTGTTTCTAGGCTGCTGTAGCCAAGCAAAGGTTGAACTGCTGCTGCGTTGGACAGGAAGTCTGATGAAGTGCGCGTGTGTGTGTGTGTGTGTGTGCGCAATGATGCAGCTCATAGTTTACCAGTGTTACTCTAGTAGACCTTCCCCAAAATCAATAAGGTATTTCTTTGCGCATCAGGCATTCAAGCGATGTTGCGTATTTTACTGGAGATGTTTAAGAGTTTAACAATGTGAATTATTTCTTGAGAAGTTTATTATAAGTGTTTCCTCCTTTTTTTGGTGCGCGCAACATGCTCCAGGTTTTACGACATAATAATGACGTCAGTGAGCACCAAAAAGAACTGCGCACGTCAACCTGATCAGCTGATTTTGGAGGAATAATAATAATAATAATACAAAAAACTCATTCACAGACACTTTACAATACTCTCCTCTCAGCTTTAGAATGATAAGACAAAATGGTTAAGAAATTCATGTGTTACTTAGTAATTCATTATTAAGGTTAATAATTGATACATTGGGGTGCCAATAATTATGCCACACAAATATTTAACAGAAAAAGGTAAGAATGTATTACATTTGAAATTGTTTACTGTTTATAAGAGCTGAGCTTTTCGGTGATTTCTTTTGATAAACAATCAAAACAATAAAAAACAGGTGTAACAGCATTACTCAAAGAACACCATATATACACTATATGGACACAAATATTGGGACACCTGATTTTTTCATCAGTATGTGCTTCTTCTTCTCCAAAATGGAACCACAATGTTAAATGCGCTTCAAGTACGAGACCCAAACCTGTTCCAGCATGATAATGCCCCTGTGTATAGTTCCTTCTTGAGTCTGGTTCCTCTCAACGTTTCTTCCTTACGCCATCTCAGGGAGTTTTTCCTTGCCACAATTGCCACCAGCTCGCTCATCATGGACAAACTTACACATAAAGAACATCCTATTCATTCTTTATCACCACATTATCTCCATAATGCTGCTTTGAGACAATGTTCATTGTTAAAAGTGCTAATGAGAAAAAATTTAATTGAACATGCTTTGGAAAGATCTTGAGGGACCTCCTATAGAGCTCTGACCCCAGCTTTAGTGAACACCTTTGGGAGGAATTGGAACGCTGAGTGCACCCAAGGCCTCCTCACCTCACCTACATCAGCAACTAAATTTATTCACACCCATATAGCTGGATGACACAAATATTCACAAGCACACTGCAAAATCTAGTGGAACATCTTCCCAGAAGAGTGGATACTATTATAACAGCAAAAAGAGACTAAATGTGGAATGGGATGCTCAAAAAACACATAAAAAAGGTTTTAGATACACAATTACCCTGATGATGCTAAAGAGGTCAACAAAAGTGGTGATACAGTCATAACAATAAATCTATTGATTCGTGTTTGTGTCTCTCAGCACAACTGGCTCTGTCTGGCTTCATCTCCATAACAACAGAGGCTGAGGATCATGGGTAATGTTGACAGAAATGCCGACCATTACTTTTTGCAGAAAATATATGGTTAGGGTTATACTGTATGTGTGTGTTCTCTAATTAACGCAGTTAAATAACTCCTTAGTTATTTGCTATATTTTAATTGCAAAGAACCACTGATGATGGTTTATAAATATTAAAAAAGAAGAATATAAAGCAATAAAAACAAGGATAAAATCTTATTATTAAATGTTGAGTAATTCTAATAAAATAAAATCAATTATTTGGAAAATTTTAATTAAAAATAACTACAAAACCAATAACAAATTAGAAAAAAACTATACAGCGTCTGTGGTACCCAGTGGCAGAAAGCAAATGTGGAGGAGGCACCAAAAATATTTCCCATTGAAATACATTACATGGAAAGTTGTGCTCTGTGACACGAAAAAGAGAGAAATTCGTGTCCATTACCACAAATCAGTAGATTAAATGCTGTGAAACTGTGGGCTCTAAAGTAGAGATACAATTGACTGGGTGTGTATGTGTATTGCATTATACTTGTAAAGTGCACTGTTATTTCTTTAATGGATGAAGATGATAATATACTATATCTGTCATTGTGTGGCTTTCATGAGACTGGTAGAGCTGTGATGTGGTATCTGGCACCAAGAATTTAAATACAGATCCTTAAAGTCCTGTCAGTGAGGTGGAGACTCCAGTGGATTAGACTTATTTGTTCAGCACATGCCACAGATGCTAGTTTTAGACTGAGATCTGGGGAATTTGAAGGTCATATAAACTTTTTTTCGGCTTCTCCCATTAGGGGGCGCCACAGCGGATCATCCGCATGTTTGATTGGGCATGTTTTCACGCTGGATGCCCTTCCTAACACAACCCTCCCCATTTATCCAGGCTTGGGACCGGCACTAAGGCCTGTGTAACCCTAATGGCTGGGGTTGGTTCCCTTGATCAAACCCAGGCCGCAGCGGTGAGAGCGTCGCATCCTAACCACTAGACCACCAGGGAGCCAATTTGAAGGTCATATATATTTAATATATTTAACACTTTATTTTTTCCAAACCATACCTGAACAATTTTTTGTAGGTGTGGCAGGGAGCATTATGTTGCTGAAAAAGGCCATAGTCATTAGGAATACTGTTAATATGAAGGGGGTGTACTTAGTTTAAACCAATGTTTTGGTAGATGGTGTGTATTGAAGTAACATCCACATTAATGTGAGGACACAAGGTTTTCCTAGAAGAATGCCTTCATTGTCTCGCCTTCTTCCCAAAGAGTTGATGCCATCTTTTCTCCAGATAAGCAACACATGTCTACAAGATGTAAAAGAATAAACAAACCAGACCACCATCTTCTAATGCTCCATCATCTAGTTCTATTGCTCACATATCCACTATAATATATATCTATAATATCCAATATATCTGATCAAATGCACATTATCAACTTGTGCTTGTTTATATTATGAACAGCAGCTATGCTGATTTCTCTCCACTGCTTTTCTGTCTCTACCCATCCTGAAGCATCCCGAGGTTGTGTCCCACCTCATGAAGATTATGGACCTTTAAAGAAGAAGTTGCCGACTCTGCAAACATCGGGGGTACCATCACAAAGCTGCACAGCTTCATATGCAGCAAGTTGTAATGCACTGTGTGTTCTGGTAACATTTGATTGGAGCCAACATTTGATTGGAGATGTTTAGTAGGTCTTCTGTGGGATTGGATTAGCCAGGCAAACATTCACTCCCCACACACATCAGTGAGCCTTGGACGCCTATGATCCTGTTTCCTGGTTCATCATTTGTCCTATATTTGGATCACTTTGGATCACTATATCCCACGACATTCACAAAAAAAAAACTGAAACAAAAAGTCATTTATGTTTCCCATCTGTGGTTTTAATGTAAAGACTGATTAGGGTGTATATATAAAACATAGATCTGCTGTAACCAAAGCATTTGTAATGAGAATTTAGCTGAGGTGGCCAAAGGCCTGTTTGAAAGATTCCAGATGGAGATCTCTGGAAATCTGGTGAGATCTGCAATATATTGCTGAAGTAAATTGCCACAGTGCCCAAAGAGGGATACCTTCACTACGATTAAGTCTTAAGCTTGTTACTAATAAGACTCAAATATCTTTCATATATATCAAACAGGAAGTATGATCTTAGCTGTTTGTCCTCGCAGTGAACATGTCTGGATCCATTCCAATGTCTTATCACTTCATCTGCTGGCTACTATGTGATTACAATGATTAATTACTATGATAATTACATGTACAGGTGCACCTTAATAAATTAGAATATCATTAACAGGTTGATTTATTTGAGTAATCCCATACAAAATGTGAAACTTGTGTATTATATAGATTCATCACACACAGACTGATATTTCTGATATAAGTGTTTTTTTTTTTTTCATTTTGATGATTTTGGTTCACATTTAACAAAAACCCACCGATTCACTGTCTTGAACAATTAGAATACTTCATAAGACCAATATAAAAACATTTGTGTTAATTGTTAGTGAATTGTTGGCCTTCTGGAAAGTATGTTCATTTACTGTATATGTACTCAATACTTGGTAGGGTCGCGGCATGGAGGTGATCAGTCTGTGGCACTGCTGAGGTGGGATGGAAGCCCAGGTTTCTTTGACAGTGGCCTTCAGCTCATTTGCATTTTTTTTGGTCTCGTTTCTCATTTTCATCTCGACAATAACCACATAGATTCTCTATGGGGTTCAGGTGTGGTGAGTTTGCTGGCCAGTCAAGTACACCAACACCATGGTCATTTAACCAACTTTGGGTGCTTTTGGCCGTGTGTGCAGGTGCCAAATCCTGCTGGAAAATGAAATCAGCATCTCCATAAAGCTGGTCAGCAGAAGGAAGCATGAAGTGCTCTAAAACTTCCTGGTAGACGGCTGTGCTGATCTTGGACCTGATAAAACACAGTGGAGAACTGATTCCTGCTGCAGTCCACTCTTTGTGAATCTCTTCAAATTCTTAAATGAGCTTTGTGTCAACTTTTTCTACCACATTTTTTTCTTCCATTCAACTTTCCATGAATGTGCTTGGGTACAGCACTCTGTGAACAGCAGCTTCTTTAGCGATGATCTTTTGTGTCTTACCCTCCATGTGCATGGTGTCAACGATCATCTTATGAACAACAGTTAAGTCAGCAGTCTTCCCCTTGATGGTGTAGCCTGAACCAGACATAGACACCATTTTAAGGCTCAGGAAACTTTTGCAGGTGTTTGGATTTATTGAGCTGATTAGAGTGAAACATCACGAGTCTCCAATATTCAACTTTTCCACCATATTCAAATTTTCTGAGAATTTAGGGCTTTCATTAGCTGTAAGCCAAAATCATCAAAATGAAAAGAAAAACACTTATATATCAGTCTGTGTGGAATGAATCTATATCATATACTAGTTTCACTTTTTACATTGAATTACTAAAACAAACCAACTCTTTAATGATATTCTAATTAATTGAGATGCACCTTTATATCCTACAAATATTCAAATAACTGTTCTTTCTAATAAGAATCTCAGACAAGCAAACACACCGACAAACAACCTGAATATTCACACCCACCAGGCATAACATTATAACATGATGACCAGTGAGTGTATAACACTGATTATCTCTTCATTATAGCACCTGTTAATGAGTGGAATTTACAAGGGAGCAAGTGAATTATTTTTTTTTCTATCTATCTATCTATCTATCTATCTATCTATCTATCTATCTATCTATCTATCTATCTATCGCTGTATTCTATGCTGCATTCTGGGCTTTAAAGCTTTAGAACGAGAGGGAAAGAGAGAACACAATGACAGAATGAAATGTTAATAAGTGGAATTTACAAGGGAGCAAGTGAATTATTTTTTTTTCTATCTATCTATCTATCTATCTATCTATCTATCTATCTATCTATCTATCTATCTATCTATCGCTGTATTCTATGCTGCATTCTGGGCTTTAAAGCTTTAGAACGAGAGGGAAAGAGAGAACACAATGACAGAATGAAAGAGAAAATGAATCTGCAAACAAGAATGAGAATAAAGACCCAGAAATATAAGAACAACAAGAAAACAAGAACAGGAAAAAAAAAGAACAGAATGAATAAGAGCATAAAAGACAGAAGGAATAAACAAGAATAGGAAAAAGGAAAGAATAAAGGATCAGATAAGGAGGAGAGAATAACTAGAAAATGAAAAAGAACAAAATGACAAGATGGAAAAAAAGAGAAAATACAGGGAGAAGTAAAGAATTAGAATAAAAGCAGAGGAAAGAAGGATAGAATAAAGGGACATGAAAATGAGAAAATAAAAGGAGAGAAAAAGACAGTAGGAACTTGATTATAAAAGATAAAAAAGGAGACAAAGGAGAGAATAAATATTAGAATGCATGACAAAGAAAGAGAAACAGAAACAACACATTCTGCTGCTTATATTATTTAGAGGAATAAAGAAAACCGATGCGATTTAGAACTCAGAAGGAAAGATTACAATAAAAAAAACACACGGACACACAGATCTGTTCCAGACATCAGGCGTTGTTCAGTCAACATGGAAGACACTAAACAGAGGATCTGACATTAGTATAAACTTCTGTAACAATCAAATCACAACCAAAGTACCTTCACTAACACTTCATGCAAATTCCACCTTAAGGCTGATATATTCTAATCACTCTCTCTCTCACACACACACACACACACGCACACACTGTATTAGCTATTCAGCCTAAATAAGCACACTTAATTAAAGATATACTAGAACCTATGGGTAACTTTTTTTTTTTTACATTAAGGTCAAAACCTGCAAGTTGAAACGATTTTTATGAAATGTGTCTTGTTTTTACATCAAAGAGAAAAGAGGCCTTTGAAATATAAAAGTATATCTTAGTGTCCACCTTTCATCTTTCCCTTCATAGAACCAGTAGATCTATCATGGGTTGGATTTGTGGGTTAAGTTTTAAAATTAAAAACTACAATGAAAAACATACAAGGCAACATCTAGTGGAACACCTTCCCAGAAGAGTGGGGGTTATTAGAACAGAAAAATGGGGACTAAATGCGGAATGGGTTGAGAAAAAAAAAAAAAGAAAAGAGAAGCAAATAGAAATCTTATGGCCTGGTGTCCAGGAACTTTTGTCCATATTGTCTGCTCTGTAGAATCTCTGAACCTTTTGTTCCATTAGTAAAACCAACTAAAAAATCTGCAGCGCAAGAATACAAATAAAATAAATAAAACAACCGTACAATTAAAACAATGAAGGTCGGTCTCTTTTCTCTCTTCTATGTTAAAACAAATTGACAAAAGACAAAAAAAAAAAAACCTGCTCACAAGTTTTGACTTAAACCTTGAATAAGCTCTCCATCCAGCATTGATTTCTAAAATATAATGTATGGATGCACGTAGCTTATGGATGTGTGATGTAGTTACCCTTCAAAAAACGTTAGCAAATTACGTATTAAATATTGAAGTCAAGGTTGAACAAACAGGAGCACCTTAACCTCCGGCACCAGCCATGTGATGGAGAGATTAACATGAGTGTAACGGTTACTTTCACGCCCTTTCAGCCTGCTATTGTAATATTGGCAGGAGCACCAGAATCCAGTCAAACAGAGTGTTAAAGTCGAAATTAGTTGCAAATACGACCTTGTTTGTTCGCAGCTTGTGTTGTAGTAATACGGCGGGATTAATACGCGAAGGAACTGATCAGCATTGTTACATGAATGCACGAAAAAGTCACAACATTTTCCAAAAAGAAAAAAACAAAACAAAAACACAACACTCATCAATTGTTCTTCCCCCCCGTGTGTCTACGTGTGTGCGTGTATGTGTGGTATTTAATGCAATCAGTTCGATTTTCGGAAAGAAAAGAAAAAGAAAAAAAGTTCAGCTCGTTGAAGAACGATTATGAGCACCAGAGGAAATTTCCTTCACAGCAGCTAATAAACCTGAAATGTGGACCAAAGTGTGGAAAAGTCACCGGTTTCATGTGCATTGGGTTGTGCAGGTAATAAATTCATTGTGAAGCCCACCACGTTCCCCCTAAATACGGTTCTCAACGTACCCATGATGGGGGGGGATGGTGGGGCACACGTTTCCAATACCGAGGGGGGAAAAATTCTCGCCAAGGAATGAGAATATCAAAGAGTTTTGCTGAAATACAGTCTCTAACAAAGAACCATGTGTGTATTAGTTGTAGCTTGTGCCAGTGTTTGACTCGAAAACCCCTAAAGAACAGCAAGTAAGGACGCCTAGTACATACCATACTTAAGGACTGAGTGTCATGCTCCCTGATTTATCTACTGCTATGTGTGTAGAACCATAAAAAGAAATGAAATGTATATAAAAGCAACCAAACAATGCAACAACCATTCAAAGTAAAAACATGTATATAAAAAAAGCAAAAGTAACAAAAACACACAAGTAACTCGTTACTGGAACCATAAATTAAGCTACAGTTATAAGTACAGCACCTTCATCCATCCGTCCTCCCTGCTTTCGGTCATACAAAGAGAAGAAAGTGAGGATAGAAGAGAGGAGGACAAGCACCAGATTTAAGCGGAGCATGAATTTATATTAGTGTCTATAGAGAGTTTGGGGTTTGGGATTAGAGGGGGGGGGGGGGGTTTGTTGTAGGAGGAGGCGGGTTGCACCTCGATTCCTTCGTTTTTTAGCGCATTCTCGAATGCGTGCGGCGCGTTTTTATTTCGTCTGAGAACGTTCACTTTTTCTTACGCTCCTGTGAACATCTTGGGCAGTACCTATATGGGGAAAGAGAACAAACCGTTTAAACTTCGCCTACCAAAAATGTGCAAAGGTACCGTTTCAAATCACACAGGCACTCACCATTTTCCCCTGGGCTTAGTGGTCAGGCCCACACAAGCAAAGTGGAACCACTCGATAGAGCACTGTGGAGACAAACACACATGCACACGTTATATCCCTGAGCCCTCAGAGCTCTATTCCTATACCGTTTCCTTTATGATGCACAAGCATAAGTCCTAATAATGTCCTGCATCTAATATATAAAAGTGTGCATTTTATCTCATTATATTTAGCCCACAGAGAAACATCGTATCGATTTGAATTGTCACATGCTTCCATTTAAAAAAAACAAAAAAAGATTTTCTGCTTATATGTGATATTAATAGTAGATTGTAGTGTCACTTTTGCAGGGTGAATTTGTGATATAACCAACAAATTTTAAATTATTAGTAAATAACGTTTTGTTCTTTCAGATGTTTAGAATTATAAAGTGAGGTTTCTATTTATTATTCTGCTTTAGTTTAGCTAGTTATGTAAATATCAGGGGTGTATAACGGTACACAAAATTTACAGTTCGGTTTTTAAGTCACGGTTCAGTTCAAGGGGAAGAAGTGACAAATATAAAATTGCTCGTAGTTTTTTTTATTGCCGTTTTTGTAAACGACAGTTTACGCTTTCAAAACAATTTTTAATAAAACGCCTGCTTAATTAAATATAACACAATTTTTAATTATTTGATACATTTAATTGAATAAATGAAATGAAAGCAATACAATTTTTATATTGATCACTTTGATTAATCAAATATATTAGCACAAATGAAATTAATTAGATTAAATGTAATAAGTGGAAAAATTAAACCTAAATTGTTTACATTCCTTATACCACATTTGGGGTCATACAGATGTGTATTTTATTTGTACCAATTTTTATTTATTTATTTATTTTTTTAAATCCATACTAATCGTTTTCTGGGTTGCGTTCTGTTAATCTGTTGATTAATTGTTTATTGGCAAGTACAATCCAACCTAGCTATCAGTAAATTTTTTGTCACTATCGGTCCACCTCTGCATTATACTCACTTATTGCTTTCCGCCAATGTATTTCACAATATGCCATTGACAAATATGCGGGCTGAGAAGCAACAATGAACTCAAGCATCAAATTAATAATTAAAATCTAAAGATGTCAGAACTTAAAAGTAAAACTGTATAATATGCCAAACAAGGAGTCGTTATTAAAAACAGAACAGACAGCGTTAAAATCCCACAATAAATATTCCAACTGACTGTGCAAACTGAAAATGAACAACAAATAAGGCACAGGACTCACATCGGTATTGTCACAGCCAATCATCTCCCCGTAGGAGACTTGGTGGCACAGGCAGTACGTCGGCTCATTCGGGTCCACAGGCATGTCCAGCACATCTGAGGGGTGAACGTTGCCAAAATTCACAGCTGGAGCGGAAAACTCAGTTCTGCATGAGAGAAAATGTTTTCGTTTATTCCTAGTACACAAATGCATTTCAGGGGGTAAAAAAAGAAAAGAAAAAATACCAATCTTTTTGTTGTCATCTTACGTTTGCGTTAGCTTGACCTTCTTCTGGCTACTCTTAGGACTGCAGTCATCATCTGAGTTCTTGACCTTTGACCTGGTGCGAGACACCTTTTTCTCCTTAGGCCCCCGGAGGTCACCTTGAAAGCAATTCAGAAGTAGTAAGTAAACAAATGAACTCCATCATTCTACAACACGTGTTCGATATAACAGACACGCACAGGCTGGAGCGACACACTTTATGATTAGCGCTTAATCTCGTCTCTCTTACTGGAGGTAGAATCGTAGTCTGTGCTTTCGATCTGCTTTTCTTTCAGGTCGGCCTCGAAGCGGGCCAAATCCGTGTCCAGTCTCCGGATGTGTTTATCCACCTTAGGGTGAGGGATGAAAAAGAAATCGGAATTATTTTTAGCTAACGTGATAAATTGTGCGTTTAAAAATGTGCAAATTTTTTAAAAATAGATATCATTATTTATTCATTAAAAAAAGACCAATAATCAGCAATTTCCTTAAAACTAACTTAACTGTTGCAATAAAAATATTCAATGGCTGCCGAACGCTTGGGAACACTTGGTTATTATTTTTGAGACGCACATACATGTTCTTTTTGTTTATAAGGTGTAAACTAGGTCATTTCATGGGATAAAGATTTACTTTGAGCAAACATAGAAATAAATGTAGATGATACATTTTTATTTTCATTAAAAAATCCTCCCAGTTTGTTTCTCCAAACATTCAGATGAAACACTTTGCCATGTCTCTTGCCAAACACTTGCAAAAGGTGTTCTTCATTAATTGGAGATTTCTTTCTAACCTGGTGATCCAGTTCCTACCAGAGCAGTTGAATAGGATTTACCATAATAGAGAACGCTCCAGCTCACTAACACTTACAGAGCTTGGACGTATACTTCAGGTGTAGCTGGTGAAGTTGGTTTCGATTAAATGCAAGCCGGATGGAAATGCACGGTGTTGAAGTGTGGAACGGGTGGTTCGGTTTATCTTTCCTGTTCCCTGACTTCTTCTTCTAATAGAGTGAAAAATGTCAAATCTGCACTCTTTTGTAGACAGAACATTTCTCCCATCATTTACTGTCCAATTTATTTTTCTTTACCTATTTAGTTGCATATAAACAAAAAAGAACATGCACGTGTCCTAAAAACTGGAGATCATCATGAACAATATAGGAATAAATAAACACTTGTGTCAAAAAAAAAACCCTCGATACACAACGTGCACCTGAAATTCAAACATAAACCAAGACTGAAGCTCTGTGTTTTTTGTACAGATATTGTACTCTTTTTTGTACATCAGCTGGTCCCATATAATGATATAATTAAAACCCAAGCCATAGAATGCATGTAAAATGAAATAATAATAAATGCAATTTTGTAACCCGTAACAAAATTCCATTAAATCGGACGAACCATCTCATACGTCTGCATGGCCAGCTGGACCTTGTCATCGCCAAACTCTTTGCACTTTCCATAGGACTGCTGGATCTGCCTCAGGAGAGACAGTTTCTGCTCTGAGGAAAGGGTCCGGGCGTTTGCGGTGTAGTCCCGAGCTAGGGAATCGATCTGTCCCTTCAGCTCTATAAGGAAGCACAAACACTAACAACAATAAATACTCAGAATAATCCTTTTATCAATAATAAACAAAGGCGGTTTCGTTCTGACTAACGGTTACCGCCACGCTTTACCCTCAGTCCGCTGGTCCAGGTCTCGCATCAGCTGGAAATTCCTCTGAAGCTCAAAGGGAAGGTTCTCTATACCTAAAGAAAAGCAGAAAAGCACAAGTTTGAGATGATGGAAAGTAGAGTGACGTAGAACCAAACATACAAGTTAATCATAGTAATGATTTTACCATCACTGATGTTTGAGTACAATCATGTTGTAATGCATTCAGTAAAAAAATAGACACAGAGAATAATGGACTATTGTATTATTATGAATAAAAGTACGATTTCACCCGTCCCCCCCCGAATATTCATTCAAGCTATTGAGGTGGGGTATTGTATTAAATGTTTTTGGGTGTGGTCATATTATATTTTCCCTTGAACAACGACAATGCGTGTTTACAAGATTAGCAAAACTGCTCATTAGCATAAATAAGGTAACGGTAAAAACGCTCTGGATAAGAGCATCTGCCATATGCCATAAATACAAACGGGTTATTGGGGAGCAAAAAACCCAAAACTATCAAACAAAACCTTCAGGCATTCACAATCCCAATCATTGGGGACAATCCATCCCACCCAGAGTGAGTAGAAATCTATTCATTTATTTATCCAATGACTTCACAGAGGTAGATGTGAAAGTATCTTCCGTACAAAAAAAAAAAAACATAACTACAAAGTGACAGCAAATGAAAAAACAATATCTAAAACTAAATTTTTTGCCAGAATGTACCGACGTGCCCTTGCTGGAAGTGCGAGACACACCAGACCTGTACTTAGGGGTCAATTAATGGCAACGCTAAATGTTTTGGAAAATGGCCTATATTTCATCTGATCCTCCTTTTGTGTAGTAGTACAGTAATTCACCGTTTTTTCAAAACCGCTTGCACTAAGCGAAAAACCGTGATAAACGGACGCCACCCCAAAAAATACTATTAACATTTTACTTTATTTTATAATTAATAATACAATTTCTATTAATAAATTTCAGTATTTCAATATAAAAAGTTGTCTGACCTTTATTTCTTAAATAATTGGTGTTGAATTAATTTAGTTAAAGCCTTAATTTGGTTAATATGAAACGTGTTTTTTTTTCTTCTTCCTTTAAAATATTAATTTACATTTGTACATGTAGAATATAAGCTCTTATTCTGTACATAATGTGCAGCAACCCATTGGGATTTATTGAAGCCAATTGAATAAAGTTCTTCTTATTTTCTTTTTCAGGACTATACATAATTTTTTACTAACCTACACTATATATAATATAATATAATACACTATTATACAGTATAAAATATTACAAAATAGTATAATAGTGTATTATAGTTAATATATAATATATAGTATAATAATATATATAGTATAATGTATAGTATAGTATAATGATATATAGTATAATAATATATATAGTATAATGTATAGTATAGTATAATAATATATAGTATAGTATAATATAATATATAGTATAATAATATATATAGTATAATGTATAGTATAGTATAATGATATATAGTATAATAATATATATAGTATAATGTATAGTATAGTATAATAATATATAGTATAGTATAATATAATATATAGTATAATAATATATATAGTATAATGTATAGTATAGTATAATGATATATAGTATAATAATATATATAGTATAATGTATAGTATAGTATAATAATATATAGTATAGTATAATATAATATATAGTATAATAATATATATAGTATAATGTATAGTATAGTATAATGATATATAGTATAATAATATATATAGTATAATGTATAGTATAGTATAATAATATATAGTATAGTATAATATAATATATAGTATAATAATATATATAGTATAATGTATAGTATAGTATAATGATATATAGTATAATAATATATATAGTATAATGTATAGTATAGTATAATAATATATAGTATAGTATAATATAATATATAGTATAATAATATATATAGTATAATGTATAGTATAGTATAATAATATATAGTATAGTATAATATATAGTATAATGTATAGTATAGTATAATATAATATATAGTATAATAATATATATAGTATAATGTATAGTATAGTATAATAATATATAGTATAGTATAATATAATATATAGTATAATAATATATATAGTATAATGTATAGTATAGTATAATAATATATAGTATAGTATAATATAATATATAGTATAATAATATATATAGTATAATGTATAGTATAGTATAATAATATATAGTATAGTATAATATAATATATAGTATAATAATATATATAGTATAATGTATAGTATAGTATAATAATATATAGTATAGTATAATATAATATATAGTATAATAATATATATAGTATAATGTATAGTATAGTATAATAATATATAGTATAGTATAATATAATATATAGTATAATAATATATATAGTATAATGTATAGTATAGTATAATAATATATAGTATAGTATAATATAATATATAGTATAATAATATATATAGTATAATGTATAGTATAGTATAATAATATATAGTATAGTATAATATAATATATAGTATAATAATATATATAGTATAATGTATAGTATAGTATAATAATATATAGTATAGTATAATATAATATATAGTATAATAATATATATAGTATAATGTATAGTATAGTATAATAATATATAGTATAGTATAATATAATATATAGTATAATAATATATATAGTATAATGTATAGTATAGTATAATAATATATAGTATAATATATTATGACTAGCTGGTTCGCTAACATTATAAAAAGCGTTATCACCCAGGCAAATGAACACAGTTTCCGGGTCGTTCAGGGTAAATACAGCTCTCTCTTGTTTTCTTATATAATTCTATAAGATCACACTTTGTAAATTGTATTAAAGTATTCACTTTAAAACACTCTGGATTCAAGTCAAGACAAAAGGCTTACTGTCCAGATAGTGCTCCAGATACATTCCTGCCGCCATCTTGAAAAACACAAACAAAAGTTGTTCCGGGCTCTGGGGTTTAAATGTGCTTTAACAAAACCGGAACAAAAAAACACGCCGTGATCCAGTTGAACGTATGGTGATAACTCCAAACAGACTCGCGGTTCCTCAAAACGCAGCTGAGAGCAACTTGATGACTGTAGCCGGAGTGATTTGTTGGTGATACACTGCGCGATGCCGGATGGCCTGGACAGGGCCGATAAATCGAGAATCGAAACACCGATCAACAAACCAACGATTGGCCCCTGCAAATATTACGGAAGCCCGAAGAGATCATGAAGGGGTTTTGTTGATTGCGCACACCAATAAAAGTCATGCTGAATCTGTGTCTGAAATGAATAGGAAAAAAAAAAAAAAAAAAAAAAATTCCAAAGCATTAAACAGTCAATAAAACAAAATACATTATTTGGACATATCATTACACAATACATGTACTCTTACTTTTTATTCCAATCCTTTTCAACTTCTGTTTAAGCAACCCCAGCCGTATGCCAAAAGTATAAAGGAACCTCACCTCCCCTAAGTTATATATCAAATTGTCTAGAATTGTTTTTTTTGTGCTGTAGAATTGTACAAATTCCCTTCACTGAAACTATGAGGCCCAAACCTGTTTCAACACTGTGTACAAAGCAAGCTCAAGGAAGATACAGTGCGCTAAGCTTGGAATGAAGTAAACCTAAATGACCTGCACATGAGCCCTGACCTCAACCCCACTGAACTCCTCTGGGAGGACCTGGGCCCCCATTTAAACCCCAGTCCTCTTCATCCAGCATTACTAATGCTCTTGTGGGTGACTGAGCACAAATCCCTACAGCCATATTCTAAAACCTATTGGAGCACTTTCCCAGAAAAAGTGCAAGGTCTTATAGCTGCAAAGGGATGAGCCCCAACTCCAGATGGTTTTGGAAGAGAAGTTCAAGCACATACAGTATGGGTGAGATGTGGTGAGGTATCTGCATACTTTTAGCGTATTATAGAGTATTACCTATGTGACTTACACAGTATCCTCTAGGTTGTGGTCCATTCGGAACCAATCATGGTTGTGTTGTATTCCTAATAAAATTAATAGCCATTTGGAACAAATCTGAGGGGTTATATTGATGTTTATTTATTTATCTGAGGTTGTGCTTTATTGTCACATCACTGAGACAATGAAAAAAAATAAACCTCTTGTCACTATCTATATTTAGGAACTGCTGTTCAGTTGTTGTTGTTGCTGTACATATTGATTAAAACAGTGCTAGAACACCTATATAGCATATTTAGATTCTAGTTGAAGACATGAATGGCATTTCATCTGCGTGTCACTGGAAAAATAGATTTAAAATTGGTGTTTTACAACAGTTTTTTGGTAGCTCTGTGGTTAGGGCTCTGGGTAACTAATCGGAAGGTCAGGGTTCAAGCCCCAGTATTGCCAAGCTGCCACATTTGGGGCCTGGGGACAAAACACCCTTAACCTTAATGAATAATTTTTGAGCTAAAATCGCTATGATATGCGGAAATTTTTTTTTTCACTGTGCTGTAATGTATATGTGACAAGTATAAAAGCATGGAGTCAACTGGCACTGTACAGACAATGAGACAGTATACACACTGTGACACAAGTTGTTTCTGGGAGAATGGTCAAAACATTTTAAATATTCATCCAAAGAAAAATCTATATACCACAAATGCTCTGCATCCATTGGTTCATTAGCATTAAACATGAGTCTTTCGTGTACATCTAATTTATTTTGTATATGCCTTAATACGATGTTGAGCAGATTCCAGTCAAAGGACTTATTAAAGCCAACCGTTCAAACTCGCACTTTCAATCAATTGTCCAGAGCTCTAACCATTGTGCACCACTGCCAGCAATTCTGCAGGTTCGTCATTCAGACAATGCACCCTTTTTTTTGAGAGGAGGATTGACATTTATGGCTCAGACTTTTCAACCATTATTAGGTTCAAACATGTCCAACCATTGTGTGCGTCTGAAAGCAACGACAGTCCATAGTTAGTCACAAACAGTTTATTATACAGCAAATGTGCGTATGAACCATGCCTGTCCACTTAACTTATTTTATGACACAGGTTTAACTGACTGCATTATAATAAATAGCAGTCTTTTTTTCTTTTCATGCGGGCAGCCTAATGCCCTCGACTTTTGTCCTCCGTACTTTCTGATTCAAAGGGAAAAATGTCAACACACTAAATTAAATCATGGCTCTCAAGACATTTAATGGGTATTCTAAAAGTGACTAGATTGGTGCTACCTCCATTACATTACTCATAAACAAATGCATCTGTGTCTGACCTCATGACCGCTTTTAGCTGGGCACTATTATTAGAGTGCCAACAACTTTTCCATTTTTGCATTCAGCATTGACGTTTAAAGCCGCAGCAAAACACTTTAAATTTGAGGGATCCAATAGATATTACACAAAAAAAACAGAATATCAATGCTTAGTTTTATTCTTTCCTTTTAAAATATCTGACCTATTAATATACTTGACATCGGACATCAGACAGCACTTAAAACTAAAGGGCTGCTTGTGACCCAGCATGTGACAATGAGCTGTTATATTCTTCGTATGGTTGAACTAAAGGTTCTGGCTTTTGCTGAAGATGAAGATCAAAGCATTTTATCATGGAAAGATTGCTTAAATCACCCTAAAACATTGGTACAAATGTGTTACTGTCTGATAAATAAAACATTTTGGCCATATTTGTAATAGTAAAAAACAGTAAAAATACAAAGTGAAGAAAATACCTTTTTTGTTGTTTTCCGAAGACTTTTTTTTCCTGACACTGTACAGACGCAGTAAAGCATGGTGGTGGCAGCGTCATGCCATGAGGCTACTTCTCTATAGCTGGGACTGGGCATTTAATTAGTATCGTAAGAACCATACACTGCTCAAAGTGCACATCTATTTAGGCACAAAACCTGTAAGCCTCTGTTAGAAACCTTAAGATAATTACAAACATTAGAATTTCCAGTTTACATACTGGAATGGTGCAATCAGCACCTGGTCAGCACCCAATCCTATCAGAATTCTGATAGAGCTGTAACATCGTAAAGCAATGGTGGAGTAAAATAACAATCAACAATTGCTAATGTATTATATCTTACCCAATAAGACTGACTTCTATATGACAAAAGGTTAAATGCCCTGATACAAATATTTGTAACATTTGTAGGCTCACGAATGACAGAGATATAGTCGTATTTTAAGTAGGCTAGAACGAGAGTTAGCCTATTGGCAGCATTTCCTCAGATGTCCATTCTTTGTAAACTCCAGAGACAGTAATGTGGGAAAATCCCAGGGATTTAGCTCTTTTTGAAATACCCGTCATTTTGGCAACAATTTTTCCCCTCTCAAAGTCACTTGGATCAATTTTTTGTCCCCTTATCTTGATCTTATTTGATCTCAACATTGACTGAAGCTTTCTTCCTGATTTTAGGCACAGAGTTGCTGCCTGCTCATAAGGTGATTAGAAACACATATGGGCAAAGTTTGTGGACACACAAAAATATGATTCATATGTGCTTTTTGAACATCCAATTTTACATTTAGTTCCCATTTGCAGTTATAATAACCTCCACTCTACTGGGAAGATGTTCCTCTAGATTTTAGGGTGCTTATGGAAAGTTCTACTCATACAGCCACAAGGGATATTGATGCAGGGTGAGGAGGCCTGGGGGTGCAATCAACATCCTAATGAATCCCAAAGGTTTTCAATAGGGTTGAGGTCAGAGCTCTATATTATGGAGCTATATATTGCCATGCTGGAACATATTTGGGTCTACTAGTTTAAGTGAAGGGAAATTTTAATGCGTACTACACGATTGTGTGCCTTTAACTTTGTGGTAACAGTTTGAAAAAAACAAAACATTTTGCTGGAAAAGTCCAATACTTTTGTCCGTATAGAGTAGCTGCATAAATGAGCAGATGTACAGGGGTCCCTTTCAACATGAATCAATTGAATTTAATTAATTAATTAAATTTTGTTTTCTATAGTATTTTGTTCTTTATTTAAAAAAAAAGTATGATGTTATAATTACATTGAGTTCATTCATTAATTTGAATACATTGATGTGTACAATCAAATAAAATACTAAGAGGATACCATTAATTGTGTCACACATATGATTAGCAAATACTTTTTTTTAACTAATCGATGTAGTGTGGGCAATTTTTTATCCATAAGAGCTTATTGTGAATTTTTGGATTAATAGATCAAATAGTTAACTATTTAACTAATACTCTAATCAACATGGAAATGGACAAATATGGATGCTTTATGCAAATGTATGTTTATTGATAGAACCAGAATCAACACAAAGCATGAAGACAAAGTATTTTTGTAAATGTGTAAAGTAAATATTATTTCTTTAAATTACGTAAATCATCAGGACACCAAACTGAACTTTTGCGATGTTTCCACACGGGCGGTTTTAATTGCCGGATTTGTGAATTATAGTGGATTTGGGATCTTAATGTAAGACTTGGCGCATCTGTAAAACAAATGTTTTGTGCTAAAATTATCTTTATATTATTATTATAATATTTTATATATCCTAGTAAAGAAAGGATGTCGTGAATAAATGTGTGTTGCTTTGAAGATTTTAATTTTGACTCTTTTATATATTTATTCATTTATATTTTGAATAAAACTGTTAAAACAGAAATGTGCACTGCATTAATCACACGTTATTAAAATTAGTGGCATTAAATACAGTGACACTTTTTTCTTCTTTATACCCCTGGCATTGCTGTGTATGTTTTGAAGTTTAATAATACTACTAATAATAATTATACTAATAATAATAATAATATTAGTAATAATAATCAATGTGCTCAAAGTGCATGTATATATCTACTCTTAGGTATTATATTGTTATAAAAAAATGAGTAAAATCATGTAATTTGGGACTGGATAAACAATACAATTCTTACTACTGCACAGGTGAAAGCACTGGACTACTGGTAGTGCAGATTTTTCAAAATTTGATACAGTAATAGAACTAAGTGTTTTCTCTCCTCTCCCTCTATTTCCTTCTCTCTCTTTCATACACATATATCAACACGTTAGTCCTCACACCGACCTCTGTCATGCAAGCAATAAAATCATGTAGGCACACACACTGAAGTAGTCAGATCTGTATGCTGTGTGCACATGACTGGGTGCGTTCAAGGTTACAGAGCCCACCCCCACCGTGTGAGAACATAACAGAGGAAGAGTGACAGTTGTTGTCCATAGTCTGCAGAATGCAATGGTGCAAAATAAAAATGGAAAGGAAGAGATGTGTGGGGTGTGGAAAATTATGGACTGCACTGTCAGGAAGAAATGGTCCAGCGTTGTCAGCTAAGTTCCTTTATACCATGACTGGGGTTAGGCCACGTGGGCTACAGGTTTCGATAGCACATAAATAAACTAGCGTTTAATATGTTTGGTTTGAAATTTGAAGTAGGTAAAAGGAAATTAAACTTTTGGTGTGTATGTATTATATATATATATATATATGTGAGGAAAATAAGTATTTGAATACCCTGCTATTTTGCAAGTTCTCTCACTTAGAAGTGTGTGTGTGTAACAGACGGAAAAAGGGGGGAGCGAGGGTGGGTGGGCGTGCTGGGAGGGAGGAGACATGGATGACGGGGAGAGTGAGAGAGGCACACACTTGCATGCAGCCTTGCAGAGAAACAGAGAAAGAAAGAGAGAGAGAGAAAGAGAGAGAGAGGGAGAGGGGGAGAGAGGGACACCAAGAAGAGGACAACAGAGACACCGGGAGAAGAAAGAGAGCGATGTCTGCTGACAAGGCACCTCTTTTTCAGTTACTTGCCGGCCCTCACTAAGACATCATGGGCTGCATTGGCTCTCGCACTATCAGTAAGACCCTCTACTGTTTTCATTACATTTTGATTAGGCTGAAAAAAAAAGACCGGGGTGATGGAGTGAATGATGCTACCACACACACACACACACACAGACATACACACAAGCACACTCCTCCCCGAGCAGGGAAAGTGTCATTGTTTCTATGGAAACCCTTTGGTTGAAGGCTATTTGTCTTTGAGGATAGATTATGATTTCTAATTGTCCTGAAATGATGCCAGGGGACACCGGATAAACTGAAAGGTGGTGCTGATGTTGGTGGTGGTGGAGGAGCGTTCAGACGAGAGGTTAACTGCCACACACGAATCAGAGACGGGGGTGGGCTGGTGTTTTAGAGACAGTGATGGAGGCTAGAAGGAAGATGGGAGAGTAGATGTAAGATAATCCTAATGGGCTACTGTGGCATGGAAGATTGAAAAAAAAAAAGGAGTAATAAAAGACATAAAAGAGACCCCAAGTGGGAGAGGAGAGGAATTGAACATGCATGCGTGAGTTTGAAGGCATACCGAAAGGCTCGCCTAAATGCCAGCAAGTTTATTTAGAGACCTGCATTATGTGCAATTGAGTTTGTGCATGCTTGTGTGTGTGTGTGGTGTGTGTGTGTGATGCCTGCATTTTATCTAATAGCACTTGAAATGAGTAGAGCTAATTCGAGGACAGGATTTGATAACAGGATAAATCATTCCTATTTAGTGCTGCTGATTCTTTAAGGACGTTCACAGCTGCGGTCCAAAGATCTGAACCTATTACAGCAAACCTGGACCACTGCCTGAGCCGGAATGAAACAATTGGCGCCATATTTGACCTTTGATTGTCATTGAGTCAGCGTTAAAGCGGAGCTTGCAGACAAAGTGGTGTTTTTGTTTCTGAGAAATAGGGGCGGTGTATACGTGACACCCTAGAGCGAAGAAGTAGCAAAGTAAAGAAGAAAATTGAACTGATTTATCTATTGTTCCTTGCAGCCAAAATACATCAGTTTTTTTTGCCCCGTATAGAAAGGCATCGTGAACAAACTGCTGAGAGTTGCTGTGGTGTGAATGTGTGTGTAGTTGCTCATTCGGCTCTGAACTTCAGTAAATGGGTTTACTGTTTGCCAGGAGAAGCATGGCTCTCATATTTAGCAAGATGAGCTATAATTAGGATCTGGTTTATAGTGAGAGAAGGAGAAGAGAAGAGATTTGATGCGTAGAATATGGGTCAAGTGCTTATCATACAACAGTCCACTGTCTGGTCTCTTATCCAAAACATTGTCTTCTTTAAATATATAATTACATCTACAGCATTTGGCAGACCACCTTACCCAGAGCAATTTATATTTATCTCATTTATACAATTAAGCAGATATAAAGGTTAAGGGCCTTGCTCAGGGGCCCAGTAGTGGCTGCTTGAGTTTAGCTGCTGGTTGGGATAAGAACTCACAATCTTCAGCTCCAAAGTCCAATGCCTTAACCACTAAGCTTCCACTTTACCATATAGACCATGTATAGACAAGATATAAACCATGCTACATACGGACCATGAAGAGTAAATTTAAATCTATTTTGCTAAAAAGCTGTGTTGGCAGCACAGTTATCAGATCATAAAAAATCTCTTATTTATTGTCCTCAGCTTAGTCATAATGCTTTAGTCTTTAATTAGTACTGGAAATAGTGCAAAAGAAAAAAACAACACTTGAAATAGAGCCTGTAGAGAGGCTGCGATTGTGTCAGCTTGGCCTGCAAAATGTTCAAAGTGTACATAGGTTACAATCTTAACAATAACATGCCACATATTTGTCTGGAAGCTCTTGTGAGGTTTTCTTTTTGAATATATTGGACTGATCTTGATCCATGATTCTGATTTTGGTTGATCTATGTTTGCTATACATTGCACTGTATCAGTTTTATCAGCATTTTTAAATGAATAGAACTGAAATTGAACATTTGGCATTTGAATGTAGGTGAATTGGAAAACTTTAAATTGTCAATACAAGTTAAGTAGGCTGAGGAGAGCCTGGGATCTCTTCAGCTTGGCCTGCAAATTGTACATGTGATCTAAATGTTAAAAGTGTACTTGCTTAGGTTACTATCTTGTTGTTTTAGGCAATAGAATGCAGCATATTTGTCTGAAAGTTCTCCAATTGAAAGTATTGAATTGAAATTGAAATGTAATTTGTTACACACACATTCATACAGAGTATAAGGTACAGTGAAATGCTTTTTGGACTGTCTGACTTGTAAACGTGGAAATTTTCAATCTTACAAAGTTACACTTTGACGGAATAGAACTATAATTTACCATTTCCATAAGGTAGGTGAATTGGAAACTCAAAATTCCCCCTTCAAGTTAATGTGTACGGAGTTAACTGAAGGAAAAATTGGTTACTTGAGTTTACATTCACTTTTATAGCCTTTGGCAAATGTCCTTATCCAGAGCCACTTACATTTATCTAATTTATTACACTGAGCAGCTATTGGGTTCAGGGCCTTGTTAAGGGGCCAAGAGGTATAGAGGACAAGTTGGTGAATTAAATATGTAATGTTCTTTTGCTGATAATAGCTTGACTATTCAGCCATGTTACAGTACTGTATATCTGTCAAAATTAGGAGCTAAATTAAGAATTGCTGTGAAACTCTATATATCTAGATACTCAAAATGTATGAACTATAAAGGCAATTGCAAATAATATGTTATTAGGGAAGTGGTAGGTCAATTGTTATGGCTTTGGACCTCTTGTTTAAAGGATGTGAGTTCAAATCTCAGCACAAACAAGCTGGTCATTGGGCAAGGTTTATAAGACTCAACTACTCAAATGTATGGATGAAATAATTTCATGTTGGTCCAGATAAGGGCATCTGCCAACTTCCATAAAAGTTAATTTACTAGTACACAAAAATACATTAGCATTGTGGATGACCTTAACAATGGAGCATCTCATAAAGTGTTATCATGTGCAACTGGTGGCAGGTGTTGCATTCATATTTTGATATCTTTGGTCTTCCATATCATACGTGTGCTTGTCGAGAAAATGTTGACTGCATAGATGTAAAAGCGTCTGCAACTCATGGTAAAATATACGGTGGTACTGATGGTTTGGGGTTGTTTTGTACCTGGTGGTTCTGAGACTCTTATGAAGATTAATGGCATCATGAAATCTTCTAAATACTAGAATAATTCTGCCTAGTCGTTTTTTCTCTTTGTAAGATTTAGGATTGGCTATAGATAGAGCTTTCAACAAAAGGATGAGCCAAACAAACAAATTGTACAAATCAGTGGCTGGAATTGAAAAAAATGAAAAAACCCCAAAGCAAACAAACATAAGAGTTTAAAATGTTCTATATGGGACCAGGAGCATTCTACAAGTGTCTCCAACCCTCAATACTATGATAGATAATTATGCTTTTGTTGTGTGGATGATCCAACATAAAGAAATCTAAGACAGTCCAGTGGGAGGGAAAAAAAGAGAGAGAAATACTGACAGACAGAGTACAGGAGACCGCAAAGAATGAGTCAGAGCACAGGAAGGTGGGAGTGAAGGACTGAGCAATGTTGAAGAGGAATGTGGAACATAGGACTAAACCAGTATAAAAATGTACCAGAGAGAAGAAAAAGTCTGTTGCAGAATACTTCACATATTGAAATATAATGTAGTATTTTTCTCGCAAATGACTTTGGTTTTCTATCTAATTTAATATGAAATTTAATATGCACATGAATCCACACAGTCGAATTTTCCGTTAAGCCCATTTCCTCAGAAGCTATCCTCTTCAAAACCTTGCCTTGCCCTCTATGAATTATGATGTATGAAGGATCTCCTGGAGACTGCAGGAGCCTTTTCATGCAGTAGACAGTTATGTTTGATCCCCCACCATTTATACCCAAGGTGAAAATGATATATTGTCTTTAATCATTGGAAAAGCTTTTACTCGGGTCATGCCTTAAGGTTTTACCTACAGTTTCTTTAACTTTTTGTGAGGTTTTTAAGCACTGTTTCTAAGGGCTGGAAAAAGAGAACGGGCCTGGCATTTAAATATGTCCGTACCCATTGCACCTTAAAATTAAAGTGCATACTGACAGCCTTTATGTTAATCGTTGACATCCGTTTCTGCTCTTAGTGCTAGAGAAGTAAGCAAATGAAAGGTGGGATAATTATAGTTGGTGGAGCAGAGCAATCACAATGAGTCAGTGAGAAACATTTCCCATTACTGAGGTAAAAAAGCCACTCTTACTTAACGATTTAACATTTATTGTCATTTTACACTGGTCAGATTCACAATGAATCTAGAATCTATCAGGTAGTTCACCGCAGGGGGAAATATGCACAGACACATTCACACACTAATTTATACCTAGTGCTGATTTACCTAACAGCATGTTTTTGAGAGGTGAAAGGAAAATGGACAACCCAGAGGAAACCCACCCAGATAAATATGAGGAAAAAATATGACACTCAAAAACCAAGGTTGTACCACACAGATTGAACCACAGATTGAAGGCTGTCTGCTATGCTGCCAGACAATTTTTTCATCCCTACAAAACAATAAAACACTGCAGGTGCGCATTTTTACTATCCCTCTGGTACACGATGGAAAATATCCAGTCAGCTTGCTTTTCAGCTGAATCTAATACCTGCCACTTGTCTGTCTGTCTGTCTGTCTGTCTGTCTGTCTATCTATCTATCTATCTATCTATCTATCTATCTATCTATCTATCTATCTATCTATCTATCTATCTATCTATATGGTACACGATGGAAAATATTCAGTCAGCATGCTTTTCAGCTGAAGCTAATACCTGCCACTTGTGGTAAATCAACAATCTTGTGTAGGTAGCTGTCTGTCTGTTTGTCTGTCTGTCTGTCTGTCTGTCTGTCTGTCTGTCTGTCTGTCTGTCTGTCTATCTATCTATCTATCTATCTATCTATCTATCTATCTATCTATCTATCTATCTATCTCTGTCTGTCTTTTTATTTAAAATAAAGGATGTTCAATGCAATATTGTCTACAAAGTTCTAAATACATTAATGATCAAGCAACATTATTTAGTACCTGCTTCCTCTAAACAAGTAAAAAGAGTCAAGGATTTTACCAGCAATTTGTTCACTTCGGATGCAACTCATGTCCGATAAATGCTCAACTGCCTACTTTAGATTAACCTCTTTGTCAAACGTGAGAAATGTGAGCCTCATTAGACCACTCTATCCGTCTTGGGCTTTATCCCGAGTGTACAGGTGTTAAAAATGAATGAGGAAACGTGAGAACAAAAAACAAATGGTTACACAGTCAAAGAACTTCAGAACTATTTTTTACTGATGCTCAATTTAGATCTAGTTGCACCCCTCACATATTAATTTAATTGATTTCAATTCACCTTTATTTGTATAGCACTTTAAATACTGGCCATTGTCCTGGAGCAGCTTTACAGAGATAAAGAGGTTATGACATTTAAATGATTGTTGCTTGTTGTCTGTTGTGAATGGAGGAATTTGTTCCTTATAAGTTTATCCTTAATTAGCGAGCCAGTGAAAAACTCCCTGAGATGGCATGAGGAAGAAACCTTATAGGAAACCAGATCCCAAAAGGGAACCCGTCCTTATCTGGTGTCACAGAATGTTCATTCATTACAGTTCCATCATTGTTGAGGTGTTCTGTTCAGTAATAGACACTTAAAATGCAGAACTGTTATAGAAGAATAGCCTTTTGTTCCTGCAAACGGCAGTCTTTAGCCATTGTAGCAGACTGTTGAGATTAGTTATGGTCTAAATCGATTCTCATAATAATTGAATTGCTAAGTATCTTCATGAATCTTCAATTACATTACTGTTTTATACTATTTTACTAGTGCTTTAATTCTGAAAGACCTTAATCCTATTATTCAGATGGACATCTCTGATATATAGAACGTAGCAAAAGGCTATTGGTCCCTCGAGGGTCTAAACAGGTTTATTCCTGTATTGTTTTTGAATCCCAACCAACATACATATAATAAAACAAAATGACATTTAAACTGTATATGTATATACAAAATCCTCATTTACATTTCATACAAGGTGAACCTTAATAAAGGTCTGTGGATGCTAATACTTACATAAACATTACTGCTATCATAAATGTGGTACACCAAAGAAAGTGCTAACAAACTTGGTATAGATTTTTAATACTATACTGTTATGTAATGCTAAGCCAATATATCACCTCGCAAAGAAAAAAAAATCCTCAAAATGAAACAAAATTTGTTTGGTTTAACAATAAATATAGACCTCTTATGGCTAATTTGCACCAGATAGGCTAGTTCAAGTTTTATATATAGCATCACATAACTCCTCACATCGACCTCCCTTTTAGATCATTTTAACAAGCATTTAAATCCATAACACACAATCGATTTGGTCTTTGAAACACTCTGGTAGCTTCTGACTATGCTTTGTACCCTTGCAAATCTTTTGTAATAGCGGAATACATCTATAGATAGGACTTTTTAGGAGTTTTGAACCCCTAACTAATGACTTGGTAAGGCACAAGGGGCCCAAGCCTGTAACCTCCTGGATGTCAACATCACCCCCAGCTACACACCTTTACTTTGTTGAGAGATAAAAATGTAGCCTGCAGTTTATTCACTACTGTGGTTTAAATAAGTTTTTGACACTTCAGGCCAATTTACATGAAAAGTGTTGTGTAAAGCATCACATGTAGCGTCACATAATTCCTTATATTCCTTAGGACCTTATTCAGCTATATTGTAATACTCATTTAAAACAACACTGTTTATTATTTTTTGCTGTGCGTTTTATATCAAATCTATATTTAAAAGTACACACAGGAACACATAATGTGTGTTAATAAACATGGGGGGTATAGAAATCTGGTAGCGCTCTATATGTCTGTTAGAGCAAAATAAACATAACCCTATTCAGTTTTATCTCTGGTAAAGAAAAAGTGTTTGTTAACTGCTGTAATATAACAATACAATTAATATGCTTTGTTATAATACTGCACCTAATACCTATCTGATAGTGTTGAATCTAGTGCACACAAAACACACAGTATAAAGTATTAGTATAAATTAAAAGTAAATAATGTATAGCATTATAGTAAGAATTGTTTTATGATATTAGAGTAATTATAGTAAACGCCATGGTGGAAGTTCATCACAATCACTATTACTACAGAAACAAGGTCCTGGATTACCTTTCTATTATCCTACCCTTTTCACCTTTTCAACATTTTCACCTTGAAACTATAATGCAAGAGAATAGGTTCCTATATTGTAAAAAAAAAAAAAACATTATTGAGTATTATTTTTTTTATTACAAATGCAAAAATACAAATATATATATAAGGAATCCTTTTAATCCCCATATTCAACATCCATAAACACCTGATATGCATTTTAATGTATTACCTTAAATGTCTTAACAAGTTTTATTTCTAGAGGCCTACAAATGATAAGAAAGCCTCTTGAACACGCCACTATTCAAATAAGTAGGAGTGGCAACAGAGACAAAGAACAGGAATCAATAATGTCAGAATAACAATAAGAAATGTTCTAGAAATATAGATAAACAAAAATAAATACAGAAAATATCAGCAATACATCACAAACTAAATTATAAAAAATAACACCTTCAATTTAGAGTTTCCAAATCCAATATATATTTGATGTAATAAATATAAAAAAAATATATAAATATTATTGGCTCTCACAATTACCATGAAACACAAAGTCAAAATCAATAATATGTTTCATAAACAGTACTAATTGCCTGTCTTTCTACACTCAAGACTACACAAAACATTTAATCGCCTTATTTTGACTACACAACTTTATACATGGTCTTCTACCTGTATATTCTACCAGTAAAAGAACTCTACATTTGGCCACTGTGACTTTCTCCAGTTTGAATAGTATATTCAGGATCACCTTATTTAAAGAAACAGATTGTTAGAACAAAAAGAAGGTACTGTCTGTGTCTGCATTATCTGCCTGCACCTTCCACACCTTGTCCTTTGCTGGTGACTCATACCCCAGTGTTGTTGGGTATTTCCTTGAAGTGCCTGCAAACGTCCCTCAAGGGGACACCTGCATCTCACTTCTTTGCCGTATGACTCAACTTGAAAATCCAGAGACAGAGAAAATCAGCATTGCTGAGCTTTCTCTATAGCTTTTGTGGAATAAATAAAACAAAACACTGGCTTCAGGTTACAATCTTACAATGCCACATGGTATAACGACACAGATCTTGTCCACCAAATCCAGCAAGATGGATTAATGGAGCTCTGATATTTCATTCAGATAAGAGAATGGGACAACATCTTAAGAATCACTGATTCACTGATAAGCAGTCATCAGCATTCAGGGTTGAAGCGGACACTTTGGAAAAACGACAAGAGTTGTGCTGTCTCACAAAAAGACATAAGAGGCATTACCTTCCTTGAGTAGAATGCCGAAGAAATACACTCCTCCACAGGCCTCATCTTCTTCCACTGTGCTTTAGGTTACCAACTGCTATTGTTTCCATTGTTTCCAATGATGATTAGATGAGTAGTAGTGAGCAAACCTGGGAGGTGGTGCATGTCTAAATTTAAAGTGTTGCAAGAGAATAAAGAGTTTAGGAAAGCTAATTGCAGACCCCATGATTCATCCAGTAACATGATCTGTCTGTTCACCAGAGATCTACACCTAAGACTACAGTCAAGACATTTGAGCCCATATTCTAAGAGTCTTTGTAGTTATTAGGCATGTATCCCTCTATTATATTAGCAAGAATGACCTCTTATCCTTCTTTTTTCATTGAATAGAATTTTTTTTCCATTTGTTGTTGCTAAAACCTATGTCCCAATATGTCTTGAAGGCAGTATTTATGCTAAATCGAATAGTGTAGCCAAATGGATTTGGTAAAGAGCCTAAAGCATGTGCAAGTGTGAATTATTGAAGGGTTTATTACTGCTGCAGGATTACTAAACAGTGAATAATGATGCTGTAACCATCATGTAATATATATATATACAGTACAGACCAAAGGTTTGGACACACCTTCTCATTCAAAGAGTTTTCTTTATTTTCATGACTATGAAAATTGTAGATTCACTTTGAAGGCATCAAAACTATGAATGAACACATGTGGAATTATATATGGAATTATATACATAACAAAAAAGTGTGAAACAACTGAAAAATGTCATATTCTAGGTTCTTCAAAGTCGCCACCTTTTGCTTTGATTACTGCTTTGCACACTCTTGGCATTCTCTTGATGAGCTTCAAGAGGTAGTCACCTGAAATGGTCTTCCAACAGTCTTAAAGGAGTTCCCCGAGAGATGCTTGGCACTTGTTGTCCCTTTTGCCTGAACTCTGCGGTCCAGCTCACCATTAAACCATCTCGATTGGGTTCAGGTCCGGTGACTGTGGAGGCCAGGTCATCTGGTGCAGCACCCCATCACTCTCCTTCTTGCTCAAATAGAATACAATTTTCATAGTCATGAAAATAAAGAAACTCTTTGAATGAGAAGGTGTGTCCAAACTTTTGGTCTGTACTATA
>MU551630.1:596513-668460 GCA_024362625.1 Silurus asotus
TTATTATTATTATTATATAACATAATTATGAAAGGCCTGGCCAATATTAACAGATAAGACTTGGAATGTGCCTGGAAATGTCCAATAGTACAAAAGAGAAAAACTGGATTTGGGTGTCTCTTTGTGTGTGGGATGTAATGGCATAGTTACTGTCTCTTGTCAATCGCAACAAAAAGATTGTCAGTTATGATTGTCGCTGAGATCACGCATAATGCTTTTTATAGAATCCAAACTGTGATACAGTAAAGATGCGATTGGTTGGCTTTGAATATCCCATGTGATTGCAGTTTCCTCCTGTTGGTAGCCTGACTATATATTGTGTATTGTCTATATGGGCAAGGAACTGGCCAAGATTATGTAAAACTATGTAAAAAAATAAAATTTAATGTAACTTAATTATATTGTCACTTGTGCTGCTTACCGCAACACCCATTTTCTATTCAATTTATAAATCCTCTATGTCCTTTTGCTTTTATATTCAGCCCAATTCTATCATTATTACAAGCCAGAATCACTTTGTTTTCCCTCAACTTGTTGACTAAGCGTAAAAATAGCTTCTTGGACTTGCTCTTATTGAGACCTGCTTTGACACCTTCACATTCTAGGTTACAATATATGTGCCCATTTTGTTCCTGCATGCTTAGCAGTGGCAGGTGGAAATCCAGTGTCATGCCAGTGCTGTTCTGCAAAGCTAAAGCGATGTTTAATGTACAGAAACAGTTGTGACACGTCCCATTATGTAAATGTCAAATAAATCACCAGCATGTGGGCATTGTTCTTAGAAAACAACAATGCTGACAGCAAACTTATTGATCTCCCTCACCCAAAAATTGTACCATGCAATACACTACAGGGTGCATTCCTGCTTTAAACGTAGCATTTCCAGCAATATGCAAAGGATCCACTTCAATTAGGCTCAGATAAAGCAGAACAATCCAACTTTTTAAAAATGTATTTCCCCACATAGCTGGCATCATTTTAACCTGAATTTAAATAATAATAATAACAACAACAACAATAATAATAACAATAATAATTGTTACATGTAGATAGCACCTTTCCCGAGCTCAAGGATGCTTTGCAATAAAAGAACAATGTACACCGATAAGGCATAACAATAAAATCGGTTACAATGAATAACACTATCTTTCCATCATAGCACCTGCTAGTAAATGGGATACATAAGCTAACAAGTGAACATTTTGTCCTCAAAGTTGATGTTGGAAAAATATATTAGAGTCAAGAGTCAAGTCAAGAGGCTTTTATTGTCATTTCTACTATACACAGTGGTATACAGTACTCAGTAAAAACAACACAACGTTCCTCCAGAACCCTGGTTCTACACTAAACAACAACATAGAGCTACAACACAACACAATAAAGACTATAAACGAGAGTATATGCTAACGTACACAATGCAGTGCAAAAACAGCAGTAGCAGCAGTCGTACTCCAGGGTTAAATTGTGATGGCTAGACAACTGGGTCAGAGCATCTCCAAAACTGCAGCTCTTGTGGGTTGTTCCTGTCTGCAGTGGTCAGAATCTCTCAATCTATCTATCAACAGTGGTGAACCGGTCGGTGACAGGGTCATAGGCAGCTAAGTCTCATTGATGCATGTGGGGAGTGAATGCTGGTCCGTGTGGTCTGATCCAACAGACGAGCTCCTGTAGTGCAAATTGCTGCAGAAGTTAATGCTGTTAATGCTCAAAAAGTCAGGATTGTTTTGGGCAGCCAAAAAAAAGAGACCAACACAATATTAGGAAGGTGGCGATAATGTTCTGCCTGATCGGTGGCCATAAAATTATACCTGGTTGGTGTATATCTATCAGACAGTCAATCATATAAACATGGATATTAGCCCAAACCAGAACAAAAGCCAATGAGATTGCATGCAGCAGTTATAGAAATTATACTTTTAAATTATACAAAGAACTACAAACAAAGAACACATAGTGTTTGCTTTGTTCATGTTCTCAACACCAACATTCTGTGTGCTCTCCTTCTCTCTCCAGGGTGAGAAAGTCTGATTGTGGAAATGGCCCCAATGCTCAAAGGCTCCACTGTACTTACAGAAAAAGAGCCCAGCAATTAAGACACACACACACACCCACACACACACACACACACACACACACACACACAGACTTAGAGCAGCTGTGTGAGAAATGAATCAGCAAGAAGACATCTTTTGTAGATATGTGCAAAAACAGAGGACAGTAAAGCTCGTGAATGGCGTGAGGAAACTGGAATTAATTCTGAATTTTCTTAATTCTTATTTCACTGTTAATTGATTGGTTAATTGTTTTCTTGCTTATCCTGTAAGGTTCATTGTCACAAAAACACATGCACAACATCACCTATCAATCAGAGTGACAAACCCAGTTTTCCTGTTTATCTGTAGTGGAATTCTTTAGTGGAGTGAAGTGAAACATGTCCTGTTCACAAATTGACTTGCAGTGTCAGGCATGATCGAGTAAGAAACACCACAGACAGCAAGATTCCTCATAATCGGCATTACCTTTTGCTAAAATACACATGCAGCAGGCAAGGACCATATGAGTCATGGAGTGTGTATTAGCCCATCCTCATCAACAAAAGGAAAGCTTTTTTAGCAGAAGCTAACTAACCAGTCATGCTAATATATCTGCTAATATAACTGTTGCCATGTTATGCAGCGTGGTGCAGTGTGATCATACCCCAGCAGTATATGCGACATTCCTTTTGTTGAATTCATGCCAATAATATACTTGGCAAAAACAAGTGTATCTTTGTTGTAGCTTTTGAGCAATTTTAGTGCGCTTTTGACACCATGTGCATGTTTGCAGAAACAAGGTACAGTGGTGCAGTTTCTTGCTTTTTCTTACAGCGTTGCATGTGTTCACATTACTACCCCACTGGGTTGTCAATATACTACAGCTAAGCTCAAATACTGGGCAGTACCACAAACCAAAGGAAAGACAAAACAAATGTAATCGATCTGTGATACCACTTACATTTACATTTACATTTGCAGCATTTAGCAGACGGTGGTACCAGTCGATTCACTTCTGATACCATTTGTTAGGTATTTCTCTGCGCTAGCCGCAACTCCAAGAATCTGATCCCACTCATTACTATTCAATCACCTAAATAATATCAGTCACGCAGACACCAGGACAATTATGAAAGATATTTAAAGTTTAATGACAGAAAGAATTCTCTTAAAGACCTCAATGACGACTATGAGACCATTTGCGTTACATATAATTGCATGACGAACAGAAACATTGTTGATCATACTGTTCTTGAGCAAATGTAAGTGTCTATCGTAAAAATATGACACTCGCAGCATGACTATGTGCAAGGAATAATAAAAAGAAGTCACACAAGCTAAGTAAATCGCTCTTGGTATATTAACTGAATAGGTGATTTGGCAAATCTAGCATCTCTTTCTGCTGTTTTTGGTTTTACCACAGAGACATTCAAACTCCCAAAGCCAAACTGAAATGAACTAATGCTAATACAAACCCGAATACATTTTAATACTTACTAATAAAATGTATTTTGCTTAAATGCTTTAAACCAGGGATCACCAACCTTTTTAAAACTGAGAGCTACTTCTTGGGTACCAATAATGTGAAGTGCTACCAGTTTGATACACACAGTTTTCAGTTTGATCTGAAATAACAAATTTGCTCAATTTACCTTTTATTATTTGGTATTATTAATAATTAATGATATTCATCTATGTGAAGACACTGATCATGTTAATGATTTCTCATAATAAGTATCAACAATGATTTAACAAAGTAGCAAACAGCTATTTTTAGAAAAGACCCATGGGCTACTCATGTGGTCCTTGCGGGCTACCTGGGCACCACGTTGGTGATCCCTGCTTTAGACATTTGAGTGGCTATTGAGCCAAAAGCTTAAGAACACCTTCTATTTGTTTTCCACCCAAGTCCTGTTAGCCCGCTGTGCACTTAAGTTCCTCTTTGGGGTCAGACTTTTTCCTTGATTTTTGAAGTTGTGTAGTCTGTTTCCTAGGTTTGTTTGCTAAGTCTCCAGAGAAGCCCTGTAAAAGTCCTTGTTTGTAAGTTGTTGTTTTTTTTTGCATCACTATTTTCTCTGAAAGACTTTATGATATTCTTTCCCTCAGAGTTCCAGAGGAGTTTAGTTTTTTCCATTTTTTTTCCTTCATTCCTATTTTTTTTGTGATCCGAGTTTATATATTTTTTATATTTTGCTTAAAACGTTAAATAAACTGTGTCAGACTGCTAGAGCTCCTGCCTCTCAAGCAGTCAACCCAAGTTTAAACCATAACTCTAAAACTTTTCTAATGACGCTCCTCACTTCTGGGAAGGCTTTTCACAAGACTCTACAAGAGCCTCAGTTGAATGAGGAGGTTGATGTTCTAGTTCACCTCACAGGAGTTTATTGAGGTTGAGGTCAAGGTTCTGTTTAGGACACTCGATTTTTCATGGAGCTTAAGGGAATCTTAAATGCTACGTTCTAATATTGTATATACATTTTACAGTTGTGTGTCAAACTTATGTGTCTGATGGTCAGTGTTCCACATACTTGTGGCAATATAGTGTAGATGTAATGTAATTTAGAACTCATTGTACATCTAGTTTTTGTAGTTTCTATCAGTATTTTACCTTTTAAAGCTGCTGGATGTAGGTGTTGAGATTGGAATGTTAGAAACAGATTGTTTTTTATTGCAAAAAACAAAAAGACTTTAACCATTTTTTCAAGCGATCATGAGTTTGAATCTTGACTTTGCCATAGTCTCGTGTTTTTAGTAGTCTAAGAAAGCATTCCGGTTAATTAGTATGAGGGAAATAAAATTGTAAAAATATACATTTGTGCTCCTTTATTTGATTTAGTGTTCAGAAATCTTTAGTGTGGTAATTTTTGGATCTCAAGAGCACCAACTTGAGAAGCAAACTGTGAATGGTGACAAATAATGTACAGAATAAGATAGTTTAAAGATGTGAAAGTCTGTAACATCAAATATGGGCAGAATAAGTAGAGATAAACACGTGTTGTATTTCACAGTGCTAAAACTAGATGGCGTTACAGCAAGGACATAATCCTATTCTCAGTATACTATAGTTACAGCATATGAGTCATCAAGATTATATTGATTTGGGTAAAACATAAATCAAAAAAAAAAAAAAAGGGAAAAACAGGAAAAAAACCCAGCTTAAAAGATGGCTTAGTTTCAAATTTAAGAGGTTAAAATGTCCACTGTACTTGTAGATGGTAACATATAAAAGATTAGTGCTATATGAAGTTCATTGAGTAAAAGACAAGCTGGAGGTAGCAGAGCTGAAGATGTTAAGGTTTTCGTTGGGAGTGATGAGGATGGACAGGATTAGAAACGAGTTTATTAGAGAGACAGTTCATGTCGGGCGTTTTGGAGACAAGGTAAGGGAGGCGAGATTGAGATGGTTTGGAAATGTGGGTATATCGGTAGGAGAATACTGAGGATGGAGCCACCTGGATGGAGGAAAAAAGAAAGACCAAGGAGGAGGTTTATGGATGTGGTGAGGGAAGACATGCAGGTAGTTGGTTTCGGAAGATGCAGATGTAGAGGACGGTATGGAGACGGATGATCCGCTGTTGTGTGCTATATATAAAGTTCATAGGTTGGAAAAAGACACAAGAAGGTATGAAATACATTGAGATTGCTAGTCAAAAACTGTTTACTTGATTTATGTCCAATCAGGTGACCAATCAGGTGATTATTAGTCATAACTGTCAGAAATCACGAGTGCAGGCAAATTCAAATGGAGTCAGTAGATTATGTAGGCATGCAGAAATAATCCAAATTAGTGTTTAAAGAATAATGTTACATAGGCACAAGACATTCAATTGGCAGACAGGAATAATGTAGGCAGGTTAATGTTAAATGTGTTAATGTGTCTTAAATAGTGTGTGTGTGTGTGTGTGTGTGTGTGTGTGTGAGAGAGAGTGCATATAATAGTATCACCCGTGGGCACAGAAAGTGTGTGTGTTGGGAGTGGGAGTTTGTGTTCTCTATGTTTGTATTCTGAAGCAACTGCAGGAGGCTGAAGTGTCTACTTGGCTGACAGCCGACCATCTATCTGTCTATCTATCTATCTATCTATCTATCTATCTATCTATCTATCTATCTATCTATCTATCTATCTATCTATCTATGTGGGGTCACATTCACTCAGTGGTGCTTTTACTTCTTATGAACTCATTTACTGTACATTTGATAATTGAGTCTTCAAAGAGTAAATTTTTTCTAAGAGGCTGATTATTTGCCATCCATTTGTTTTACAGAGAACATTATTAGATCATTTATAATTGAATTTATTTATTTAGAAGCATTTAACCTAAAATCTGAGAGAGAAGAGAAAACTGCGTGTTCATGTACTTGGTGCAAATGATATGAATGATAAATGATGATCCCAGATGTTAACGCCATTCATTTATTATGTCACTTTTGGCAGTTTTAATGATTTATCATCTGATTTGTCTTTCTATGAAGCTAAAAAGCGGCTTAACTGATGGCGGAGCGTTTGAGTAGGTCTAATTGCTTTTATACTTTCTCTTTTCAGCGGCAGAAGCAATTCCTGTTCGGAAAGATGGAGATCAGGTAGGAAATAGTGAATACAATTTCCGTTCAGAGAGCTTTCACAGATACAGAATGTGTGTCAGATTTAAAGCATGGCAAAGATAACCTTTGACATGTTATGTTCCATCTTAACGCAGTTACTGAACTGTACAATTTAACTTGTATACAATCATATCTCTCTCTCTCTCTCTCTTTTTCTCTCTCTCTCTCTCTCTCTCTCTCTCTCTCCCCCCCTCTGTCTCTTTATCTCTCTCTTTCTTTTTCTCTCTTTCTCTCTCTCTCTCTCTCTCTCACTTTCTCTCTCTCTCTCTCTCTCTCTCTCACTTTCTCTCTCTCTCTCTCTCTCTCTCTCTCTCTCTCTCTCTCTCTCTCTCTCTCTCCCCCCCCCCCTCTCTCTCGCTGTCTTTCTTTTTTATATATTGGGTCATAAATAAATAAATAAACAATATGAAGACAAGTCACACACAAGGTCTCTATATTCCCTTTCACCATCCAGAAGGTTTCTCAGAATTTCACAGTCTCAGTATGGTACTGCAAATAAAAACTTCATTTCAGGTTGCCATCTTCATCTTCACCTTGTTGATACTTAGTGCATTGTCATTGTATTTATTATACCTTTTTTTCTGTACTTTTTGAAGTATTTGTGTTTTTAATGCCACCCATGTCCTCAATCCAAAGGTCTCCATGCACCCTGCATGCTTCTTTATACTTATTTGGAATCAGTTATATGCTGTTAATTCATTTACATTCTGAGCTGTTAGTATAAACACAGTATATCCAATTAGATTTAATTCAAATTAAGTTCAGTTTTATTTGTATATTGCTTTTCAGAATAAACATCATTTTAAAGCAGTTTTACAGAGACAAAGAGATTATAAAGTTTTATAAAACAAAGTTTAGTGCCTATAAGTTTGTTCCTTATCATTTTAAGTTCCCTAATAAGCAGGCCAGTGGCAACTACGTCTATCCATCCATCCATCCATCCATCCATCCATCCATCCATCCATCCATTCATCTATCCATTTATCCATCCATCCACTTACTTTGTGCTTTAAAAAAATCCCATTCTACACTCAGTCCCCAATTGCTGTTATAATAACCTTCTGTGCAGAGGTTTAACTATATTTTGGAGGGTGCTTGTGGAGATTTGTGATCATTCAGCCACAAGGGTGTTATTAAAGTCAGGTACTGATGCAGGGTGAGGAAGAAAGCCTATGGTGCAGTAAGCATTCCACTTCATTTCAATAAGGTTTAGGTCCGAGTTCAAACCACTGAAGATCTTTCACTGCAACCCATGCAAACCAAATCTTCATGGGGTATTGTCATGATGGACCAGATTTGGGTCTTCTAGTTCAAACGAAGAGAAAAGTTAATTCTACTGCATCCAGAGACATTCTATAAAATTGTGGTCCTCCGAATTTGTGGTAACAGTTTGGAGTGTAACAACACGCGGCTGGAAGAATCAAACAAAATCACTAAATCACTAAAATGTCGATATACAGTGAACTACATGATGGTTACAGGCAAAAAAAACAGTGTCTAACAGTAAAGAGAAAATGTTAGTGTGAAAGGAGATTATTTGACAAATCAGAAGCAAGTGCAGTGGTCAACATTTCCGGAAGAACTGCTTAGAAGATATTTCCTTTATAAGATTCCACAAATTAAATATAATTTTAAAAGTTTATAAATCCTTAAATCCTAAAGTCTCTCATTAACATTCAAATGAGTTCACACTTAATTTTTTTATTATTAGTCAAAATGTTTTAAAAACAATATGCAATCGAATTGTACAATTGTACAAATGATCAAATCCCTGAGTAAAGTATGACCTGATTTTGCCTCGAGCTCTGATATTTCTGACTCTAACTTGATGTACTCAAACTCAACAGTTGCATGCTGTACTATATTTATAGTGCTAACAAGTAGGGAATTTATTCTAGCCAGGTGATAGATAGCACAATATTACTCACTGAGCATGAGAGTATTAAGTTTCTCACAAAGGCCAAAGGAGTTTGCCTCCAGGGGGCCTCCTTTATCTACAGTCTAGTCATATAACTGGCTTTCTATCCTTGGAGACATAACCTCATCAATTGTTCCACTTCACCACCTCCTTTCTTTTCCTGTCTCATGGCAGTGGCACTCCAATGTCGTTAGAATACTCAAACAGAGACCGGGTTGGCTCATAATCAGACATTTTGTGTGCTAATCCCTTTTCAAACTGCTGCTATGAATTTCATTATGTAAGTAAAACTATGTGTGTGTGAGTGTGTGTGTGTGTGTGTTTGTGTGTGTGTGTGTGTGTGTGTGTGTGTGTGTGTGTGTGTGTGTGTGTGTGTGTGTGTGTGTGTGTGTGTTATATGCACTGATGAAGCAAATTGAATTCATATTAATATAAAAATGACACAAGCTCTTAAAGGTTGATCGGATGCACCGTGTCATGAGTTCAAATCCCAGCACCACTAAGCTGATGGGCCCCTAAGCAAGACCCTTAACCCTCAAATGCTTAGATGTATAAATGAGATAACTGTCTCTTTCATTAATAAGTCACTCTGGAATCTGCCAAATACCATTAATGTAAATGTGTATTTTTTTGCAGTGATTTATTTGGAGTTTTATAATTATTGAGTTATGGCAATGCTTTGGGTAATTGATCTAAAAAGTTGCCCCTTTTTCGTCTCCCCCTCTCGGATTCTCGTTTATGGAATGACTGAGGCTGAGGAGTGCTGCCTTTCAAAAATTTACCCATTTAAAGTTTACTAGGCAAACTGTTTTCTGTAAATGCTTAGACCCATTGTTTCTCTATATCAGGGGTCCTCAGCTACTGGGCCGGGTCCGTTACCGGGCCACACAGAAATGTAAAAAATATATATATACAGTATATAAATCCATTTAATTGACTTTCCTTGTCTGCAATGTTTTAAATAAATAAATTAATAAAAAAATACCACTTCCTCCTGTGCCAGCTTTCTACTCTTTCTAGCTCCCATTACTGTAATTCCGCATTATGGTGAGTTTAGTTAATGTTCATTATATATGTGATAATTAAATGAATAATTAAATCATATAATATGTATAATAGTAATATAATATGCATGTTATGGCATATAACACCCCCAGAGGTGGTGGTCAGCTGAGTGGTGGGTTTCTGTATGATTATTTGCATTGGTTTTAACTCTACCTCGCTGCTTATTCCAATGATGCACTTCAGTTAGTAGCCAGCACTCCAATGGTGTTAACCTGATTTTGGAAGTTCTTTTACTTACTGTATGAGGAGTGACAGACCATAATGAAAATGATGGAATTTAATTAAGACGCCAATATCTTAAGGTCTGTCGGTAAAATAACGTTCACATTTTGATGACAGGTTTGTGACCATGCATCTTTACTGCTGCAAAGACCCTCTCTTCTCTCACAGGACAGAAAACAAATAGGCTGCAGTACTTCAAAACAACACACATGTCAATGTAATGTGAAAGAAAAGATCATTTGTTGTAGCTAAAATGTCAAATTGGTGTCAAATTTGTGTCCTATGTCCCCGGTGCCTTTCGAATGTTTTGTCCTCTATTGAAGCGATACCAAGTTTGAAATAAGATTAAAGAATTTTACTTTAAAACCCCTAATATTAACGTAAATAAGAAGAGGTACAATATGTCATCATAACAAAATTGGCAAACAGAAGACTCACCTCCAAGCCCCACCAAGCAAGCTTTTGCCTGAAGGAAAGTTGATGGATATCTAAGCAGGAGCATAAACCAACCTTAAACTGTGTCTGAGATATTTTTCATTCCTCACTACATTCTTAAATCTGAATATGAACATAAAACTTTTCAACATTAAATCATTGCTAGCTGTTTTGAAACCCACCTGGGTGGGTGCAGTAAAGAGAAAAGTAAGAGAATTGCCTTTGTGATATTTTTGACAGCGAGTGTGAAACGTGTTAACATTCTAAATCATGATCCTTGAGAATCTGATCTACAGCTATGAATCCATCCTACATTTAGCTCTGGCTGCTTCTGCTAACAGGGGTGTGTTTTCAGTGCTTTGGGTGTAATTAATACATAACAACTGATATTTTGCTGAATAGTTAGGTTAGTGTTGCTTATGATAACATTGTACACCAAAAAATCACTCAAATTTTGATACTGTTGTCTCAATTGTACTATGTAGATTTTAGCAAATATATACATTTTTTTTTTAGGATCATTTGTAAAAACATTTGAAAGGATCGCCCTTCTCAGCAAGTGTTTTATTTTGATTTTTTTCAACCTGATTGTGTTTATTTTTTCAAGTTTTTTCCACTGTTACATCTTTAGCTTTATCCAGCTAATGATAGCAATTGATAACTTTAAAAAAAAAAAAGTATTTTTATAACTAAAAGATACAAACCAAACGCATGTACTGTAGACCGCTGACCGTCATATCTATTACATGTGTTATTACATGTAGTATACAGATTTGGGCCTGTTAGTTCCAGTGAAGAAAAACTCAATACAGTATACTCTATATTACAGTGGCGGGCCCTGTATTTGGTAACTGGGACTTCAGTAAGGATTTACCCGACTTAATCCACCTTTTAATACCACCACTATCACATCGCAATTATAGAAACCATCAATACAATACAAAAATGCAAAATAACAACTTGTGGCATTACAGAGAGAGGCATTTCACATATGGAGGGTGAATACCATTTTACTAAAGCAAGAAACTCAGTTAAGGCAACTCCAAACCTCTACACTACAACCACAATTGTGCACCCACATCTTCTGGAGTCGTTTAAAATCAATATTTGTCTAATAACATGACAAAAACATAAAAATGTAAATAAAATACAACCTACTCACCAGAGATGCCGACTAATAATTTGCAGCGCTCCCCAGAGGCTGTAAGCCAGTGGTACCGCTCGTATTCACTGGTCTGAAAGTGGTGAACAAACCCTTTCCCAGGCTGAGACAAGCTAGCTAGCTTCAGAGGTTGGTCGACCTCCTCATGATGTCTAGCTTTTCTTGAAAATGTATTTTTAAGTATGTCCAAAACCAACTCAATTTCTCTTCCTCCATAAGCATAAAAAAGTCTAACTCAGATATATTATGTGTGCAGAGCTACAGAAGTGTATTGCCAGTTAAACTTGGCTGTAACAGTTTCCATTTGTCCAACCAATCAGAGGACGTAAAAATGCTGACGCTATTCTGGGCCAGCTAGCTGCCCTGTGAGGAGAATTTGAAATTTGATTGTTTGAAGAAAAAAAAACATTGATTATGTAGTCTAAGATATAAAGGAGAGCAGTACTAACTCTAAAGGTCCTGGGCAGATTAGATTGACATGGCAGCACATCAAGGCTGAAATCTGATTGGACAAAAAATCTAAAATCCACATACACGTACTGGAAGCAGTGCAGCCAAGAGAAATGCTATGAAGTGAAGAGAAAAACTGTTGGGAATAAATTCATATATTTTTATGGAACAAATATTAGAATTTAGGTTGTAAATGTAGGTCAGTGCTTCTGATAGTGTTTAGGCCAGCAGAGAAAGCTTTACCGGCCCTGATTGCCCACCACGGCTATATTATTGTATTATTATCTCAGTGTATTGGAACTAAGAGGCCAAACCTGTCTAAGCATGACAAGGCCCCTGTACACAAAGCGATGTTGGAATAAAAGAATTTGACACAGAGCCCTGACCTCAACCCCCATAGAACACCTTTGCGATGAACTGAAGTAATGACTGAACCCCAGACATTGTCACTCTACATCAGTGCCTGATCTCAGTATGGTCTTGAAGCTAAATGATAAAAATTCCTACAGAATTTTTCCATACCTTTTAGAGTCTAGAGTTGACTTGTTATATCAGTAATGGGAGCAATAAATCTAAAATCTTACGGTATGGTCAACAACCTGATACCGAAAAAATGTGTAGAACAATAGGTAAAATGTGCCATTAGGTAGTTCTACTAGCAGTAATACTACTAATAATAAAATATATTATCAGTGGTGTAAATGTAATGAAGTAAATTTATTGTAGCTTTTTTTAATGTATCTGTACTTTACTAAAGTATTTCCTTTTAAGGAGACTTTTACTTTAACTTTACTACATTTTAAAGTCATATATCTTTTCAAATAACTTTTTACTCAACTTTTAAGCACGTGCTCTGTTTTGAACTTGTTTTGATCGAGTTGAATAAGCGAGAGTCTTGTGACAAAAATGATAATACACATTATCGTTATAATAAATCATAGTACTTTGGATACTTAAGTACATTTGAAGGCAAATACTTTTTCACTTTTTAACTTTTCAAGTGAAAGTTTAAAGGTAGCATTTAGAACTAATGAGGATTAATATTTTACAGAGTGTATCTATATTTTAACTCATTTACATAGTTTGTTTACTTCGTCCACTATTGAATATTATTAATCATAGTGCAAGATGGGTATTATAGCCAGGTGTCCACAAACCTTTAATGTGCTGCAATGCTGTGTATTTACTTACATGGTAAATACTTTTTCCACTTTCTCTGCTAAATCTTTTAATCCCTTTTTATTTCTTCTCTGACTTCATACACTTCTTAACTTATTGTCTGCTTTCCCTTCAGCAAGGACGGGCCGAGTTTTCTTGGGAAGGAATCAATGTGAGTGAGTAGTTGACCACTCACTTCTCCAGCTCTTTTTTCTCTTCTGTTTTCTTTATCTCCTCCACTTTTAACTTTTTCTCTCATACTTGCTTACCTGTTTTTGTTTCTCTCTCTCTCTCTCTCTCTCTCTCTCTCTCTCTCTCTCTCTCTCTCTCTCTCTCTCAATATTGCGAGAGAGAGAGAGAGAGAGAGAGAGAAAGATATTTATAAACAACAGTAAGAATTGCTAATATCACAGTTTTAAGGTTGTGGGGATTGAGTGGCATAGTTTTAGTGACAGTTAATGCAGAAATACACAAAAACCAGTATGATATACTGAATATGTTGTACTAAATTATGTTACAATTATGTTGTAATAAATATGTATGAATATGTAAAATATTACATATTATGCAGATTAGATTTTGTTATATTTCATAAACATGAATACGCCATTGGAATAACTATGTGTCCATTCCGTCCTTTCTTCTTCCATTTCTGCTATTTATATTCTGTCCTTGCAACATTTCTGTCTTATAGCTGTCTATGGAGGACACCACATCTATCTTGCCTCGTCTCAAAGGGAACTCCAACGCCTATGGGATTGGAGCTCTGGCTAAGTCCTCTCTGACAGGTGTGTCAGGTGTGTGTCTGTCCCGGTAGATGGTAACTGACCCCATGTTGGCTCCAGTGGAGGAGATGGCAAGTGGAGCCAACATGGCTGCCCCTGTGGGTCTTCCCTTCCCCCTTCCAGTTCCACATCCTGCTGCCATTAATTAATGCTTGTCAATGGCCACAGCTAACCATTGATGAAAGCCCAATCAGATCCAACCAAAGCACAAACATTGGTCCATATAAGTACACACCCCATTACCACAGGCTTGCTGCTGGGAATTGTCTTGTTTGGTTCTTGGTGATGACAGTGTCAATGTAGTGTCTTTGTGGTTTTGTACAGTGTGCAAATGTGAGTTTACTGCCATGTTGTGAATCTCAGTATTGTGTTGTGATGAAACCTTTTTATTCTCATGGGAATGGTCTCTTTTATGATGCCCTCATTGGTAGAACATGAAGAAGAGTTTGATGAGTATGAATATTCTATAAACCGTGTTTGCAACCCAGATCCTAACCCAACATTAGAGATCACTGTCCACCATCATCAAGACATGAAATGAGGGAATAACTATGTCCAAGGTTTTATATTTGTAGCTGTGTGTGCTTTATTGTATACAAAAAAAATAATTTTGAACAAACACCACATTTAAAGCTCTTCTTAGATTCATTCTGGACAGCAAAAGACAGCCATCTGTTTTTTCTTTTTTAAAACTAGTGTGGTTTTCCTAGCCAAACACTAATAGCAGAGTTGTCATCCCCTGACTGTGACCCCCATGTTTATAGCCTATAAAAAGCCTCCTTGATGTCATGCTTGTCCTTGTTGTAATTCTCGCAGTGGCGGGTGGTCAGGGCCAGCAAAGCCTTCTCTGCTGGCCTAAACACTATCAGAATCACTGACCTACATTTACAACCTAAATCATAATATTTATTCCATGAAATTGTATTAATTTATTCCCAACAGTTTATTTTTTTATTTCGTTTATTCTTTTAGAAAGATCATCACAGTGAGCCTCTATAGTAAATCATGCACTAGGCCTGTTTATCTCAGACGTCTGGTTCATCATCAGGTTAATCATCGGTTCCCGGCAGTTTGCCTACCAGACAGCGGTAGTCATAGACGATACAATCATATAGCTACTGCAAAAGGTCCACTCCCATCTGGAGTTCAACAGTACCACAGTGAGAATCGCCTTCTTTGATTTCTCAAGCGAATTTACCAGCATCCAACCTCTCCTGCTGTGAAGAAGATGAAAAGAATACAGGTCCATGATCTCCTGGGTCACCTCCGACAGACCACAAGTTTTCTGTCTGAGCAAGGTGCCTGCAGAGTAGCACCAAAGCAACACAACGAAGAGTGTTCCCCCCCAATCGGTCAATACAATACAGAGCTGAAATTGCCAAAAAATGCATCAAGAAGGCTTGATTTGTTTTTTCGGATGTCCTCAGGATGCTCTCCTACACTTTATTCATATATATATATATATATATTACATAGTACGAATGCTAAAATTCACCAATTGTGCCAATACCAATTGAAAACCGCGATAAACAGACGCCACCCCAAAAATGCTTTTTCTTTATTGTTTACGCCATAAATCATCCTCCCACACACTTTAAACACACACAGAAAACATTTGCAAGAATATAGCAAAATGAATTCTATGTAAATTTGTTGAAATACTCTACACTGTATTACATTTATGAGCACATGCACTATACACTATTAACATTTTACCTCGTTTTATAATTAAGAATTTTATTTTTATTCCTACATTTTATTATTTCAACATAACCTTATACATTTTTTAGTATATCGTGCTATCCACAAGCGACCGAGAAAATCAAACAAATTAGTTACGTAGCAATGCAATGCAATTCCACGATACACCTGGGGTCCGAGATTCAAACCGCGGTAAAGCGGGGGATTACTGTATTTAAATGATTTTAAGTAGATGCGCTTTACTAATTATTGGAAAGGGACCAATAATTTGTGACTAATATTTGACATGTAGTTTGATTTCTCCTCGTTTTTTAAGCGCGCTCTCTCAGCACCGCTGCTGTAAATATGACGTATCACAACACTACAGAGACCCAGGCGTGTGCTAAGAGTCACATAGAATACAGATTAACATGGCAGAGGTAGAGCTGCAGCTTCCTGGAGACAGAACAGGAAAAGAACGTCTGGGTTTAATCAATATTTTTTTTCGTTTCTTTTTGGCTTGTTTGTGAAAGGACCATGTGTAGAAATCAGAATGCTCTTAAGTAAATTTATAACTTGTTGCCTGTCTGAACCAAAGAAGTAAAAGTCAACTAAATTTAAAAATGCTTTCTATTGCATCTTATTGCAACAAATTGTGTTGAATCAAATCAAAATCGGATCCCACTGCATCATACTAGGGGTATATTGTATCATATTGCATCAGTATCTGCTTCATATGTATTGTATTAATGTATTGTTTTGTTGTCTATGCATCCAGATGGGAATCACATTGCCTCAGTTATGGAAATGCACATCCTTAACATATATAAAAATTTATTTCAATATATCATCACTATTAACATCTAAAAAACTGAACTCTGTGTATTTAAGAGCCCCTAAAGGAAATCATTTTGTACATCCCATAGGGTTTAACATCAATAGATTTACTGTATTTGATCCTCAATAAAAATACAGAATTAATAGTTTGAATGGCTCTACTGAGCTATTCAAAGAGCAATCTTATAACTTCAGTGTAAGTGTATCAGCACTTGAGTGTTTTTTATTATAAAATAAGATCAGTATTAGCACTTATGTTTATCTTATTCCAATAAGGGTCTTCAGTGTGGACGTGCGGCTTGGCTTGAGTGGGGGTAAAAATGTAAGAACGCAAAAGTTATCCATAATCTCTTGAAAAATTGTTCTCAAGATGCTTCAAAATCCTTACCGGCTAATAGCTTTAGAATATTGCTAAAAATATACCTTCTTCAAAAATTCACTCCATTGATGCATTGATGATGGTGGTTGAGAGCTACAGAGTGCTATCTTACAAAAGGGTCTGAAATATCCCACTTTGTCGTGCCCTATAAATGGTTCATTGTTATACTGGAAGAGGCCATTTCCTTTGGAATATTCTCTATACTATAGTATCTATCTACACTTGTTTGTGGGTGTGTGAGTATGTGGCAGCCTGGGAAAACCCTTCGCATGGTGATATTTTACAGGTTAGAACTGGTATTTTTTCCCCCATTTGCATGTATCACAGCCATTAGAAAAGTTGTAACCATGCTGGGTCTGGTTTGCTCTTGACTCAAATATAATCCCAATTCAGGTTGCTCTGTTTATTACAGTTTTAATTATTTGTTTCTTATAATTAGTTTACTTTAGTGCAAAAGGTTCACCAACGTTTTGTCAGCTAGTCTTTGCCTTTTAATCCCAATCCGACACAATTAGGTTTATTGTGTGTTTCGCTCTGGCAGGAAGAAATGGTTCCAATTGTGACAGAAGTACACATGCTGTAGCGATCAAGGTTTAAATGTGTTTAGACAAACAGACTGCATTTAATAACCTGGTTTCTTATCCATTAATTAGTGGAAAGATTTTGGTGTTGCTTTGGTGGGATATTACTACAGGTTCATTACGGATCAAAAAACTGAATTTTGGTCATTGTGAAAATGAAATTTTATATAATTATTATTATTTTTTTTTTACAATTCAGCCATAGCAACATTTCATTGGTTTTCTCAGGCAATGTCACTATCTTTCTCTATCACTCACACACAAAAAGTCTCCAATAGGTTTATCCAGAGAATGGGTTGGCAGTGGGTGGCAAGGTGTTGCAGCATGTAACATTGCCACCTCACAGTTCCAGGGTCTGTGCAGAATTTCTCTTGTCATGTCTATGTGGGTTTCCTCTAGGTTGCCATCTGGATAGGCCCCCTACTAGATACATCACAACTGCAATTAAGTGATTATTACAGATGAATTATAGACGATCTAATTTATATAATGCCAATTTATTATCAGGCAGTTTATTAAATTCACCAGGTGCCCTAATGTGACTGCATAAAATCTATGCTACTTTTTTCTTATGAAAAAAGCAGTCTGTAGTTTGGGTTTGTATTTTTTGGTGAATGTTTATGTGGAGAAATCTTTTGATATTTGTTGCCACACTATAATAATGACAATGATAAAATTTTATAAAGTTTTAATTTTATGATTAAATAGAATATATTTAATCATATATTTTACACAAATATTTATATATTACATTTTATTGTAATAATTTATTAGTAAAGTTATAATTTTATAATATATTTTTATGATTATTATTATTATTATTATTGTTACTATAATTATTATTATTTTAGCAAAACAAATCTTGGTTTATTTAGCTTTGTAATACATTTCTGGGGAATAATGTGTCTGAAATAAATTTCCCTTCATAAACTCAAAAATCTGTCAAAAGCCAGATAGCTGCAGGTGTGATTTTTTGCTTTTTAGAATTATTGTTGTAATAATATTGTTGGTCGCCTATGGGAACTAGAATAGAAAGGATATAATTCATAAAATGTTTGTGACACAAAAATAAATCATTATACATAATGCATGGAATTAATTCTCTCATTACCCTTCTTTCAGAAGCATGCAGAGCCATGTATGATGTCATTTCCTGTACTAGAGCACATCCTGCTTGTAGTTTTTTCCTCAGTAGGCAAGATTTAACATATTGGTGACGCCAACATGAGCTCAGTCATGCAGTCACATGCAAACCTATTATGTTTTGTTTAATACTTATAATTTGTGTCTTTATGTAGGTGTGACCAGATCCATGAAGGACAAAGTAACTAAACCCACAGCAATGGCGCAAGGCCGTGTAGCACACATGATAGAGTGGCAGAGTTGGGGCAAACCATCTGCTGGACCAATAGGGGGTGCGGGAATTTCCAATCTGCATCGTGAGAGGGAAAGAAGACTTGAGAATGATGCCTACAGTGACCTAAGTGATGGGGAGAAGGAGGCACGGATGGCTGCTGGTAAAAATAATCAAATTAAAAAAACATACATTTTTTTTTTTTTCAAAATATTTTACAGTTTATGGTCAAATCAAAGAAGAAAGAAGTACAGAAAAGACAAAAATGTAACATTGTTTTTACAACCTCAATTCTAAAATAGAGTTGGGACAAAATTTCAATAAAAACAGAATGCAATAATTTGCAAGTTTAATAAAAAAATTGTATTCTACTCACAATAAAATAAACATATCAAATGATCAAATTGAGAATATATACAATTTTAAGGAATTTTTTTTTTGCCTTTTTTTATTATTTAATGGCTGCAATATACATCTTGGAACTGAGTAGACCAGTTGCTGATTTTTTTGGGTGAGAAATGTTGTCCCATATTTGTCTGATACAGGATTTTAGCTCCTTAACAGTTTTGGGTGTTCTTTGTTGTATTTTTTGTTTCATGATGCTCCAAATGTTTTTATATGGTTAAAGGGCTATACTGCAGGCAGGCCAGTTCTGCACTTGGACTCTTTTACTATGAAGTCATGCTATTGTAATAGATGCTGGATGCAGTTAGCACTGTCATGTATTTTCTGGATGAAAGCATTTGTTGCTCTAAACCCTAAATACCCCATTCAGCATTAAAGGCCTTTCCAAATGTGCAAGTTGCCCTGTCCACAGGCACTAATGCACTCCCCTGCAATCAGAGATGCAGAAAGAAATTACAATTTAGATTCGTCTGATTAGAAATTGTAATTAGTCTGAAACTTTGCCTCAGTACATTTTAAATAAACTTTGGCTCAATGACTTAATCTGCATTTGTGGATGACATAGGAAACTATGATCACATACTTAAAAAGCACTTACTTTTTACAGATATTTGTTGCCCCACCCCAACTTTACTGAGACGTGTTGCAGCCATTAAATGCAAAATTACATTATATTTTCCTTAAAATGGTACATTTCCTAAATTTACAAATGTTTTCTATGTTCTATTTTGAATAAAATATGGAATTGAGTTTTGCAAATCAGTGCATTCTGCTTGTATTTACATTTAACACAGTTCTTTGTACTTAGGACTATAAAAACAGCTTGTTGAAATCTTCTTGATTTAAAATGTTGACTTGTTGCTGAGTTGTTTCTTGACACAATTTTTAACCTGCTATAACCCTCTAGTACTGTTTGCACATTGCCTGACGTCCACCTGTTTTTGCTCATCCTTTTGGATTATATTGCTTGTTTAATGAAAGACTGGATTTCATGGCACTTGCATCTGCACAAAAAAATAACTGACTAGAAAGTTTGACAGAACGAATAGACTCAGATATCTGTACAAGGGTCTAGTATGCTATATGCTAAAGTTGTGTATTTTAATTAGGAAGAAATAGCACATCGGTATGGAGACAGCAGACATGACTATAGACCTGCATGCTACTTGGACTGTGAATTTCACTTTCAGGGTGGTCTGTCAAAAATTTCTTTAAATCACAATATGGCACCTTGTTGCATGTGTTTTTCAGAATTTTATACTCAATTTTATAATCATATTCAATTTGAAGTTTATGAATTTTTAGATCACATAGAGAGCTATAAGCTGTGTCATGATCAACTCATCATTTTTAAACCAGTAAGCTACATTGCAGGCACATTATAAGTTCATGACACGGGTGTTGCAAACTGTGGCTCGAAATATGAGCTATACCATGCTACTTCACATACAGGTTTACTGACTTGTTTGGTTTTCATGTTGCTAACACTGACATGACTCTTATTTTCAGAGTATATTTAATAGACCATGACCATCCACTTTTGCTTTTTTTTTTTTTAAACAGGTGTGATGCAGCAATTTGCAATCTCTGAGGCTACGTTAATGGCCTGGAATTCAATGGATGGGGAGAGCTTCTGTGTTGACTCCAATCAGGGCAGTGTGGCACACCTTAGTGAAGTTAATCAGGAGAGCATTACCAGCAGAGGTAGATATAACTAACATCCATTTTTTTACATATAGATATAATATGTTTGTGCTCATGGCATTCAAGACTTGACAGAAAACTATTTTAATTGTCTTCGTAGTTGAGATGTTGACAAATTACCCCCTGTTTTGCATTTTTTATTTATTGTTTGCTTAAAAATTAATTTAGTATAAGTTTAATTGCATCTGTTTTTGTATTAATAACTGCTTTCATTCAGCAGCAAAATGTTCCATTCTTCTTCTCAGTCTGTACACATGTGCAACTCCTAGCAGCTACAAAATGGAGGATTAGGGTGTTTTTTAGTAGCCTTAATATCTCTAGGAGTTTAATAAATGCTATTGCTCACTAAGCAACACTAATGTCTTATTTTCATCTCTGTTTCCTTGATGTTTCTTCATGAAGTTAAACACTCCAGCAGTATTATTTTCCCAGAATAGTGCATATCTCCCACTGTTTATTTGGCTAGTGAACTTACGGTTCCTTGCTGCTAGCATAGCTAACTGATTTTCACCACACTATAGCATGCATTGTTTACCACTGAACTACTACTTTAGCTTCTTTTCTGCTAACAGACAGCTTCAGTTTTGGACTTAGTTTTCCCTTTAGACTTTGCATACTAAGTAATTAAAAAGAAAACTCCTCCAAAAACTGAATACAGACACCAGCTATGCCTCAGAAGTGACCTTGATAATTGACCAGCAAAACCCAAAAGGGTTTACCACAAGCAGCTTGGGTCTCCTTAGATAAAGTTCTAATTCAGGCACATGCTGTCTGAGAAATCAATGTAGATGCACTAGACAGAGTAAAATATATGGTAATGGCATATGGCACAATGGCAATATATTATCCATTTGACTCTAACACTGAAAGGATCCCATTTGGGGAATGCTGATTAATTCCTTGTTTCTTGCAGTGATAGGAGACCTGGATATAGGGCCAAGTTAATGTAATCCTTTTTATGCAAATCGATCCTCTTTATCAAGTGGTTACACTTTGTGTCTGGCACTAAAGACATCATGGAAAGGTTTTAAAATCACTAATCCAGCACAGCTAAATGGACTAAACTACATCTCTGAAAACCTTTAAACAACTAAACTGGGCAGCATCTTTGTCAGTTTAGATGGTCCTGATGACCTGTTTGCAAATAAAGTGCTAAATGATCTTAGCACAAATATACCTGCACCTAAAGGGCCCCAGACTTTGTTGGTGAACATAAAAACAGCATTGTGATTACCTTGTGTCTAATAAATCAACTCCAAAACAAGGTTCCAGAAAGGTTTTAATCAGATTTTGGTAATAAGCACATCCTGCAGAGCATTAAACCAGTCAATTTATAAGTAAAAAGCAAGAATAATGTGCAATTATGATTCTGTCTAGAGAGGCTGTCCAATCAAAAGTCAATGACTATATAAGGGGGACTTTTAATTAAAGACGCAACCAAGGGGCCAAGGTTAACTCTGAAGGACCTGGATAGATTGAACTTAATTGTATTATTATTCATCCACATTACTTTGAAATTGTCCTTCAATGCAAATTTATATTACTTAATATTCCTTTTGTCATTTTGTCTTTTACGACATAGACCCCCAAATGCATTTAACCCCCCCAAATAGTTTGGACACTGTAAAAAATTGAGATAAAAACATGATACAGTGATTTGCAAATCACATAAAGCAATATTTTCTTCCCAATAAAACATACAAACATATCTAATGTTTGAACTGAGAATATATACCATTTAAGGAAAAGATACTTAATAAAATAATTTTAAATTTAATGGCTGCAAAAGGTCTCAAAATATATAAGACAGGGCCATGTTTACCATTGTGTAGCATCACATTTACATTTACATTTACATTTGCGGCATTTAGCAGACGCCCTTATCCAGAGCGACGTACAAAAGTGCTTTAAATCTCTAGTAGTGAATAAATCTTACACTGGTACGAAAGAATACAAACTCAATATAAATATAACTCGAATTCTACAAACTAGGAAAGTGCTAATTTAAGTATTTTAGGAAGAGGTAGGTCTTCAGTCGTCGCTTAAAGATAATCAGGGACTCTGCTGTACGGACATCTAGGGAAAGTTCATTCCACCACGTCTTCTGTCTATATACATCTGGGAACTGAGCAGACCAGTTACTAATGTTTTGTGAGAGGAATGTTTCTGATACATGATTCTAGCTGCTCAAGATCTCTGGGTGTCCTTTGTTGTATTTTTTGTTTCATGATGTGCTAAATGTTTTACAATGGTGAAATGTCTAGACTGCAGGCCAGCCAGTTCCTCACCTGAACTCTTCTACTGCGAAGTCATGTTATAATATATAAAAGATACTGCATACTGGATACTGTAATAGATACACTATGCAGAAGGAAAAAAAAATCTGGATGGAAGCATTTGTTGCTCTAAAACCTGTGAAGCCTTAATAAACGTTCAACCTGCCCATGCCACATGCACTAACGCACTTCCATACCATCAGAGGTGCAGCTTTTCTAACTAAGCCCTGATAACAATTTAGGCGGTCCTCCTCTTTAGTATGGAGGACAAAGTATCCATGGGTTCCAAAAATAACTTCAAATTTTACATCTCAGTAAAAGTTTTCCAAGATTTCCAAGCAAAGTGCTGCATTGAGGACCAGGTTTTGGCATGGCAAATTTGCATGTAGATACTCACTACATAATATAGTACTGTATATGATCATTTAAAAACCAAAACTGAAACTATTGTGCCTGCACCAGATATTCAGAACTTTGTTACCTTTTTCTGACTACTTCTTTGTACTCTAGATCAGCCTTTGCATCATTCATCTGCAGATGTGTGGCCTCACACCTATGTCTCCCAGGGTCTGTATTGCCTTTCATCCTCCGATGGCTGGGAGCCAATCAACAACGATCTATCTGGTATGGCTTCTCCTGCTGCTGGCTCCTACATAGCGAGTGGGGCTTCGGGAGAAGGCTACGATTGCGCCACCCACTATCTGTCCCAGCAACAGCTTGCACTTCAGCAGCAGACTCAATTTCAGCAGCTGCAGCAGATGCAGCAGTACCAGCAGCAGCAACTCATGCAGTACCAGCAACAGGTTAGAATAAGCACAGCTGATCTCAATGGGGAACAGTAGTACAACCAGCTGATCTTAATGGGGAACAGAAGTACTAACCAGTATTAATTTACAAACTGTAAAATAAATTTGGAACAGCGCAATCAGTTTTTTAAATATGTTTTTGAAATGTTTTTCTTCCAGTCACTGGAACATCGGCTACACAGCACTTCCCATTCTTTGCAAGCTACTCCCAATAGCACCATTCACAGCTTGGGTCCACCCACTCATCCCCGACTAGCAGATTTGTGGGCCGCAGCACAAGTAGAGCCACATCAGATGGAAATAATGGGACACATGAACATGGCCTTGGCAGAAATGGGCATGTCGGAATCATATGGCGAGGAATTGGTTGCCGAAAATGAATGCATCCCTGAGCAGCAAGAGGAGGAGGAAGCCAAGGTGTGTTCTTTGCAATTCTGTTATGGAAGAACAATTTAATAGTCTGTATATTACCCAGTAATACACATTGTATTTGCTCAGTAAAGCAGTGACAGAAATATTATCAATAGAACCCCGGGATCAGAGCACATCAGGGAACGCAGACATGACTACAGACTTTTGCGCTTCCTGGACAGTGAATTGCACTTACGGGAAAGCCTGTTGAAACAAACTTAGGATTTCTTTAATTAAAGTGGCGGGATTAACTCAATCCTGAATCTAGAATATACGACTATTATACAGGTGTTTTGAACTCTTCAAACTTGTAACCAAAAAGCCCCACCTCTTGCCCTACATATAACAATAGTTATTTCTCATGTGCTCTAAAATTTCCTTCTCAGAGAATATCTGAGAATATTCTATAAATATTTTAAGTTTATAAATCGATCGTAGTGTTTGACTATATACTATAAGGATGCAGCTAAAAGATTTTAGTCCAAAATACCCCCAAAACATCACTTTTCAGCCAAAAAGTACCAAAATAATTAAAACCCCCTCTCATATTATAATGGCATTCCCTTTCTACTGTCCAAATAGAAGTCAATTTATTGGAAATTTTTAATCAGCTTGACCAAATGAATCATTTTATTTGTACATGATGACTAATCTGTTTTTTAAGATTAGTCAGGGCTGTTGGCTACCTGTTTGTAGAGTATCATGACTTTAAGTTTGATGTGATTAGGTTGTATATATACACAAATCCTTTGTGTACTTGCTCATCATCTTCTGCACATGTTTAAACTGTTCATTTGCTTTTCATATATTTACTTATGTACATTACGCACTGTACATATATTTACATATTTATCTGCACTTGTCAGTTTGCGCACTTGCTACTATTTGCACTTGTGGTAGGTGGTGAACTGCATTTTGTTGCTGTGTACCTGTACTATGCAATGACAAAGTACTATCTATCCATCTATCCATCCATCCATCTCATAAATTCATTTAACGCTGCACAACGGCATTCCCAAAACAGACCCTCTTTTGGTAAAGAATAGTTTAAAATCAAACACACTGCAAATACTTATAAAGTTCTTCATTAGAAAAATAATTGTTGAAAAATAAATGTTTTATGCTTAAAGACATATTTTCACAATCTGCCACCACGGGATCCCTGAGCAAGGCCCTCAACCCTTAACTACTCAGTTATATGAATGAAATAATTCTAAATCATTCAGGAAAGTCCGGTAAATGCCATAGAAAGAGCACAGTATATCCCAATGAAGCAAAACAGGGCATGTGCATACAGATAGGGTTTTACAATAACCAACAGTTACTGTAGGAAATAACTTTATTTAATGTAGTAGGTGCATTGTAAATAAATACAAATCCTTGAACATAAATAACAAAAAACAACAAATACATAATGAGGACTATACACATTTAAAGGACTATAGGGAAGACTAGGAACTTATTATTCACTCTTCACTATGAAGAGGTAAACATTATTCAGAAAGGCGCTCTGCAAATACCTGTTGTGGGAATCAATCCATGTCTATTGATAACAATGTGGGTTCTTAATTATAGAACATGGAAACAGGTCAAATTTGTTTCGGTGATAACGAAGCCGTTTTCCTATTTTCTTTTTTTTAATCCAAGGAGGATGACATCACAATAACACTGGAACCTGAGGCAATGCCTATTACGCCGGTTATAACCTCACAGCCTCACAGAGAGGGTACGATGCCTGGTGGTGTGAGCCCACCCATTCCCCATGCAGAGCCAATGCCTGAGCACATGTCCTTTGAGGTCACATCCTGCATCATCCAATCCTTGGAAGAGAAAGAAGAGGAGGCAGAGGAAGGTGCTGTGGTTGTTGTGGCGACCAATTAGCAGCTCAGTTTTTTTTTTTTTTTTTCAGGAGGATCATTGAAAGAAATAAATAATCAGCTACAAATTACTCAAACATATAACCACCCACACCCATGGATTGCAGGGACACACTGACAGAGATGGTAAAAATGGAGATATAGAGACAACATGTGGCACGTTGATCATGGGGGGAAAAAGACACACATACGAGGACTCGTTTAAAAGAAACGAAATAAAACAGTGCAATACAAACCTACAAAAGACAACCAAAAGAAAGTGCATGCGTCTGAATATTTAAGTGACTGAAATACCAAGTATACACATAATAATAACTGAACTTGATTTTTGTAATAAAAACCAAAAACTCAACAAAATATGTTGTATATCTATGTACATATAATATGTATGTTTCTATGTGTGTATGTGTGTATGTGTGTATGAGTGTATGAGTGTATGACTGCATGTATGTATAAATGTATATTCCCAAACCCATTATCTGGCTATTCACCATTTGGCAATAACGTTGTGTGAAGTGTCTCCTATGTATTTTAAATCCAGCGCTCACACACACACACACACACACACACACACACACACACACACACACACACAAACACACACACAAACACATGCTCTTTAAATACGCAAGCACAATACTGCCCAACTGGAAATCTATAAGTAATAACACATATGCACTATTATTATTATAAAAGAATGTACAGTCTTTCGGCTGAATTACTATATTTCTGTTTATCAGGTCTTTTCCCAAGTTTGTCTAATGTATTATAATTTCTTTTTTTTTTTTTTTTTGTGCCATAATAACTAATAATCATTATTTGACTGGATAAGTAAATGCAGAGTTTCAGATACAACTCCTTGATTCTCCAGTCTTAATATAAACCTTGCTGAATGAATGATTTGCAGAATGATGTGGATGGGAGACAGAACACATTCTTGCACACAGCAGCTGACATTCTCGGAAACAGCAACCAAAGGATACTAATAACTAGAAGAGTAACACCAATCAGATCGCCTTTTTAGATTTTTTTTGATAGAGCTGAAATAATGAAGAAGTGTTTGGGTGTTACAGCAGAATCAGTTCATGAATTTATTCCTACTGTGATCGTTTCAATCATTTGACAGACCAGATGACTGTGGATATAATTAGTTGAACTGAATGAAAGAAGGTGCTCTGAATTAATTGCAGGCTTTATTCTAATTATTTGAAGAGTTTGCTGTTTACTGGTTGGACCGCGAACGAAGAATAATTCTCTCGCCAATGAGAGTAGATACGTGTCTCGGTACATGGATAACTAGGAAATATGTGTGGATATGGAACGATATGAATGCGTTCCTTAATTGATAACGCAGGAGTAAACCTGCGTTTAATATATAATTCTGTGGCAAAAGAATGTTTATTTTTATTTATTCAAATCTTTGGGTGATAAAATCCATTATGCAACTTGAACTGTCTTTAAACTAGAATATTATAGAACATTAAACAAAGCTGTATGGGAGGTAAAGGCTTTATGATGAAGGTATTGGTGTAATAGGAAGGGAGAAACGTCATATATGCATTATTACAACCTTACATATTAAAAATTTAATCATTTGGAAGTTTTGGTTTTGAAAGGGAGAATCCGGATTTTATAAAAAACAACTTGCATTCTAAAAGGACAAGTGATACAAGTGACCTGATCGTTCGGAGCATGATGTCCATTTTGTGTGTATTTTTATGTGTTGTAAATAAAAATCTTACTGTGAGTGAATGGCAGTGTATGATTGAAAATCGTCAGCTGCAAGAAATTAAAAATCACACACACACACACACACACACACACACACACACACACACACACATGCAATAGGACAAATTGGTCATTAATGTTGTCAAGATTTATTGCATCACTCGTAATTTCCCCAACAAACTTTTACTGTATAAATAATTCATTGGAATGTGAATCTGTTACATCACATTCTAACCTGTTTACTTGTAATAAACATACAAGTGAATTTTCGAACTGAATGAGAACAAAAAAAATAAATAAAGAAGTCGATAAAGAATAAATAAAGAATGTACTGAAACTAATCCTTTAGGTATTATGTACTACAAAGTGAAATAAAGGATCAGCATGTATAGTACATAGTTACCATGTATAACATTGTAAGAATTATTAGTTTAAAGACATTGGAGCAACCTGAGAGAAGAAGAAACAGGATGTCATGATTAGTTTTGAGAGAAAATTGTAAATCTAGAAACCTGGAATCTAGAGAGATTAAAAGTAACCTAAATTATATTTATATCTAAAAGCATTTAAATATATATATTTTTTTGCAATTCTGTGCATATTTGCTAATTGCAAAAATAAATGACCCAAGATGCTGGCTGCAATCTACACTCTAATTTAATAAACACCTGACCATCACATTCATAATTGGTTAAACATTTAAATATCAAATTAATTCCCCTTTTTGTAGTTGTAATAAGCTCCACTCTATGTGAAGGCTTTCCACAAGGTTCTGAAGCAAAGTTGTGGGGTTATGAGATCAATAAGGTCTCAAGAGCATTAGCGAGATTAGGGAATGATGCTGGTTGAAGAGATCTGGGGTGCAGTCAGTGTTTCAGTTTATCCCAAAGATGTTATTAGGGTTGAGATTGTGCAGAACACTGGACTTCTTCCATTCTAAGCTTCACCAACCATGTTTTCATGGAGCTTGTTTGGTTTGAATAATTGCACTTCCAACCTTGTGGTAACACAAAGATCCAAATATGAGTGTGATGGTCAGGTTTTCACATACTCTTGGCCATATCGTTTATCTGCAGCTGAATTCTTTAAGCGCATTGCAAGTTTAAGATACAGATTCAAAACTAAACAACACAAAAAACATTTTTTAATACCACACCAGCTACTAAACTGCCACGAAGATCTCTTAAGGGTCACCATTTAGGGATATAAAGATAGCTGACTCGAGGTCACAACTTAGTGCCACGATTAACACTATAGAATACCCGCTTTCAAAATTCCTACTTATCAACTTGGGATCATTTTAAGGTCCAATCAACAGGACTGCACGCAGCATACAAAGTAAACAGTGTAGCCCTTTATACCTTGACTGTCGATATCAATAATTGCTTAGGTCAAATAACATACTGTGCAGACATTTCCACCTTTCAAATCTATACATTGATCGTACAGATCACCCAGGAGTTAAAAAAGCATCACAGTTTGATGATTAGCTTATTCCTAACACAAGATTATCTGGCAACATAAATGTATTTACCAAAAAGTAGTGTTCATTTAAGATCTGCATATTTTAGTGGTCTGCTTTAACCAAATGCTTCTGAGATTCATTTTTACCCAAATTCTGTTTTTTTTTTAATGTTTTAAATACATTTATTATAAATACAGCTCTTAAATGGGTTGCTCATCATCGCTTTCTTGCTCATCATCTTTTCCGTCCTCAGGGACAGGTGTCAGGGACGAGAGCAACATAGTGGGGTGGGGGGAAGGAGTTTGAGATGGGCTGCTATGGGGACCTCCTGTTTTGCTGATTGTACTTCCTGTCTGAGGACTGCTAGTTGCACTGCTGCTTCCAGTAGTCGAGTTCTCCTGCTTTGCTTCTTCAATCAACACTTTCGCCTCTTCCTGCTGTTTGACCGGGGACAGAGGAACTGGAGGGGTTTGGGATGAAAGCTGGAAGGATTCAGGGGTGGAGACGGACACAGGGGAAGTTGGGACTGAAGAGGCCTGAGCTGTCTTGGAGTACTTACGAACGGTGTCACGGAAACTTGCCAGAGGGGGACGCAAGCGGACACCGCTCCGTGTTGAGCCCTCAATGCCTGCCTTAAGCTAACACAAAATATTTACAAAAATTATATACATAGATATTGATATTGAATAGTATCATAGTATCCCAGCATACAGTATTTAAATGTATACCTCTTTCAGTGCTACAACTCCCACTAGCTTGCCTATGCTGGTTACATAGGCATGACTGAGGCTCAGTAAGGAGAACAGTGTATGAGTCTGTGTGAAAAAACAGTCAGCACACATTATCTTCATGTACAGTCAGGAATGTAAAATAATAATAATATAGAAAGGAAAATATTATTATACTGTATTAGGATTGTATTGGTATTTATTTGTTTTTTAATTAAGTTAAATTCATATATAGAGTATATATTTATTATAAATACTACTGTAATAAATACAAGGTAATACTGCATTTGAGAGGTTTTACACACAAACACTGTATTTATCACGCAACAACAGCCTGTACATGTCCCAATAGCAAAACAAATATATCAATAAGTCAAATTTAACACACCACTTGACAGCAAATTATTATCTGTAAATGTCCTTCATACCAAGTCATTTCCTGCTTAAATAGGCAAAAGATGGATAGGATTAACTCACCCTGTGTAGTGATGTTCTCTCCACCAGCTGAAAAGGAGATGGGTCTATCTTTACTCGTACAAGTTCTATTGGTTTATCCATCTCTGAATCCTCCCATGCTTTAATCTGTTTAAGCCAATAACAGACATATGCAGGTCAAATACTGAAACAAAGAAATATATATATTTTTTAAATATATGAAAAAGGATAACATTGTTACAAAGACAGAGCTACTTTCTAGAAATGTTACGCTCCAGGTTTCCAGGAACTTTTTAAGCTTTAATGATACGTCAATGGCAGTATCAATATCTAACACATACCAGAATCCGGCTGGATTTACTTACAAACAAGGCCATTTAGATTACTGATGTTTGTATGAGTATTAAAGGAGTCTTGAAACACAGCTGTAAATAAAGGGTATATGTTTGTTAGTTTTATACCTATTTATATCAAAGCTTCCTGTTTGTTTCTCTGGGTTTTAAAATGAATTTTTTCCTGTTTGTGATATACCGCCTTGTTCCATTTACGTTGTTTGTTCATCACCTGACCATTTCATTTTTGAATGATGTGGCTGTGATCTTTTAGATACGGAAATCTGATTTATAGCAATATAGCAACACACACACACACACACACACACACACACACACACACACACACACACACACACACACACACACACACACAGTGAGCTTGTGTAATACATAAAATTTACTTTTTTCCAATAAGTTATTATTATTATTTAATCCATATAACCTTACATTTCCTTAATTCTATTAAATAAATGGTCAAAAACATGTTTCATTTCCAAAGATTTTTATTTTAATTTTCCCAAAAAAAAAAAAAAGAGTAAGCAGCAGGACATAATGCAGTACTTCAATTAAAGCAATCGCTTAAAATCTATTTGCCAACAAGTTACAGGGATCAACAAGAAAACAAATCTAACATGAAACATAATGTAACATTACTATAACATTGCAACAATAAACATTATTTTCACAATATCGAAGTGAAATTTGGTTAGAATTGCATGGTTCAATAATCAACATGAAACACTGCATTTAAGTGATTGTTCCAACCAAACTGTTGGGGATAATGTTGGAATAATGTCACTCCCAAAACTCACATCTAAAAGTCAAAAAAGTGGAGAGAAAACAACAGACATCAACCCTTTTACAAACAAATAACATGAGTAAAGATGAGTTTAATAAAGAAAAAGAAAAAAACATACCGTAATTTAGTGAATGTCCCAAGCTGGAGTCAAAAAAAGCAAAAATGTGGAATGGTGTAACATCGATGAGCTCTCTGAAATAGTACAAATAGATTACTTTAGACTTTTTGCAATTAAAAAATGCATGAAAATGCCTGTTTCACTTCATGTACACAATTTGAACATGAAATACAGTCGACTCAGTGTGTTTGTCCAACGCTTTGGCATATTTGCTCGAAGACTTTTCTGGCAAAGTAAAATGAACGTCAAGATGACTAATCATACACACGTAATTTGCTTAAATATGATGCATAAAGACGACCAAAAATATTACAATGATTCATGAGAAATCCTACAATTGTTTTTTTGAGAGTCAGCATATTAGCAAATGAAAATGTATGTCGAGATGACAATGCTGGTTAAAAAAACATTAACACCTAATCTGTGAAACATGATTCACGTAGTCAGTCAACGGCACATCTTATATTGAACAAATTTACTCTAAAGCAAAACTAAGCTATTTATTAAATCTGATTAAATCATAAAAATAGTTGATGTTTATGTAAATAGTTGATTAAGTGTAAATAATTTATAAATATAGAAAATATCTTACCTTGTAAAATCTCCACATCTTTTCATCCAAATCTTCCTTGTCACTTTCATTTGGTGAATCCACATCCAACAGCAGAGATGCAAAGATAAGCACAAGCCAGACCTCTCAAATTACTCCCTAGGAGTGTATCAATGTTGAATAGTCCCTTGAGCAATTGTGGGAAGTATACCTCCGAAGTATACCTTCCTACCTAGAATTGTAGGAAGTGTACCTCCGACTTGCCACCATTAGAGCTTTTTTTTTTTTTTCTTTTTTTCTTTTTTTTTACTGTATATGCAACATCTTTTTTTTACCTTAAGGCAGCAAATCAGCTTTAGTGCAAGTATTTTGATCAAGTTATTTTCAGATTTATTACATTCATGTCATGAAAGTGTAATTTGAAAGAAAAATAGTTATTTTATAGCATTTTAAATATATCCTATTTGAATTGTTTGCTTCTATTCAAAGAAAAGCTTTCACTTTCATTTACATTTATGCATTTGGCTGATCCACATCCAACAGCAGAGATGCAAAGATAAGCACAAGCCAGACCTCTCAAATTACTCCCTAGGGGTGTATCAATGTTGAATAGTCCCTTGAGCAAATTCTACATTCACATCTATGTAACACTGTTTGCACAAAGTAAATAATTCCATATCTCAACATCAAGTATCTGATATATTGTGTTCTACTTTAATGTATCAAAAATGGTTTATATATATTACACAAGTATTTGTTCATATATGGCCATATATCAGATTTATATATGGGTTGCCTGCACTTCAATCCTTAACTGTTTCCTGAGAGACAATAACTTACTTAACAATTCCATTGAGGAAGGAGACAATGATGAGTAGTAACAAAGAGCTGTTGCAAAGGAAAGGAGCAACAGCAGATCAACATGCTTACTGAACAGTTAGCCTAGCAAAGAGCCACCACTCCAGACACACCAGTTCCATCACCAACAGTGCCTACATCTCCACTAAATGCTTGCCCATATAAGTAGATCAGAGATCTAGCAGACTACAATGAGTTGTTCGCTACAGTGCTTGCTGTTTTTTTTGCTGGTCAAGACGTGATTCCAGACAGCTTCAAAGTATCTGAGTTAATTTGGCCTGTTGACATGTAAAATTCTGGAATGAGCACAGTTGACTGGACTCAAAGAAGAGAGCACATGGCTTTCGTTTCCAGTGTATTCTGATTTTGATTCTGATTATGATTCAAACGAGGGCAGAGACACCAGTGCTTTCAAATAACATTTATGGTGTTTGGCAGATGCCTTTGTACAGAGGGTTTTACAGTCATCTTATTTACACCAACCAGGCATAACATTATGACACTATAACATGATTACAGGTGAGTGAATAACAAAGATTACCTCTTCCTCATGGCACCTGCTAGTGGGTGGGATTTATTAGGCAGCAAGTGAACATTTTGTCCACCAAGTTAATGTGTTAGAAGCAGGAAAAATGGGCAAGCGAAAGGATCTGAGCGAGTTTGACCAAATCTGAGTGAGGGCCAAATTGTGAGGATTGGGTCGGAGCATCTTCAAAACTGCAGTGGGCTGTTTCTGGTCTGCAGTAGTCAGTATCTATCAAAAGTGGTACAAAGAATAAACAATTGTGAACTGGCGACAGGGTCATGGCCGGCCGAGGCTTATTGATGTTTGTAGAGAGCAAAGTTTGGTCCGTGTGGTCCGATCCAACAGACGAGCTCCTGTAGCTCAAATTACTAAAGAACCAACACAATTTTTAGGCGGGTGGTCATAATGTTATGCCTGATCGGTGTATACAACTATGCAGGTGAGGGTTAAGGACCTTGCTTATTGACTTTACTAAACCATCTCTCTTGGGAGCCAAGACCCCCACACTGGACCAGTCAATGTTATTTCTTGAATACTCCCATAATCAAACATGATTTTCCACCAAACTACTTTGGGCATATGATGTTTATTGTATACCACTGCCCCTGGGCGATATATTAATGTGGGGTTAAGTTTGACATGGTTGACATCAGAAACTTTCACCTTTCCCTTGCCAACTTTCCTGATTCCGGACAGTAAAAGGTGTCCTCCAGAAGATTTACCTTAGCACTCAGGTGTCAACAGGCCTACTTTAAGTCCTGGAATTCCAGCCGGTTTATAACTGGAAGTTGTTGGCCACATGCTGGGCTTCTCCTGACAGTAGCTGCAGCAGGTGGACCACCCATTGTGATGCTGGCAAGCCCCACACTTCTGCAGTTCAGATAAGAGCTTGATCAACAAATAAAGTTGGAGTACCTGCTGCTTGGAATAGGCTCCACAGCATCTGCTAGTCCTCTGTCAGAACCTGGAGCAGGGTCTGGAAGCACTATTGCGGCTTTGTGCACAGCTGAAAGAGGGCCTGTTGTTGCATCTATCAAATACTGATGAGGGTCCTGACTCAGCACTTGTGATGATATCATGGCAGCAAATCTTTCCCCAAATTATTGCATTGAGTTAGCAATAAGAAAATGGGAGGCAGGGATATTTATTTCCTTTTCTTTTCCTTTCCTTTCCTTTTCAGTAATGATAAACAGATGGTGCTCCTGTGATGTTTAGCGCTCTCACTTCTTTATCTTTGCTGCCAGTAATTAAAATACCCTTGTTTTACACAAGCCTAAAATCGAATTAGTTTCCCTTGCTCTGCTCCTCCATTTACAAACCAGCAACCACACCTTATTTGCAGAGTATCCACACACAACCAGTTAAGGGTTACCTATGCCATCAAAAGACCAGAAACCACATACCAAGTGAAAGTCCTGCAAGCTGTTTGGCACGGTCAAAACCAGCCACCTGTTCTCTGCTAAAACTACAAGAGACAAAGATCTTTAATTAACTTGTCTTGCAAAGTGCATATGATCTGGTACACATCCCCAAAGGGGATTAGTGCAATATTCCCTTTAGCACTATAAGTACTGCATGATTCCATATGTGTTATATTCAGTGGTTTCAGTGTTTTCCTGCTGTAAACATTGGAGAATTGTGTGTCAATTGTTTGACAACATTCTAATCTACACCCATGCTGAAGCCACTCACATCCTGTCACAGTTACTCGAACATTAACTATGTGAAAAAAAAGAGGTCTAACGGTACACAAAATTCACGGTTCGGTATGCACCTCCATTTTTTTATGCACTTCCGTACAATTTTGATACGTTAGGGGAGAAGAAATGCAAAACATAAAATTGTTTGTAATTTTTTCATTAATGCAGTTTATTGTTACTGACATTTGTGATCAACTTCAGCATTTATAACATTTTTCAAAACTGAAATAGATCAAATGAATCTATATGAATACGTGTACCGTTACACCTCTGGTCAAAAATGTGAGTTACCTGAATACCTACCACTGTCAAATAGCTACAGTGTTTCCTAGGATTGAGCTATTTCCTTCAAGGCCTCAGCAACAACATATTCCTCTTGACTACCCTTGCAAAAAAAAGGGCCCCAAAGCTGTAACGCTTGAGTAGACCAGATGTTTGAGCAACTTAGGCAAGATTTCAGCACCACACTCATTCACCTCAATCACACCAAGCCTTTTCATATTAGAGTTTGTTGCTTGTGAGATTGGATTCTCAATTGTCCTATTCTAACATTAGTCATGATCAGCAACCGAAAGACTGCAGACTAGAAAAGAGGTGCTGGGTGCCAGCCAAGGATGTAATTACCTGCTAATATGTCATGAATTTCATGCATGCCACCACAATCATTCAGGCCCACAGCCCAGTCGGATGTCATAGAAAACAATTTCTCTCAAAGGTAGTGATTCAGAAAGTGGTTCTTTTAAATTGATGCTGAAATACCCTAATCTCTCTCTCTCTCTCTCTCTCTCTCTCTCTCATATTCACACTCATCAGAACACTGATTACCTAGGCTCAATCACTTTCACAGCACACTCTCACAGTATAAAAAGACTCCATATATACAAATGCACTATTAATTATATGTTCAGTGTTTTCAATACCGAGTTTGTCTGCTGCTTTGCTGTGATATATTGTCTTGACCAGCTCCTATTGTTTGTGCATCTCATAACCCTTCCCTATTTTTATTTATTTATTTATTTATTTATTTTTACATCTTTTTAGATTACGTGTCTTGTTTGCTATAGAAAATAGCCATTGAGTACCAGTACATGCAAAGTTTTTTGTGTGTGTGTGTGTGTTTGTGTGTGTTTGTGTGTGTGTGTGTGTGTGTGTGTGTGTGTCATGTTTGAGTACCAAATAAATAAACGTGGCTAGATTGAAAATTTTGAGTAGAATTACAACCTCTTCAGGTGTCATGGTGTCAGTGAAGGGTGGAGGAGTCGGCTCCTGTAAAAAAAAAAAGAACAATATATACATTTTATACACATAATGTATATACATATATTATATTACACACACACACACACACACATATATATATATATATATATACAAATATACACAAGTATATGAGTCATGCATTAACAATGATGAAAAAGCAACTTTTTTTTTTTTTTATCTACCGTAATAAGATCAACTTTTGTACCTTTGACTGCTCATCTGTCTGTCTTTCTGAAGAGGATGAGAAAAAGTTGTGCAGTTTTCTCCTGAAAGACTGGAGGGGACCTTTATCTGAAGTGTAATGTGGAAGTGAAGAGACAAAGAGAGACACTTTTGTTATTTACTTAATAAAATTATTAACAACAATAACTTTTCTAGGGTCCAAGCACCCAGACACAGTGAGCCACATGTTCAAATAAGTGCTATAATTGTTGTCTAAGCAATCACAGAAAAACAGAGCCAGAACTTCAAGTGTGATGTGTAGTTTTACTCATGATATGTATGGTTTAACCACACTCAGTAATGTAATTTGTTTTGGCAGCTTTACTGTCACATTTATTGGCCCATACAGAAAAATTCATTTAAAATTCTACTGAGTTTAAAAAACCTTCACTGGAGATGATGTATGGCAAGTTTGGGACAAAAGTATTATAAACTTTCCAAAAAAACCTTTTGACAATGTCCAAGATGATAGGACTTGTCTCAACCTAGGGTATCCATTGTCACTGTTGTAGCATTTTTAGCATTTGGTTGGATGTCCCTTACACACATTCTAATCAGTGTGACAAATTTCAGAATGTTATACCTGATGGTTCTATTGGTTACCATTTACATCCTAGGCAGAAAAAGAAGTGGAAGAATAATAATGAGAAGAAAAGGTAGCATAGCAACTGGCCACCAATGCCCCTTGTGTTTTTAGGTTTTCTAATTATAAAAATAGACACAAATGTTAGTTCGCTTTCAGTAACTCGAGCTGCATCGAGACGATTTGGGAACGTGCCCGAGTGTTCACGCTCTGAAATAATGTGTGCAATCAGTCAAAAGTTGGACGCTGACCATCAACGGCAGGGGTGACGTCACGCCCAGGAACTATAAAACGCACATGGAGTGAGGCGAGCGCCAGCTTTTGTTTGTTCACGAAGCGCTTTGTGTGAATTGTCTGGTAATTGTTTGTCAAAAAATATATATATATATATTCTTGAGAGCGAACCACGCTCTCAAGAATTTCCACAATTTTTACAGATTTCTACAATTTCTTTTTTTATTTCAATGGTTATTCTTTTTCAGCCTTCTTTCCAGCGCTATCACTACACTTCTTGGTACCCATGATGCAAAATTTATTGTGAAATAAAAATAAAAAAACACTATAAAAACAGACAAAAGCAGAATATTCACACAAGAGAACGACGAGAATGCATTCAGAACAACATGTATATAGCGAATGAGCATGAAGCGAGGGGAGGGAGGTGACGAGCGACGAGCTGAACGAGTGACTGGAACCAAACGCGTCAAAACAAATGCTTGTCTTCCTCAAACATGTTCAAATTCCTACAAAGATTTGTACTAGTAAAACTGCTCATACACTAATATTCTCGTACTACAAGGCACTCATACACCGGGGTTCCACTGTGTAACATAAACTCACCAGGAGGGGTGCGATTTGTGGTGGTCTCCGGCAGTTTGGGTGATGGTAAAGGGCCATTTCTTTCTTCCAGCATCGGTATGCTCTGAGATGTTAAAAGGGAACAGTGGTTTTCATCCTATTTTCATCCCACAGTGCCCATTTACCATTCATCAACTTAATTCTTTATGTTTTAATGAATGTGTTTTTTTTTTTGTATGTTTCTAAAAGATTTAGTCATTTAGCATGAATGAAGCTAATAATAATAACAAGAAGAAGAGGAAGAAGAAGAAGAAGAAGAAGAAGAAGAAGAAGAAGGAGAAGAAGAAGAGGAAGAGGAAAAGCTTTTTACAAAATTGCTACAATATTATCTACAATACTACAAGTTTTGTACATTCACTACAACAGAATTTATTAATTTATGGCTAAATAATTTGAGGCATGTTTGTGTAATTAAGTTAAATGTGTAGCATTAAAAATTTTCGATGCACAGTAACCACCCTGTATTTTACAATTTTGTTTACACACTAAACTAGCGCTTTGGGGATTTTAAATTAAAACTTTACTCAAAGAAATCAAGCATAATTCCAAAACTGATGTCTTCAAAATTCTAGTTTCTGAGCAAACTCTAAAATACAATTCTGCCAGGTTCACACACCTTTTCACCATCATTATCTTCTCCGTCTTCATCCACGAAGGCAATAGATTCCAAGCTTTCACAAAATTCTTGGCCTTGCAAACCCTCTTCCTGTGTCATGATCCGTCGTTCTGCTGATAGCCACCAGTCACAGAGGGCAAGAAGCTCAAACCGCTCAATGCTTCCCAAGAGGATCATTGATTCTTGGGTTGGAAAACAGGCGATGAATTTTTGAGTAGATCATTTAAACTGCATTTAACCCAAACATATATCTATTACAATTTAAGTCCAGGTAATTTACGTCCAGGCTTGATCACATACAAAAAAACAACATTCAACACCTCGTATGGCAAAAATAATCCATTATGTGGCTTTAGAAATTCTTACCTTTTGAGTCCACAAGAGGGAAATTTTTGAGGGTTGTGGATTCTAGTAAATGAAGCACTTCTCGGTACGTTGTCTCTGAGCACAGATATTTCACCTTTCTCACCATGATGTCTTCGACAAAAATGTTATATTGACTGCAACAAAAAAAAAAAAAAAAACAGTTCAGACATGGTTTTTAGTTTATATTTTTATTCAGTCTAAGTAAAATTTGCACATAAATGTTTATTTTTCCTCATAATTCACAAAACTTTTTGTCTTGCTTTAATGGATAATCTAGCCAGTCTATATTTCTTTCTGTAATCATAATGACTATTCAGTGATCACCTCAAGATTTATCCACTGTTAGCCAGAGGTTGGGATTTTTGGAGTCTGGTTTTTAGTTTCTATCTCATTTTAAACATCTTGGGGAGTTTCTACTTGGTGCTCTAACCTTTAACCTGACCGTTAGGATTCTAAATCTACAAACCAAAATCATTATAAAAATGCTAAACAAGCTCAAATTGAGATCAATTAATTGACACATTAATGAAGAGATATACAGCAGAGATGAATAACAGTATTAAATCAGATACATGATTTAGCCTTTATTCATTATAAGATGCCTGTCTAACATGTTGAGATCTAAGTAGACATTCTGAGGGAAAAATAGGCTATATTCACTGTAACAAGCATAGAAGTAGTATGAAAAACATCTAAGGATACACTAAAATAGAGGGTACAGAGGGGGAACCGAAGAGGAACCAATCCTGGACATTGTGGAACACCAGTCTGATTAGAGCATGTGTAGATCAGTGTAGATCAGTTCATTGTATCTTAATGTAATAAGCAAACCACTGCCACACTTTGCATGAATTCCAAGACATTTCCTCCTGCAAGTGTGGTTCTTGCTGGTAGCTGCTAAAATAGCAAGGAGGAGGATGAGGACTTATGACAGTTTGGTGAGTCAGTAGTTGCTGATGTCTGACCATGGCCAGATGTTGTGGAGCCATTTAAAATGAATAAGATGGGGGTAGAATTAGGGGTAGAAAGAAAGAATTAGCAGGGATTTTCAATCTCATCAAAGATGGTTACAATTTCATCAGCAGTCAAAGAAGAGGGGGGCGGAGGATGCGAAAAGGTAGGAAGTAAATCTAAATATTGAGGGGTTTTCATTCAGTGAATGGGGATTATTCTTTATTTTTTCTCAGAAGAATGTCTTAGCAGCTGTCCCATCAGATGAGAAGTTTAACCGAAGAAAGTGGTATAAAAAGTTGAAAAGAACAAGTCATGCTGCTGCATTCTGGATCGCCTGCCAAGAAAAAGCTGCAGTAGTCTAATCTTGTGAAGAGGAACTTAACAGGCACCTGAATGGCCTCATGGAGAGAAATGGCCAAATGCAAAGAAGACACTGCACAATGGGAAGACAGCAGTGGTGGATAGTAACGAAATAAATGTAATCCATTACTGTAATTAGGTAGCTTTTTCCTTTTGGAGAGTGTTTAACTTTACTACATTTCAATGTCAAATATCTTACTTTTTACTCAATTACATTTGACAAAATCGGTTGTTACTTTTATTTATGACTGGATAAAAACTTAACTGGCAAAGCACGCAGCAAACCACCAATCAGGGTCGAACCCACGTTCTGTTTTGAACTTTTTTGATGGCCGCTTGGTGGTATCTAATTATCACCAACATACAGTTCAGCATCAGTTCAACAGCAGGCAGAACGTTTGGAGAGAAATAAATGATGAAGAAACTCCAGACTCGGACTCGCCACAACACACGTTGCCTTATTCGCATGATTTGTTTGAAGTAGTTGAAAAAAAGGTTTTGGTTTAAGGATAATTTGAATAGATATCAATCAGTGTTTGACTTATTAATATAATTCTATTAATAGATTGGTGTGCTAACAGTAACATATAAGTCTTGATTTTTAAGTAAAGAGTCTTGTGACAAAACGGATGATAATTATAATATTTTGGATACGTAAGTACATTTAAAAGCAAATCATTTTGTACTTTTACTCAAGTGAAAGTTGAAACGGAGCACTTTTACTTTTACTGGAGTTAATGTTTACTGAATGTATCTTTACCCAAACTCAAGTACATGGTATGTGTACTTTGTCCATCACTGAAGGATGGCAGATGGTTATAATCTAAATTTCAATACTTGTATACTAAGCTTAATATACTTCACATTTATTCTGCATACAGTGCAATTAAATATAACCAATAATACACTATATGGATAAATCTATTGTAGACACCTGACCATAAGATTAACGTGATTTTTGAATATCTCATTACACATTTAGTCCCAATTTGCTATTATAATAACCTTTACTCTTCTGGGAAGATGTTTCACTAGATTCGGGAGTGTGATTGTGTAAATTTGTGCTTATTTAACCACAAGGCTGTTAGTAAAGTCAGGTACTGATGTAGCATAAGGAGGGCTGGGGTGCAGCAAGTGTTTACATACATCCTCAATAATGTTTAGGTTGGTGCCACTCAAGATCTTCAACCCATATCAATAACATGTTAATAGAGCTCAGGTTTGGGTTTTCTAGTTCAAATAAAGGAAAACTTTAATGCTACCACATCCAGAGACATCCTACTATATACAATTTTGTGCCTTTAACTTTGTGGTAAAATCTTTGGAAAGAGCCACATATGGATGAAAAAAGTCAGGGCCCACTAATTTTGTCCCAATAGTGTAGCATACTGAGGCTTACACATGGTACAGCCATGGCACAGCATTTATTCAGAAAATCTAAATAGATCCAAGATGACATAACTGTCCCAAAATTGACCAAAACAAATCATGGAAGTCCTCTTGAGCATACTTTATGTGTATACCATATGTGATCATTACTGCAGTAAAAAAGATGCCATACTGGTGTGGCATTCTGCACACAAATGTTCTTACCTTATATGGCCAAAGCCCAGTTCGGGGAGGTAAGGCAACTTCTTGACCTGGATGATAGAGTCATAAAGAGAAGGTTGAAGTCCTTGAGCCACCATATTGGCCAGGATAACTGCTACCATCATGGGCAGAATGTGGGAGATCTGACCAGTCAGCTCAAAACAAATCACAGCAGTAGAGACTGTATGAGTGACAGCCCCTGTCATAGCTGCTGCACCTGCAAAACGTACATAGCAACAGATAGAACTGTGGAATAAACCATGAAAATGTTGTAGAGAAAGCTTTGTTTACTTGTTGCTACAAAAAAAAATACATACAGATTGCCTGGCATATGGCACATACAGTCATTTCATTACTATTTAGCTACTTGCACTGAAATTAACACTTCAATCTGCAGTTATTGACTTTTCTGTAATGCTACTTATTAAAAACTTGGCACTAGGAAATGGGAAAAGCTAAGCCAGGATACAGAGTGATTTATATGTCAGAAAACAGCATAACCAAATAGACTGGCCATGTAGGGCCCCTTAAATATCCATACACAGGTTGATGTGGGAGTGTCAAGCTCTCCATTATCAAAGCAGACCAAATGAATACAAAATGTGAAAATACTGTATACTCATTGTGAATGTTAACCAACCAGCCATTGGGGTGCTTTACTGATCAAAACAGAGAAAATCAGGCATTGACCATATGGTAATGGTAATAAAGAGCCATATAAGAGTTAGATTTATATTAAATGTGTAATCTTGAGTACCAGTGTAGATTTATTCATTGCTAGAGACTCAAAGCACTTTTGTACGTCACTCTGGATAAGGGCGTCTGCTAAATGCCACAAATGTAAATGTAATGTTCTGATCTATTACATTTGTTCCCTCTTGGGTAGAGGTAAGTGGGTCTACTCATCATTCTTAACAGTTCAGAAAAATGATGGCAGTTTATTCCTGATTCTGGATTTAAGTGTTGAATTGTTATATAAAAAGTCCCATTGTTTCCTGTATAAAGGATATCAAATAATTGTCACTCAATAAAGACGCATTTAAAGTGGAACTGCACAATGAATATTTTCATGCTTGATATTTCCCATTTAAGGAGAAGTTTTAGACATAAAGACACTTTTATCTTCTGGCACTGAGGTAATGGAATGAACTGCCTCAAACGACAGGTGAAGACCTACCTCTTCCTGAAACAGTTGAACTAGCACTGATTTTCCCTGCTTGTTTTATATATTTATGTGTGCTATATTTCCTCCCAGTTTTATGCTCATAGAATCATAAGTTTGCAACCTTGTAAACCAGTGTTGATTTATTCATTGAAGACATTAAAGCACTTTGTTTGTCACTCTGGTTTAAAGCTTCTGCTAAATGCAGTAGATGTAAACTAAACAGTCCATTAGTTAATGCACTAGAGCACAGCTGATCTCACAATCTACTGGACAGCTGCCTCTTAGAATATTGTCCTTAATGGATGGAATGATTTGGCACCTTTGGACTAAATGGCAGGTGTAGGACTAGGACTCTGACTTTAACAACTGTAAAACAATAGTCTTCCCACACTCACATACTTTGTTAATCAATGAAATGACTTCATATAATGTAACAGAATGATATGTAAATACTTATTTAATTGTGGTGACTTAAATAAATATGACAATCATGTGGGAACTCAATTAGATGGTTTCAGTGAAGGATTGCTAAATGATATAAATACTGTACTGCATCGTAAGTTTGACTGTTGAAGATCTTTACATGTGTGTGTGTGTGTATGTATATATACACACACACACACACACACACACACACACACACATTTGTATTACCCAAATGGGGTCTAACAAACTAAGAATTATTTTTTTTATCAATTTAATTTGTGGCGATATAATTAAATAATATTGATTGAATTTAATCAATATAATAAAAAAGTCTATTGCTTTAATCTGATTAAATCTATTTCATTTTTATAAAATATTATCAAATATAATATGAATTTTGTATACCACTGATACACCAAATCAAAGCATTTGCTTTCCTATCAGAAATGGAATTTAAAATTATTGTTCTAACACATTTTTTAGTAAGTTATATGGTTTGTAATGAAAAGAGAGAGAAAGGAAAATAGAAGAAAAGACAAGAGAAAAGAAGTTAGAAGTAAGACTGACCAATTACAGCATACCCTCCAGGAGTGATCCGGTAAAGAATGCCATCAAATAGAATGCCATGAGGAAATAGGGAGGCCATGATCTCCCCGATTAGACGACCAAATGCTGCACCTAGAGGGAGAGGAAGATTTAACCGACTTTGCCTCAGTAATTTCCTTTATTGAAGGCAACTTGGTTGCCCTTGAAAATTTCACTAACAACAGAAAGGCAACTTATTGTATAGTGACAAATGTCTGGATTTCTCTATTATTGTTCAAGAAAAAAAAATTCTATTGTTTTTTTTTTTTATATATCTTACCAAGTACAAACACAGGCATGAATGCTCCAGAGGGGGTGGGCATTGTTGTTGAAACAGCTGACATCCAGAACTGCAGAATACAGTGCAATATGATTCAGTGCCTTTAGATTTCATACATATTTTATTCAACACAACCAAAATGCTTAAAAGTATTCCAGTTGCATTGTTTATGCTAAGGCATGTAGCTAATAGGTAATACTAAACAAATTACAATTTGAAATACTTAAAATATTAGTGGATGCGGTCCATACTTGACTGTTTCCTTTATTAAAATTGTTTTATTCCAGGGTTCAAAGAGATGTTTTTTTCTTTATAGCTTCCGATTTACAATTAAGCTTTTCTGTTTTTGAAATCGCCATTTTGAAATCAAATCTTCATTAAACCAAGCTATGCTTTCAATAATCGCAGGTCTTACTGCATTGAAATCAATAGCTCAGCTGACAAAGACCAAACCATAAAGTCTACAACAGACTTAAACATTTATTTACTATAAGGTCTATAGGAACATATTGCATATTGTCCTGGAAACAATTAGATATACACCGACCAGGCAAAACATTAGGACATTATTACATAATGACCAATAAAGTGAATAACACTGATTATCTCATCATCATGGCACCTGGGTGAATATTGTATATTCGGCAGCAAGGTGACATTTTATCCTCAAAGTTGATGTGTTAGAAGCAGGAAAAATGGGCAAGCATAAGGATTTGTGCCAGTTCAACAAGAGTCAAATTGTGAGGGCTAGACGACTGGGTCAGAGCATCTCCAAAACTGTGCAGTGGTCAGTATCCATCAAAAGTGGTTCAAGAAAGGAACAGTGGTGAACCGGCAACAGGGTCATGGGCAGAGTTGTATGGCAAGCTGCAATGACCATATATTCAGCAAGAACCACAGTTGACAGTAAGCTGTTGGGCAGCAGCAGCATGCCAAAAAAACAACCCTGGCATGTTTTCAACAATGTGTCTGGCAATGTAGACTGTGCCCCACCACACCTGCCATCATGCATTAACCAGACTGACAGAGAGCCAGTCCATGTCCTGACCCCGGCGTCCCACTGCTAAGTGAGAGCCCTCGACCAGCTCCCCCACAGAGGGCTCAACATCTATAGCTTGCTCCCTCGCAAGCAGTAAAATATTAAAGTATTGGCACCTGTGCGCCTTTTATTATAAGATCTCACAAGAATACCATTGTTCTGTCAGGTTTCACACTGTTGCACAATTAATATTTTGATAACTGCCATTATATGAAAGAGTACATGATAAAAGTTTGACGGCAGGCCACATTGCATTGTTATTTGGACCTTTCTGAATGCTACCAAGGGTACAGTTTAATACTGCAGTTCATCAGTTTGAAAAAAAAACCTCTCAGGTGCATCTATATAGTGTGTAGCATCCCTTTATTGCTTTAAAAAAGGCAATTTATTGTGTTTTTAGAAGGCTCTTTTCAGATTTTATATAATTAATGTAGCTGAGCCATGTCTAAAAACCCATTGTCCCTTTTTTTAGAGTGCCTTAGACAAAATTCTCAGCTCCTCGCTCTGCTGGACATAAAGTCTGTGAGCAGCAAGTCATTTAGCCTGAGGTCGTTCTGAGTTGACTCTGAATAAGGGTCGAAATCTGCCAGACAATATGCCAGCATTGGCCCTGCCACACAGCCAGACTGGGAGGGTGTCCAAAGTTGCTTACTTAACATTGTCAGCACCAAGAAATGAACATACCTTGTCATTGTTTGTCCGGATGCTTATTTTGCTCATACTATACAATAGGTATAATGAAAATAAATACTTTTTTATTTCCTTTTTCTATCAAAGATTTGGGTCTGATATGGCAAATCATTTGTCACAAAAGCATTACTGTCTGAGCAACCGTTTGTTTTCCAACTTTTTACCTGCTTACTGTAGTTCTACTTGTCATAGAGGTGCTTCACAAGATTCATTTGAAGCATTTTCGAACATACTTGAAAATATTGGAGCATCTGCGACAGCTTGCAGACTGAGAAAATCGTTCTGCTGAACCACTCACACTAGACAAACTGTCACCAAGTAAGGCACACAGCGATTTGTCACTGAGCGGATGACAAATCCCCAGCATTAGTCTGTGACAAGAAAATCAGAGCTCCAATCATGTAGATGAGTTCTCATCGGGAACTTTACTTCAAAAACCAATTTAGGTTTAGCTTTCAGGGTTGCAAGGAACCCCTATAATAAGTAATGCAGAGAAGATTAGCATTACTTTTGGATAAATGATGAAAGAACGATAGTACTATGGTATAGTAGTAATTAGAATTTTTAAAAGATGCGGTAACCTCCACCCAAAAATTAAGACTGTGGTCGCTGCCTATCTTTTATTATGGCCGATTACTTCTTCACACTGTAATCTACAACTTGCAATTCTCAGCAATTCTCCTGAAGCATGATATCTGCTTTGGCACAAGGATCACACACATGTAATCCTACACTTGATCTTTAGCCACAAGAATGTGGCTGTCAACACAAGCCATGATACACTTTTATTATACAAGTCAAACAACTTCCAAGAAGTTATGCAATGATGCTCAATTTGAATGAAGAACAAATATATACAGAACTTTACCTTCATGATGAAGAAGAGAAGTAGGATGACAAATACATTGACATCTGAATGAAGCCAGGCAGATGATCGCCCCAGACCAGGAGGAGTAGTAGATCCCAAGATTTTGGTCCAGGTGAAGTTATCGAACAGAGAATTTATAGCCTCTCTGGGCATTAGCTGTGTTGAAATATAATGAATATACTGTTAAGAGACTAAAAGATGTCAGGTATTAAATCAAATTTTAAATAAAACAATGTGCTGCATGAATGTTGCACTGTGGTTTTTTCTAACCTCTCCTGCCATGAACTGTCCAAATCCTGGAGGGAATGTCAGCGATGCAATCACAAAAGTTACAACACCTGGATAAATTAGTCGGCTGTGTGAGGAAAAAAAAATACAGAGTTTCATAGTAAAACTGGTGAGGCTACTCAGCTAAGTGCAAATCAACCAATGTAGGAAAACTAAGTCAGAGAACAAGTGAGTCACTAGACATTAAAGTGCCTTATATAAGGCTGATTACTCCGACCATAATGTCATCTGAGATCCGCTAGCCTTCAAACATTTCCTTTTGGTTTTAGAAATGTATAGGAATTAAGGTGATTTCAAGGCAGCGTTTTTGAGCTGCCAGTAAGCGTACTTTAAAATGTGTACACATGCTCTATGTTCCTTCTGTTCACATGGCTTACTGTTTGGTAAAAACCCGTGTAATGGGGTTGGATCTTCTCATAAACAGGACAACCTGCCGGTTCAAGTAGACGAAGAAAGCTCCAAAAAAGCCACAAGAAATACTGTGTTGTAGAGCAACAGAAATAAACATTAGATCAAATTTGATGTACTGTACCAAAAGAACAAGAACTACCACTAACTTAGAAAAGTCTTGATATAATGAATTATTCATTCAGTTATTTCTTTTATAATTGCGCATAATCATTATGTTCCTTTTTTAGTGTTTTACTAAACATTTTAACATTTACATTGCTTTTGTAACAGAAAAATTATTTTAATGATTATTTTTTGCATAAGTATTGTTCCTGGTACAGCAGTGTTTTATGAAACACCAAAACAATCAGCAGACATGCAAAGCAAAATGTGATTCACTGCCATGCATCAAATAAAAAATCATCTATAAAAGTGTGCATTTGACGAGGGGAACTGATAAGCCATAACAGGGATGTCATGGTGCACCACAATCATCTTGTGCGCTTTTCGAGTTAGTTCTATGGCATTGCGAGGGTTGCGGTACAGCAAATACAGCTCCAGGATTGTGCCCTCACCACGAACGGCACGCTCTTGCCCCACGCTCTCACCCAATGATGGCGAATGCTGGCAGCTCCTGTAGGTCAAAGGGGAAGTCCATGCGAAACTTGGTGCGGAACAGAGCAGTGATGGTGACTGGGAAAAAGTAGAAGAATGAAGGTTTGTTTAAATGATGAAACAAAGCCAAATGGAAATTCTTTGGAATTACTTTGCCTACTTCAGGGTTTTGTTGAATCTGAGGACTGCAAAATAAAATGCAGATCTCACCTGCATCTTTATTGAACACTGAAAGTACCCTGAATATAAAGGCACTAAATGTGGCAGCAAAGTAGCCCCTCCAGTAGTTTCTCACTGCAAAGAACGTTGATGTAACCTCAATGCTGAACAGGACTCCTAAAGAAGAATAAAACTAATGAAGAAAAATATATAAGTGTATAAAGAGCATTCGATATACAGTGCGTTTGGAAAGTATTCTGACCCCCTTCACTTTTAAAAAATGTTGTTATGTGTTTGTTATTTATCAATAGGAAAAAGAGCAATAAAGGCACCAGAAGGACTCACAGACTGTGTTGGCAAACTCCAAGCGGACATTCATGGGTTTTGCACCGAGGAGAGTGTTATGTCTAGTCACTCTGCCATAAAGCGCAGATTGGTGTAGGGCTGCAGTGATGGTTGTCCTTCTGGAAATATGTCCCATCTCCACATAAGATCTCTGGAGCTCAGTCAGAGTGGCCATCGGGTTCTTGGTCACTTCTTTTTCTAAGGGCCTTTATCCCTGATTATTTAGTTTGGCCATGTGACGTCCTGGCTGTGATGCACTTCTTCCATTTGAGAATTATGAAGGCCACTGTGCTCTTGGGAATCTTCAGTACAGCAGCAATATTTTTGTACTCATCCCCAGATATGTGCCTTGCAACAATCCTGTCTCTAAACTCTGCAGGCTCTGTTATTTGTTCTGATATGAATTGTAAGCTGGGAGGCCTTCTATAGAGGTTTGTGTCTTTCGAAATCATGTCAATTAAACACAATTTTCACAGAAAAGCTGTGTAGAAACATCTCAGCAACAATCAAGAGAATTGGGAGGCACCTGAACTAATTTTCAAGTGCGGTTTTAAAGGGTCTGAATTATTTTGTACATGTGATATTTCAGCTTTTTCACTTTGTGAATTTATTATGGGATACTGAGTATAGATTTATTAAGCTGCAACATAACAAAATTAAGAAAAAGTGAAGGTCGTCTGAATACTTCTGGAATACACTGTATGTATATTTATCAAGCCTGATCAAAATGTACATGGTAATAACGCAAATTTATTTTAACAGCACTAATTTTATTACCACGCAAATAATGCAGCGCACATTTTTGTTTGACTATTTCTAATAAAAACATACATAAATATGAAAGAGATCAATTTAAATCCTTTACCACAACACACATTTATTCACGATGTCCTTTCTTTATTCAGACATAAAAAAATCCACCAAAAAAATTATTTTTAATCACTAAACATTTCTTTTACTGATGCAGCAAGTCTCAAATGAAGCACCAAAATCACACACATCCGGCGATTAAAACCATCCGTGTACAAAAATAGCAAAAGTTCTGTCTGGTGTCCTGATGATCATGATTACATAAAACACCATGATTACTTTAAACATAATGTTTTTGTAAAATAAGTTAATAAATATAAAATAAATATGTTCTTTATGCTAAAATTTTTAGAGTGGATTCAATAATAATGAACATAATTTTGCACAAAGAATCCATATTTGTCCATGCCCATGTTGATTAGAGTATTCAAACTTGAAAATGATTTTAAGGTATATTTAAAAAAGATAAAAATGTGCGATTAAGCTGCGATTAATCACGAGTTAACTCAAGACAATCGTGTGAATAATTGCGATTAGATGTTTGCGTTCTATTGACATATAGATATATTGAGATATATATTTTACCTCCAAGCGGTGTGCCAAAACAGCAGCCTACTCCCACAGCACAACCGACTGTGAGGATATCTGTGTAGCAGTATGGGCTCTACTGACACAAAGAAACAGAGACAAACGAATGCAATTACCAAATAAATATATGATTCATTTACTTTTTTTTTCGTTTAAAATTTTAATATAATTCAATATGTTTTTCCTAGTTTTGCTTAAAAACTAAGATATGGATAAGTTTGTCTGTGACAACCCATTATTTTGTACTGAATATCGCAATATTAAATGATTTAGCTGCATCATAGCATTGCACTGCATCCAGTACAGCATTTCTATTATACATTTAGATGTTGCCATATACATTTGTGGTCACGTTCTGCAATGCATTTACTCGCCCTTAGCTGTTTTAATAAGGGTCCGAAAGATTTCCACTACTTTTTGAAGCATGGATGAAGGGTTGAATTTGGTGTTTTAGTTCATCCCAAAACAGTGCAAGACACTCATGTTCTTCCACCCCAACCTTTTTGGTGCTTACTCTGGACATATGAAACAAGTTTGGGCCTCAGAGTTCCAGTATAGGGAAACTATAAAGCTACAGCAAACAAGAACATACTACACAATGTGGCTGTGCACATATATGGGTGAGAGATGGTCCACTCACATTTGGTCATATATTGCACTTCAGTTAAAACCCTGGTAGAACTGATTCTAAATCCAACCAAAAAGCTTTTCCTTTCAGCTATATAACAGCTTATAGTTAAATATTCATTAAAAGAAGCAAGTCTTTTTTACTAAATTCTGCTTACCTGATAGACCCCAGAAAAAAAGGACATAAACTTGCCGAGCACAGTGGCACAAATGCTAGCTATGTGTACAAAAGGACCCTGAAAAACACAAAGAAAATCTTATTGGTATCTTACAGTCAATCATTTACATTCATTAAAGATAGAAAATGTAGATATGTAGCCACATTACCTCTTTACCTACTGGCATTCCACTTCCTAGTACTGCAGTAAGACCAACTGCTTTTGCTATAAATGCTTTAAATGTGAGGTACTCTTTCAACATAACTCCTCGAAGGATTGTTTTCATCTCTGGGATGCCAGAACCTGAGGAAAGAAAAGAAAGATAAAGGTGGGGGTGAGAGTTCAAGAAGTGGTAACTCCAGGCAGAATATTAAAAAAGATATTTTTCACTGAATAATTCTGTTTTAAGTCATTTAAACGACGACACTCGTAGATATCTTCATTGCATCTTGGCAGAAGATGCAAAAAAATGTGACACTGATAGTAGTGTACAATGTACAGTATAAAGATTAATGCTGTTCCACTACTATCTTAAACGAGAAAACATCCACAACGTCCTTTTATCAGGCGTGCACATCAGAGTTAGTTTTTATCGGCCTGTCATGTATTCATAAACAAAATATATTTAAGGAAAGACTTTCAAACGTTCTTCAAGTATTATTTGAGAATCCTTTTGCAACCTTTCTAGTAGTTAATATAGTATATCACAAAGAATGATAGAAGGTATAAGTAACGAGTTGACCGTAAATTATGGTTTTAATGCAGGCAGAAAGGGGATAAAAAGTCTATTAATTCATACAAGGTTTAAGGTTTTGGCATCAACATTATATTATCTTCTGTTAATAAGTAAGAGTAATACACAGAATGGGATAAGGAAGTAATGCTAGGGCTGTTTTATTTCTAGACCAGGGAGTAGATTCATGCAATCTGTCAATGGCAGTTATGGCAGGTGATAATACAGAGCGAAATCCAGCAGTTAAATCAGTGGGGATTAAAGAGGTACATGTAAAATACCATCATGGGTGAAATTAATGTGAACGAGGCCTTCTTTCTTCTCTCCTTTTCTCTAAAATTCCTTTGTAGAAAAAAAGTAAAAGTAGATCGTAAAAGTAGATCCTGTCAATGTACAAATTACAAAAGGACAAGAACAGACATTATAATAGCACGTTCATTGTTTTGGGGTCTTGAAAAGAAGAGCTTCATCTTTCCTGTTGACCATATATTGAATGCATCAATTTGTGTGTAATAATGTCACTGACTTCACTATTAAGGCATTAAGGAAACCTTATAATCGTAGTATATATACTATAATATTGATATTGTATATATAATAGTTTTATTGTCAAAGACACTATTGATAGATGTTTTAGCCCTCCCATTTAAACACGTGACCAGCCATCACTGCAATAGAATTCACACAGTTTATAAGTAGCATGCAGCATGCATTGAAGCGGTACGCTACATCGTTATAAGCTTCCACTTCAAATAGCAGTTGAAGTGGTTAAAATAAAAGCACTATAAGAAAGCAGAGGACAAATGTTAATTGCTCAGGGAAAAGCAAAGAGTACACACCGATAGCTTGTGGAGCAATCAAGTTGCAGAAGAAGGTGGCGAACAAGACGAGCACCATTGGATAGGCGGTCCAAACCAAGTACTGCAGTGGGACATTTCCCATCAGCTGTCCATACATCCACTTATAAGCTAAATACAAGGGGTAGTAGAAGCAATGTATGAGAGAAGTGACAGAAAAAAAGGTAGGAAGAATGAGAAAAATGGAAATGTGCTAGGGGGATCATATTTGAGTATTAGAAGATGATATATTTGGGTTGTTTAGAAATAAATTATGGAATAGGAATGAATCGAATAGGAAGGACAGAGACAAATTGAGAAGGAAAAAGGAAATGGTTAGAAGAAAATTAAGGAAACGAAGACAAATAAAGCAGCTAAAACTCGATTTTTGACCAATGGACACTTTTAACCAGCAAAAGAAGAAGATTACCCAGTTTCTTAAAACATGTTTGATTGGCTAATACCAGAGTGTAGACACAACTATCCGTTGAAGATACTTCTTTATGGAATGATTTACAAAGCTCAACTACTCATTTGGAATTTGGACCTGGAATAGCTACTGAATAAGTTTAAATGTTGTGGTACCTTGGAGGCTTTTGGCACTGGCATAGTCCATAGTCCAACTGACTAAAGCCATAGAGATACCCAGCAGCACTAGAAAGACCCAGTCTTCTCCTAATTTAGTTATTAGGAACCTCCGTACACGAGCCACGCAGTCTGTAATAAAGAAATCATTCATCAAAAAATGCTTAGACAAAAAAGAGATACTTGTTCTAATATCACTGCATACCAAGTTAAATTTGTAGTAGCATATGAAGGCCCATGTAATCTCGGGTTAGCTTTTCTATTGTTGTTTCGTTCTGCTTTTTTTAAATAATGTTTAGGGATACCCCTCTGAGGGCTACTATTGGGGCAAACACAACTGCACTATTACATACCATTAATACTGCACGTTAAATAATTCAATGTCTACAAAACCACCCTCGTATCTAAGCCTTTCACAGAGAGTATTCATGTTGAAGAAATAAAGCATTGAATGCCACCTTTATACTTGGAGTAGGAGGGTTGTTGCTTCAAAGAGGAGGCGTCTATTGTTGTTTCGTTCTGCTTTTTTTAAATAATGTTTAGGGATACCCCTCTGAGGGCTACTATTTGGGCAAACACAACTGCACTATTACATACCATTAATACTGCACGTTAAATAATTCAATGTCTACAAAACCACCCTCGTATCTAAGCCTTTCACAGAGAGTATTCATGTTGAAGAAATAAAGCATTGAATGCCACCTTTATACTTGGAGTAGGAGGGTTGTTGCTTCAAAGAGGAGGCGCGCCTCATATCTGATTCTTTTCTAGCATGTCCTGCGTCCGATTCCATTTTGTGTTGGCTTTGTTGGCTGTGACTGTGCTGATAGTGTCCACGGGGACCACATTGATGGCGTCCATAATGCTGTTTCCTTGCCTGTCTCTCTGTCAGTAGGCGGCCAGCCTCCCGCTGACTGGACCCTCCAGGGGGCTCACGGTACTCCCCATACAGCTAGGCAGGAAAAAATAATACAAATATTATAATATTTTAATTGACATGATACTTTACCTCAACAGAACTGCCACTGTTTATCAGAACTTCTTTACTCCCATCACACATTTTAATTACACCAGTAAGGCCAATACTATAGAGTCTGCCTGACCGAACATTCATAAAAAAAATCTATCATGACTAATATAAATATTACAAATAAAAAATAAAGGACAATCCCAGGATAAATGATATGTCATATTAAGCATTTGGCATATTATATAATCAATGTCATTTTATAAAAAAAAAAAAAAAAAGTTGGGATGGGACAACAAACGTGTTTAAAAAATCTAGTATATTGCAATTAAACTGTAAGAAAAAAACATTTTGCAACTAATTAGGTTAATTGAGGATAAATTATATGTCATATTGAGCATTTGGCATATTATATAATCTATGTAATTTTATCAAAAAAAAAAAAAGTTGGGATGGGACAACAAACGTGTTTAAAAAATCTAGTATATTGCAATTAAACTGTAAGAAAAAAACATTTTGCAACTAATTAGGTTAATTGACAACAGTTCAGTAAAATGATTGGGTATAAATAGTTTATCTTAGAGAGGCAAGTCTCAGAAGAAAAGATGGGATGAGCTGCACCAATCTGTGTCTGAAACTTGTGGAACAATTCCAGAATAATGTTTCTCGACATAAAATTGCAAAACAGTTAAATATCTCATCATTTACAGTATATAATATCAACAAACAAATGTCAAACATATATGGAGAAATCTGGATGTTTATGATCTTTAGGCCCTCAGGTGGCACTACATTTAACATAATCATGGTACATAGTAAAGTGGAAAATTGTTCTTTTATCAGATTTTAATTTATTTTTGGAAACCATGGACACCATGTCCTCCAGACTAAAGAGGAAAGGGACCATTTGGCTTGTTTTCAGCACTTAGCACTTAGAGCAGATTGAAAGGACAGCTTGGGTATTTGGAAAGGCTCCATCGATGAATGGATATATCTGAGACCTGTTGCAGCCATCAAATTCAAGATGACTTTATTTCTTCCTAAAAATTGTTTACATACACTCAATTTGAACATTTGATATGTTTTTGTGTTCTACTGTGAATAAAATATGGACTTATGAGATCATTGCATTCTGTATTTATTTACATTTTGCACAACGTTCCAATTTTTTGGGAATTGGGGTTTTACTGTTAACATATATATGTGTAGGATAGAGATATTTTCTGTTCATCCTTTAAAAAAAAAAAGAATACAATGAGCCAAAGCAAACATCTTTTATGTTTTATAACTTAAGAACCCATTAAACATTTGTCATATACAGTACATATTTTGTGATAATAAAAAATCTACCAATTCACTTTAGTTTTACTCAATTGTATACTTAAGGTGTCTAAACGAGATATTATCAGAAAACAGCTTTAAAAAATATGCATTCCTAATAAGCAGAACAGCAGGACAGAGTCAACAGTGGTAAAGAAAACCATCTGACCTGACATATGGAAGAAATGAATGTTAAAGTAGAGACCCCGTGTGTGGGGGTTTGCGGGAGAATAAAATCATTCACAGGACTCCTGCAAAATGGTCCTTAAAATATATATTTTTAAATAAATTACTTAAAACAAATGAACTGTTAAGTATCTACTGCACAAGAGCAACAATTGCAACTAAAATTAAATAAAACGATTTTTCTGGCACAAGTTCGGAAGCGAACTCTTGCACGTAATAGACTACTAGAGAACGCAAAGGCAAGACAGAGGTGAATCTCTGAGTGCTACAGATATTACTTCATTATTAAAGACAGAAACATACAATACAACAAAACCTTAGTTTGCTTTTTTTAAGATATTGTTTTAGTTCTATGTTCTAAAAAGTGCCTTGTTCATGTCCATGTTCCTCACGTTGACAAAAAGTCAAAATCAAATAAAACGAAACGTTTGTTTGTTTTCCGTTGCGTTTTTATTCATATTCAGAAGGGAAGCGAGTGAAACTAAAAGAAGCAGAGTAGTCAGAAGAAGCAGTCAGTGCATTGAGAATAAAACAATTTATACAGTTTACCTGCGTGCTTTTGCTAGCGGGAGCTAGCTGGAAGGCTGTTGAATAAAGTAAACATGGCAGATCATAATAGACTAAAAGCTTAGACAGTTACAGTGGGGTGAATACACTTTTTACACTATTTACACTATTTCCAGACTTTCAGAAGGTACTGGTACATTGTAGAGTGTTTGTGATTGTGATGTGTAATGGTCCTCGGGCTCCATGTTTGTAATGTGCTTTGTATTCTGGTGGTTGCAGACTGGTAATGATTCATGTGTGGATACGACAGATATATCATTACCAAAACATTCTTTTATGAGGCAAATTCTTCCTTGCCACTCCCTCAGTCATTGGCGATATTGTTGTTGGCCATGTAACTCTTGGCATTAATGTGGGTCAAGTGCAGTTTGTTTGTTAAGGTGCTAATTGACCTTTTTCCATAGATGTTGGAGTCAGCTGTCCATTGCGAGGGAGTCAGTGGGATCAGGAATAGAGGCAGCTGGTAGCCTAGGTTGCATTGAACTTTGGTTAACTTTGGTTGCAGAGTTTCTTAAGGAGTTCTCTGCATATTTAGGCCCAGTCCTCTTGGTTATTGGTACAGAATGTGTGCAGGAAGCATTTTAGTTCTCCTGATCATCTCTCGAAACTTGGCCACTGGCTTAGGGATGATATTCTGATGTCAGGTTTACAGAGAACCCTAGTTTTTTCATCCTGTCAGATTGCAGAGTTGAACCAGGGTAATAAAAAATGAATAATAGTCAGTTTTTAAATAGAGGTTAGCTTCTGGGAAAAGAAAGCACTTTGGAGATTGGTTTTCTCTCCAAACCGCTCTGAGGCCTGTCTCTAAGGCATCCACCCCCACAATAAATGGATTGGATGAATTAGGCAATTATTTTGAGCAATTATGACCTGCATTTCCTTTTTTTTTCAGTAAGACAGGCAGTGGCAAAGTTATTATTTCAAACTCCTAAGAGGTTGGAGATGAGCGGCGTTTGTGCACTTGTCTGTGGGCTTTACTATCTCATGGCTTGGTTTTCTTTGCCAGACAAGATATTATTGCAAGGGAATGTGGCTACAGATAAGCGCTTTATGGTACAATCATACACTCACTGCAAAAGGAGCCCACTGGCTTGGGCTTTCCTCTCTGTATTCTGGAGGAATTTCCACATGGACCTGAAGTTCAGGGTTCTTGATAGCGCTTGACATCATGTCTATGAAGGGACTATGGAAACTTTTTGCCTTGCCAGTAGGCTTACTGCACCCTTATCAGGAGATTTAAGGTTTGTCCGTTTTCATCAATTAGTAGCCTAGCACCAACAGATGACAAAAAAATGAGATGTTCTCATGGTGCATGCTGCTGATATTTAGATAGACAGGCTTGGTACAAAGCATTATAGAGGCTCTGCCAAAGGGTCTCCCATCAAAGTACCTTTAGGGTACATTATTTAAGCAGCACTAAGATATAAGATGCACTCCCTGGGTGCATGTTGGGTAATTTAAAATCTAAATTATTTAAACACAAATTTTGTGGACTCACTAAATACTTGGGAACTTTGCTCTGAGAAAGTGATGGACACTGCCACTTGGTGCTGGTGAATTTCACCTCTGGTGTTTTATGTCATTCAGCTTAACTTTTTCCTTCTGCGTCGGTTCAATAGTCTGAATAAAAGGCACAGGAGAGATTTGTATTTGTGGCACTTGTGTTTTTTGAGGATAGTTTTAAAGCGAATGGACATATCCATTAATACATCATGGGAGGCTAGGTCATCATGGAATGCTACTTCTGTAAGCAGGTTTGTGTAGAGATTTTTATCAATGCCACCTTGTTTCTGCAGGTGTTTGCTGTAAATGTGCAGAAGCTGAGTGCAAATCCTGCAGTGTTTTGACTCTTGCTTTAAGGTGAGGAGTTTTTCCACAATCTCCTCAAACTTGAGAGAACTGTCAACAGGAACAGCTGGAGGAAGTAGGTGTGACTCCCTCCTGTGATTGTAAAGCAAAGAAAGCATTGTATCATAAACCCCTTGCATCCAGCCAGATCTACTATCACCATCACATCACCATAATACTTCTCATGTCATAGTGTTTAGTCTGCTGCAGTTGTTCTCCAATGATGTGACCTCATGCCAAAGCACCCGTCATTATTAAAAGATTAAGAGATAAAGAGATAAAGGATTCTGTCAGATAAGCAGGTGAGGATGCAAGAACTTTTTGTAGGGTTTTTAATAATTGTGGTGTCAGGACAAAGAAGAGATTTAGGAACATCAGTGTACCGGCAAACTTCAGACAATCAAATACAAAATAAACCGTAGGAACGCAAAAGTCAATAAAATCGGATGACCAAACCAGGATAAGTGTCATTATGGATGGATATGTGATGGATTTGTGTTGTGTAATGAACTCCACTCTTCTGGGAAGGATTTTCACTAGATTTTGGAGTATGGCTTTGGTGATTTGTGTTCATTCATGCTCAAATGTTTTAGAGAGGTCAAGGCACAGATGTTGGGTAAGCTGGCCTGGGGTGCAGTTGGCATCTCATTTCATCCTAAGTGTTTATTGGGGCTGAGGTCAGGGATCTGTTCAGCCTCAAGTTCTTCCAGTTACACCTTGGCAGACCTTGTGTTAGTGGAGCTTGTTTTACACACAGGGCCGTTGCCATGCTGGAAAAAAAGTATTAGGAATCTTAGTTCCAAAAAGGGGAATTCTTAATGAAGAAAAAAAAAACAAACAATAAGCTTTAAGGAGTCTTGTGTGTTACGGTCAACAAATTGTATCTGCAAGCACCGGCCTCCCCTCAGCCACGCCTTGTAACCCACCTATAGAGGGCACACACTCACAAGACAAACAACAAAAAAACATTCTAATATTCTAATATTCCAAACAAAAATGTATTATAAATTAGATGTAATTCTATGTAATGGCTCCTACAATAGTCATATAGTTTATAATAAGTGTAATCTACAACAAATTTTTATACAATTTTCATTTATTTTTGTTTTAACAATTAGTATTTCACCTAGACTTAAAGATGTCTAGCTGGAAGGCTGTTGTATAAAGTAAACATGGCAGATCATAATAGACTAAAAGCTTAGACAGTTACAGTCGGGTGAATACACTTTCATGATAATCAATTTTATCTGGACTTTCACTATTTCCAGACGTTCAGACGTTACTGGTACATCATTAAGTATTTTTTAATGTATTGCATTATGACTATAGGTGGATAAAGTACAAAAAATATATATTTGTGTTGTTGTAGAGGTACACTCTGTAAAATATCAATCTAGTAAAAGTGCTCTTTATACTTGAGTAAAATTACAAGTTGCCTTTTAATTTACGTATTATTACAAATCTATTAATAAAATGATATTCATGAGTCAAACACTGATTGATCTTTATTAAAACTATCATGAGCCCAAAACTCTTTTAACTACTCCAAAAAAATCATGCAAATAAGGCCACAAGTGTTGTTGCAAGTCAGAGTCAGGAGTTTCTTCCATCATTTATTCCTCTCAAAATGTTCTGCATGTTGTTCTGAACTGACGCTGAACTGTATGTTGGTGATTAGTTGATACCACAAAGTGGTGATCCAAACGAGTTCAAAACAGAGCACGATTGGAGGATTGTTGTGTGTTTGACCAGTTAAGTTTTTATCCTCTCATAAAAAAAAGGAACGACCGAATTCGCCAAATGTAGTTAAGTACAAATTCCAAAATTTGACTTTAAAATGTAGTGAAGTTAAAGTAAAAATCTACCCAAATCAAAAAACTTGGATACAAAGGTAAAAAGTAAAGTGCAGATAAAAGAAAAAGTACTTAAGTACAGTAACGAATTACATTTACTTCCTTACTTTTTACAACTGATTATGACAATACATAGGTTTCCCTAGCCATAGCTGTAATCTTGACACCTTTATATCTAATGGTATATGAGCTAAAATAAATACTGTTGTATTCACATCTTGTGCTTAATACAGTTAACAATGAGTACGATATCTGAAAACAAGACAAATTGGTAGCCCAATAAGAAATATGCTCACAAATATAGTATTATGCTCACAAATATATATTTGTACATGTATATCCATTTCATGCTATATTGAGCTAAAATGCTTGGGTGTTTTACACATTCGCCTGGCTCCATTCCATTCATCTATCCTATTACTATTACTTTTGCTGTTCCCACAGTACATGTAATCCTGGTCCTCTCTATATTTCCCCCCTCCTCTTTTTCCTTTTCTGATCTACCCCAGACCTCCATATAGGCAGTCCCGTTCACTGACCCCACCCCAACCCACCCCACCACCACTTCACTGGATTGGAGCTACCCCATTTCCTCTCTTTCTGTAACACAACCCATCAGGCTATTTTTAAACTGAGTGAGCCAACATTCATTTACCCACCTTTTTCTTTTTTATCTTTCCTGATAATATGGCGTGTTCCTTTTTATACTGCTAGTATTAATTAATTGGGTTTTTTTTTCTCTTTTTTTAAATGGCATATCTTTGGGAACTCAAATACTTTGTTATTTACAAAAGTTTAACAAGGTGTTAGCGCTACAGGACCTCACCCATGCCAAAACACAAAATATCTAGATCCGGTTTTCATGACAGTCTGTAAAAATACACAGGATATATTGGAAAATCTATTCTAAGTCTTTGCTTATGTGTCCTTACTACATGGACAGCCAGACACACAAGCTGTCATCAAATTGTATTATTTTCAAGTCAAATGCAATCCAAATTAGACGTTCCTTTTATGTTGTTTGCCGTGCTGATGATCTTTGTTTGTGTATTTCAACATAACCACCTATTCCAACCTATTGCTCTTGCATTAGGCACAAAGATTTTCTATTCTGACACCTTTTTAAAAATATATGATGGCACTTTAAATGTTGAACACACAAAAGCTTTCACGTATATTATTAGGCAACACATCTGAGTTTACCTCTGCCTCCAGGGTGATAAACACTGGAGTCACCCAACTCTAGGAAGATTAGTAGAATAGTTTCCAAAGACACACACACACACACACACACACACACACACACACTGCAAAGCCAACGTTTGCTTTTCATTTACTTGTCTTTTTGATATCCCGTCTCTGTTACACAGTGTGAAATGAGTGGGCAAATCACAGGAGACCCACATGGCAATCTCATAGTATTACAGACAGTCCCCTTTTACCTATACTTGTGCACAACCTCTCTCTCTCTCTCTCTCACACACACACACACACACACACACACACACACACACCCACACACACACACACACACACAGATACACACACATTAAAACAGTCGCAAATGTTCTGGAATACCCGGAGCCAAGTTCGCCTCCCTTGTGACTGGGTGATCGGGTTTACCCTTCATACAACAACATATAGTTATATTTGTCTGTGCATATAAAGTAACACACCAGTGTGGACTCAAGCATTTTTTGCAGCTCGATATAACTATATCCAAAGTTTAAAACATATAAATAATGTTAAATAAATGGGAGATTAAGGCAGAGTTGAATGAAAAAATTAAGTAAGCAACGGTGATCGTCAAAGCCAGTTTAGATGAACGCTAAACAGGGAAGTCAAGAAGAGCACCTAGTGCTGCCATACAAATCTACCAAACACACCTGTCACCTGTTGATATGCTCACTTCTAAGCTCTTCACCTTTGAACTTCCGACTCGGTCAAGGTTTCACCGCAGTTAAATAAATGTGTCATGCAGAAATGGCTTATGTAACGTCCAACCACCATTCCGAAAAGTAAAAAAAAGAACGAACTACGGTACAACAAAGACTATCAGGACAAGACAGCAAAGTGCACAGCAAAGCGCACAGCAAAGCACCATGTAACAGAGGCTGGATAAATCCTCAGAGGATTAAAGGAGAGGGAGAAGAGCAAAGAGAGTGAGAGAAGTTGGGACAAACCAGGGTCTGTTGGTATCTCAGAGCCTTCCTTTGCGATGCATCTGCTGCCATTGACACACTGTCACTGACCCAAAAATAAACTGTGCGTCTGCCTCAGCATTCCCACCCAGGAGTGGTGCAGTCTGAGGGAGAGTGAGTGCACTTTTACACAGACACTGTCACACGTGTACAAACACCATGTACGTAGCCAAACTCCCAAATACACGCCTTCTCAAAGTGTAGGAACAATAAGCAGCGTATACTATGCAAGGAATTTGAGCTTGAGCATGTATTTAAATGTATTTGTACAGTGTACATCCTAATTACTTTAATTAAACATTATATGACTTTAAAGGCACAACTTCACATCCTACTTCTTCTATCTAAAACTGGCATATACAGTTACCCTAAATAAAAACACAAAATATTTGTTCACCTTATTAACCTAGTAGCATTGTAGACAATTCTTATTTAAACTCTTGGAAGAAGCAGCTGAGAAACAGCACAGCCGTGACTAAATATGCAACAAAATCTAATTTTTTTTTTACTTGTAAATGTTTCCCGGGTATAACATGGCACTGTGAATTAACATGGATCTGTAAGACTCGCTATGTTAGCTAATTATGGGTCTATTAGCAGTCTACCCACACCTTTTGCAAAAAAATAAGTAGTAAGCACAAGAGTGTTGACAAAAATTATATGATTTTTTTTACTCCTGCTAAAAAAAAAAAAAACACAGGACTTTAATGCACAGGAGCCTGCAACTAGGCCCTAAATAGGGTTGGGGTTCATCCAACTTGGTCACCATCACACTGTTCAATGGGAAGAAAAAAATGGGACAATCAATGTCTTGATTAATGGTCTGTAAGCCAGTTAGGTTTATCAGATTTGTAGGTTGTTGGTGATCAGGCAGGTGCACCTGCCTTTAAATATGAATCACACTCGATTTACTGCGTGATGCCAGGCCCCCAATCAGGGTCCTCTCCACCTAAAGAAAAGCATGAATGCAACTTCAGCACCATGGCCAGCAACAACATGCGCATGGGACAGACACCATAACAATAACAAATGCACGTGCTGCTAAAGCAGACTTGGTTTCATAGCTGGAGTGTGGTCAACTCATTGTTTGCGAGTCTGCTCTCTGATGAAAGTGGGGCAACGCAACTTGCACTGTAAAAGCTAGTCACTAGGCTGTGTGTACTATAGTGTGCACTATGCAGGATCCCTTTCTCAATTACTCTCCCTTTTATAGACCTTTATGAGGATGACTTTGTCCTGGTACTGTGGCCACCCAATGTGCAAGACACAAGAGCTTGGTGGAGAACACTGTATTCCATTGAATGCTGCACTTAAGTACACCAGTGGGAGTTACAATATTATTTGGCCCAGGGTGGGAAGCACCTAAAACTACATAAGAAATTCCTCTGGTCTTCATAATTAGTGTTGTCAGTAGGGTAGACCATCACTAAAGCTAAGATTTAATCATAGTGAAAGCAACCATTTATAGTGCCCTTCTTAATGTAAGTCAAAGATTAGGAATCAGGTTTAAATAACTTGAAGTGCTTGTGCTTAATGTAGTACTTTCAGACATGCATAGAAAACCCCTACTATCTCTCGCACTGGCCACCGTGTACAGCCCCCCAGGGCCCTACATTGATTTTCTTTCTCGTTTTCTTTTAGACCTTTTGATCAATTTTGAGAAAGTGCTGCTTCTAGGTGATTTTAATATTCACGTAGATGATGCAAATGATGCTCTAGGAATATGTGGAGTTACTAAACTCTTTTAGGGTTGAACAAACATCACTAGACTGACTCATTGTTTTAATCACAAACTAGACGTAATAATATCCCACAGAGTAGACGTCACTGATATAGATATTTTACCTCAAAATGATGACATCACAAACCATTACCTCATACTGTACACACAGCTGCATCTCACCACATTATAGACTTGGTAGGACTATTGTTTTCCAGCCACTAAGGACAGATTCATAAGTACCCTGCCTGATCTGTCACAACATCTTACTAAACCCCTAAATGCTAATGATCCTGATGAAACAGCTAACAACATAGGCACTATCCTCAAAAGCACATTAGACACCTTTGCCCCCATTTAATTAAAAAAGGTTTGATAAAAAACACCTGCACCATTGTATAATAGCCATGCTCATGCCCTCATGAGAACAGTCCATAATCTGGAAAGAAAAAAAAGAAAATCTAAATTGGAGGTTTTTCGAATTGTGTATAAACACTGTATGCTCAGCTACAGACAGGCACTAAACACTGCTAGGGCTCAGCACCTGAGCATACTTATAGAAAACAACCAAAACAATCCCAGGTTCCTTTTTAGTACAGTGGCTAAATTAACAACAATTCATATATCTAAAAATAGTATTTCATCACAGTTTAATAGTGAGGACTTTATGAATTTCTTCAATTAAAATATTTTAAGTATTAGAAACACAATTGTGTCCAGCCTCTGGCAGCATCTTGTGATCCAGTCTCACCTAAAGCTTTACAATTACAATTACACTGCTATTATCACCAAAGTCAAATCATCAAAATGTCAGTTGGATCCCATTCCAACTTTTTCTTCCTTCTAAAGCTAAGATTAGGGGTCGCCACAGCGGATCATCCTTCTCCATAACCCCCTGTCCTGTACATCTGCTTCTTTCAACCCAACTACCTGCATGTCTTCCCTCACCACATTCATAAACCTCCTCTTTGGTCTTCTTCCTTTCCTCCTTCCTGGTGGCTCCATCCTCAGCATTCTCCTACAGATATACCCCATGTCCCATCTCTGCACATGTCTAAATCATCTCAATCAAGCCTCCCTCACCTTGTCTCCGTAACGTCCTACATGCTCTGTCCCTCTAATAAACTCGTTTCTAATCCTGTTTATCCTTGTCACTCCCAACAAAAACCTCAACATCTTCAGCTCTGCTACCTCCAGCTCCACCTCCTGTCTTTAACTCACTGCCACTGTCTCTGAACCATACATCATCACAGGTCTCACCACAGTCCTATAAACTTTCCCTTTCACTCGTGCAGATACTCTTCTATCACAAATCACTCCTGCTATCACTCTTCTCCACCCACTCCACCCTGCCTGCTCTCTTTTCTTCACTTTTCTAACACACTCTCCATTACTTTGTACTGTTGACCCCAGGTACCTGAACTCCTCCACCTTCTCCAACTCTTCACCCTGCAACCGCACCACTCCACTGCCCTCCCTCACATTCACACACTCTATCTTACTCCTACTGACTTTCATTCCTTTTCTCTCCAGCACGTACCTCCACCTCTCCATGCTCTTCTCAACCTGCTCCCTACTCTCACCACAAATAACAATATCATCCGCGAACATCATAGTCCACAGAGCCTCCTGTCTGACCTCGTCCGTCAACCCATTCTTTACCACTGCAAACAAAAAAGGGCTCACAGCTAATCCTTGATGCAGTCCAACCTCCACCTTAAACCAGTATGTCGTTCCCACTGCACACTTCACTGTTGTCACACTGTCCTAATAAATGTCCTGCACCACCCTCACATTCTTCTCTGACACACCTGCCTCACTCATACAATACCACAACTCCTCTCTCGGCACCCTGTCGTACGCTTTCTCTAAATCTACAAACACACAATGTAATTGTCCTTCTGACCTTCTCTATACTTCTCCATCAACATTCTCAAAGCAAATATTGCATCTGTGGTGCTTTTTCTCTGCATTAAACCATACTTCTGCTCACAGATGGTCACCTTTTCTCTCAGCCTGGCTTCCACTACTCTTTCCCATAACTTTATGGTGTGACTGATCAACTTTATTCCCCTGTAGAAATGTTACATACTCTGTACATCAGAGACTTACAGGAACAAACCTGAGTCATTTTGTTAGATATGTAGAGAAACATCTCACATTAACATTGTTCTATATATCCATGAAGTCCAATATCAGCCAATTTATCTAAAATAAGAGAATGCCTGATTAACCAGTAGAGGGTCTTGAGTATGTATCTGAGTCATGAAAAGAAAGACTATTTGGAAGAAAGGGAAGTAGTAGGTTTCATTTCAAGAAATACCTTTCTATATGCAAGTGGTTGCTTAGAAGAATAAGGCATTGGACTTCTGATTGGAAGGATGTGAGTTAAAATATCAGGACCACCAAAATGCCCTTGAGCAAGGCCCCTAACCCCTAACCACTCAGTTCTATAAATGAGATAAGTAAATATAGATAAGGGGTCTGCCAAATGCTATAAATTTAGATAGATGGGGGCCATTACAAGAAAACATGTGCTTCCTATTAAGCCAGATACTGGTGAAGAAATTACATTTTGATCAAAGCAATTAATAATTACATTACAGCAAAGTACATTTCTTTCTTTGCACAACTCAGCGATGTTAGGAAACTGAAGTTAGAGTGCTGGGTCAGCCATGATACAGTGACCCTAGAGCACAGAGGGTTAAAGGCTTTGCTCAAGGGCCCAAGATTGGCAGCGTGGTGATACTGGGTCTTGAAGCCTCGACCAGCCACCCAGAGCATCAACCAATGAGCTACCATCTCTCAAAATTGTTAACAAGTCAGATTAGGAAAGGTTTTTTCAAAAGAAGGGGCAATGACAAAGTTTGATGGGAAAGCAAGGAAAAGAAAGAGCACTGAAAGGTACATACTGGACATGCCAATCAATTAGATGATATGACTTAATAAGATATTGTAGGTTCAGCCAAAATGCCACTTTTGATTACAGGCCGTTTTTTATGGATTATTTTAATAAGCATCCTGAATTGGCCAATAAGGCTTTCAAGAATTCCAGCATTAGAGAAGAAACTGCTGATTAAAGTGAATATTCCACTTTCTAAGACATAATGGCTAACAAATTGTTATACACAAATAGAATACACAATACATTCAAGCAGCACATATCTGGATAAAGTGTTTTGTCGGGTGAGACAACCAGATATATACAGTTTTCAACAGAAGGAATGTTGCTGGTAAAACTGGTGAAGAGTCTTTGCAGAATGGTTCTGACAAAACTTCACCACATTAGCAATAGACATAGCAACTTTTTGATTCTCTGAAAAGGGACATAAAGGAACTCTTTCTGTTCTAAAAGGCCCTGTTCAACCATTTTCCAGCCCGGATTCTGTTCTAGAGTCACTAACTAAGCCATGTCTAATGCCATGTTGTCTCTAATTGTAGATAGTGACAGCTTTCTGGACCTCTTAATCTGTTTAATACACACACCCTGACCTGGGCATCTGCGACTCATAAGTTGTTTATGGTGGGAGGCTTGGGTCAGATTCAATTCAGTCCCGGGTCTAAATCTGGCAGTTGGACTAATTCAGGCACGTTGACGGTGTTGGTGTCACCAGGCAGTCAGCACATGGCTTGTTGAATAAAGTTCTTAATGGAATGGTCAACTTCCAGACTTGTTTTTGAATAGCTATAAATCATTGTACAGAGCAGAATAGTTAAAGCTGGCATTAAGTATTTCAATTTACACAGTCCGAAGGCATTAAAATGTACACGAAAGAATGAAAGAACCCACAAACAGGACAATGTTGGTAATGCAAATATGGTCAAAATGTCAAAATTGTATGATTTTAATGACATTGAGTAGGCATGCTACTGCAGTAAACAGTGCTATAGAAGTGAACATTGCTTAAAAGCTATTTCTAAATGTGGAGGAGGTAAAAATGAAGCTGGCGTGTTCAGCTGCAGAATCCTGCAGGGCCACTCAGCAGGGATTTAAGACTCACCGGCCAAAACTGGAGAATCGAGCCCGTATGGCTTTCACTGTAATAATCCTTTTTAATACATTTTTAATGAATTAATGAATTTTGGCCAACAGTGAAAACCAATAAGAGCTTCTGTACTGCAGCTGGCCAGTTCCTGCATTCTCACAAGGGATTTCTTTAAGTAGCTCTTCACTGTAATAGTAATATATTTGTAATAATTGTGAGAAGTAGCTCTCAGCCTATTGCTATCTTAACCCTAACAGGAAAATTTGAAATGTATTAATATAAATTCATATAAATTAACAAATGAAAGAATATAATCAACAAATAAACCCTCTAGTTTGTAGTGATCCAAGGGCTTGAACCCCAAACTTTCCAATCAGTAACCCAGAGCCTTAACCACTGAGTTACCAGTCTCATTTACTCTGCAAATAAGGACTTCAGAAAGAACTATATGAACTATATAAATATAGTAAAGCCCTGATTCCTCTGTTTTTTGGGTTAGCCATAACTGATTATTCCATTAACATACACATTACTTTGTGGTCAAAATGTTTCCGGTAAGAAAAAATATGGGTGTGGAAATGAGGAAATACTGGTTAGGGAAGGGCATACCATTGAGGTGAGGAAACTTGTTAAGGAAAGCAAAACATGCAGGTTGGATGCCTACAGTTAGGTAGATACTAGACGGGGTGAGGGAAATCAATCTAGCTGAACCAAAGAATACCATGTCTGGGATGTTGGATTTAATTGTTATTAACTAAATCTACCACAGAAGAAATGATTATGGAAAGATAACAAGACAAACCAGCATACTCGAATGGTGCTACACATTTTGGCATGTAAGTTGACTTGTTTTTTTACAATCTCTGCAGTTCATTGTTATGAAGTTATACTTTAAAATTGTATAATAAAATAGGACATGATAGCATTAAATGATAGTATTGAAAACGTACATAAATTATTCTGTATGTAACACCAATGTAACATACGAGAGTAATGCCAGCTAAATGACATATATAAAAAAGATTAGATACAATTTTTAAGGGTTTAATTACATTATTTAGGGCTTGAGGGTAAAGCAATATACTGCAATATACTTCAGTTTGTAATCCATTTCTGTTTTTGGTTAATAATCTGCATGTGCATGTAATGCAGAGCAATGCAGATGAACAGGTTGAGTAACAGGTAAAAATATTTGGAAATAAAGACAATGCGTCATGACTACACACATATTTTCGTGCAATGTAATGTGTGGCATGTAACAACCAGACCTAATGTGGTGGTTTTGGTTTTTGAGCAATATCTACACTTACCAATATTTTAAATAGGAACCTGTATCTGTGCCTACATCTGTACAGCTGCTGTTTCATTCTGATTCCTTTAATATGCAAATCATTTGGCAGCAGTGCAAATCATAACATCATGCTGTTACAGGTCTGACGCAGTCGAAGTCTGGAAAAGACGACATATTTCCAACCTTCAGCAGTTCAGTTTTAGTAAAATTGTACCCACTGACTGCTGCTCATCGGATGTTCAATGATCTTCAAACCCTTATTTATAAACCCTACAAAGCAACGTGTGCAAACGTTCTGTGAAATCAGCAGTTTCTGAAATACACTAAAAAGCAATAGTGCCTCAGCCAAGGTCACATATCACATTTTCCCCCAGTTTTGACTGATGTGAATATTAACTGAAGCTCTTGATCTTTATTTGGATGATTTGTTGCAATTCATCGTTGCCGCACGATTTGCTGATTGGATCATTTCCACTCCTTACAATATCCACAGATATGTGTGAGAATACACAGTTTTCTTTCCTCTGTATGCAGATTTTTCCTAAAGCCCGAACTTTTAAATGCATTTCGAACATTTGCATTTGACATTTGGTATTTGTAGTAGAAATATCTCTATAATTATATATATAAATATGCTAAATAGTTAGAGATATTTTATTATATTTTTTAGATATTAAACAATTTGTTATTAAAAATAAGTTGACACTTTAAATGTGAATTAAGAAAAAGGGACATTTATTTTTTTTACCTTTTTTGCTATTTTTAATTGAAATATGCAATGGCACAAAATTTCCAAAATATTCATTTAAATAGTTGTGACCATCTATAGGCAGTAACCCCAGCAGATACTGGCCACAACCAGCCACAAATGGCACCAAAATGGTTATTTTCTGATCAGAAACATTCAGATACACTTACATAAACAGACGTTTGTGGATACCAGGCTTTAAGATTCTTACAGTATGTGGTTTGTGAACATTGCATTCCACATTTAGTTCCCATTTGCTGTTATGATATCCTCAACTCTTCTGGGAAGATTTTCCGCTAGATTTTGGAGCGTAGTTTTGAAGATTTGTGAACATGTAGCAACAATGGTTTTAATAGTTATGTACTGGTGTAGGGTGAGGAGGCCTGGGGCACAGTCAGTGTTCCAATTCATCCCAAAGATGAATTGGTGAGGTATGAGCTCTATAGCAGACCACTCAAGATCTTCCACTCCACCTTATGTAAACCATATCGTCACTCACTTTGTGCACAGGGGTTTTGATATTCTAAGTCAGAATTGGGTCTGCTAGTTCAAGTAAAGGGTACAATTTAATGCCAGCACATCCAAAGACATCCTACAGAATTGTGTGCATCAACAAATAAGCACATATGGCTGGACAATCAGGTGTCCCAGTACTTTTGTCCACAACAAATTGCATTGACACTGTATTGGCAGTCAGGTAGAAAAGTATTATGTATTCTGAGAGTTTAAAGTTGCATAGATGACTAGTTAATGTGATTTTGAATACAGTATTAAGCTACTATTAGATATAATACATTGCTTTCATAAAGGTTTAAAACAAAAATTATTTCACCCAAACTATTTAAAGTATTACCCGTACAAATATTACCCATTTGCTATATTAATTCCTAATCACTTTAACTAACTTTCAATAAATTCAATTACCCATTGCATGTATGAGCTTTTCTACACCTGAAAAGCAAAATCCTTCTACATGAAAAACTCAAAACTAAATAACTTCTGTATTTCCTCCGTGTTCTTACTAACACTTCAGTCATTTCCTGTCCATTCACTATTAACAGGTGATATTGTTGATTGTGTGTTTTCTTTTTACAGCATGTCGAGCTCAACTAATGTAACAAGCCTGTGTGATTCAACAGACAGGTTATGCAGTAAGTAGCTCAATTTCTTCAAGTTAGGTCACAAAATTATAACATGTGCACAGTATTTGATATGTCAAGTTCTTGAATTATGGTGTCATGGTGGTGCATTTTTCAACATGCCCCCCCTCAACACACACACACACACATACATACCTATACTCAGGTTACTTGTGTTTACTGTGTAAGTTTTCTTCCCATTGTCCAAAAACATGTCAATAAGCAGTTTTCTTTATGCTAAATTGCCCCTATGTGTGAATTACTTTAAAAAAAAAAAAACCCATTAATTAATAGAGTTAAACAAGGCATCGTTTTTCTTTAGGATTTGTTTCACTTTTATGTTGTAAACAATAGAAGTCTATCAAGAATATCGAGGGCATACAGGCTTTACTGGCATCATCATGCTATAATTTGGATCACATCACTGAATTTGTGAATATAAATTTGTGGTCACTTTCGTTCTAAGGCAATGAAAGAATGTTCAACTATGGTTGGATGTGCACAAAGTAAGCATTTTGTTTTTAAAGCGGAGAACAAATTAATCAAAACCTGGGCACAATTGAAATATTCTTAGACTTTGAAAAACCATATTACTAAACATAAATCAAGCACATTGTAAAATAAATAAATACAAATTTAACCTATTTTAGCATCACATGACCACATAAAAATTCACCAAAAAAAAAAATTTGGTAGAACATTTAGGGTTGGGGGGGGGGGGGGGGGGGGGTCTTTTCTGT
>MU551630.1:668473-793428 GCA_024362625.1 Silurus asotus
GGGGGGTGTTGGTCTTATGTTTTAACTATGCAGATCTACTGAAGCAACATAAGAATGACAGTCTACATTGTAATCATGAGAATGAAAACACACACCTTGTCTGTCCACCCACTGAATAAGCAAAACCTGTTTTCTGTATACCGGGTGAACCAGGCATCTGGGTGAACATGGCATGTCAGTGATGATAAACGTGGACCAACATAATAAACTTAAGCTAATTGTTTAAGATTTAATAGTAGAGAGTCTAGACACTTGGACCTCTAGCTGACCAGTACATGTTGTTCCTGTCAGACCACATGCACATCAAATTTTATTCTCGACATAGAAATGTGTGATTGTTTCAGGAAGTGTAGGTCTTTTACCCTCATAAGTCAAAACTTCACTGAAGTTCTGTCTACTAGATGTGTTGGCTGGAATTCTATTTATTTTCTGATATCAAGTTTTATTAGCTATCAAATGGTAAAACACAATTTGTAATTTAATAATGATTAAGCACAGTGGCTCTGCACAGCAAAGAATTCTACACAACTGTGAAAAGCACCTACACCAAATCATTCTTTTGTACAATTCCATTTGTTGTAGGATCTCCTACAGCCCAATATAATGATTTCTTTAACTTTGTGGGGGATTTTGGATAAACAACGTGCACTGGTAATATGTTAGTGCCATATTGCTAGCATTCTAAGATACATCTCTAAAGGATATCTCGCTATTAATTAAATCATCTAGTAAGGTAATGCATAGAATGAAGTGTGGTTACCACTAAAAATGGCAGAACTATCAAAACCAGCCACCACAAAAGCTGTTAGAAAAATAACCGGCCTACATGGCACTGAACCCACAAGGTCCTCATTATGGGCACCATTTAAACAATCATAAATTATCAACAAAACATCTGTCGATTAAATGTATCTACCTGCTTTGGCCACATGTTGGGTTACTTAAAAGCTCCTTTGATGTTTTGGGACTCATGTGTTGGGGTTGTATACTGGAGGAGCTGATATGGTTCAGGAGAAAAGATTGGCAAGGTCTATGTGGATCTCCATCCAATGATAAGTCAAGATACTGCTCAACATTGTTCCCTTTTGCAGGACCAGACACTTTATTGGAGCAGGATGCATTGGGCCACAACTGGCTTCACCATGTTGTTGAGATATTTCCTTTTCTGTGGCTGAGCCTTCTAATATTGCTTAGAAATTAGCAACAATTTACAGATAGCCTTGATTTGTTATTTGCAGGTGATTTGTTTTATATCGCATACAAATCAGCAACAAGTGCTTTCCAGAATATTTTTTTTTTGCTGTCCAACAGGACTTTTTGTTCCACTTTTGCATTTGTTTACAGCATGATTAACCTGGAAGGGGGATTTTGCATTCTCAGCAAGGTCAACTCTGTTTGTCAGTTAGGTTGAATAGTGTAAATCACCAACAGGGTAGAGCCCCTAGTACATGGTCTGATATTCTGCACCCCATCAGCTGGATCTGGTGTACTGACTAACTTTTCTCCAGAATATTTGCTAGTCTAATGCTTACTAATGCTAAAAATAACAGTATCAGTGGCAGCCATTTTAGTGTTGGAATCTATGGATACTGCTCAAAACCATATAGCACAGGTTTTCGAACCAGTAGATTGAATCTGGCATTACTGACATATCATTCTATGAAGGAGGATGTCTTCCTTGTAGGTATTGACAGGAGCCCCACTCCATGATCTGGTTAAAAGGTCTCGCTATGGATGTGAGAATTTTAAGAAAAAAAAAGATTCATGCATTGAAATTTCTGACTAGAGTTTGGCATATGCAATGTGAATATGCAAAGTACTTGCGAGTAAATAACTTTAAAACTTTAAAACTTAAAATCATTTTCTCTCTCCCAAATCTCTCTCTCTCTCTCTCTCTCTCTCTCTCTCTCTCTCAGTAATTAAGGTGTATCAACAGGAAATCATAGTGATTCCAGTGCTACTCCTGGTGGCATTCCTCTGTGTGATGATACTTGTATGTTGTCTGAGGCTCTTCAATGACCAGGAGATGATACAACATAATTCACATAGACAACACCACAGTAACAAGAAGCAGCACCTGCAAGGCATCGATGGTATGAAGAATAATCCCTGTTTGACATCTCTCACGGTTTTGTGCATGCATGTTCAGATTCATATTTTTCGAAAATAATCAAATATAAATTATTTAAATTAAATACTCAAATAAAATGAAACGTATACCTTATTCTTACTTCCACTGCCAATTCTATAGAAGGTCATTTTTTTAGCAAAGTCAGGTATTTGTGATCCATTTGAAAATATTTATGATTATGAGGACTTTGCGAATGTATTGAAAAATCTCAAAAGCATACTGTATACATGGAGTTGCTCACTATGCTACTGATTAGTTAAGCAGGGCCGTCATTTCTGTTCTTTAATCCACAGTACTGTTTGTTTCACAATGAGCACATTGAGCAATACCCCATGAAGACTGGAATGCCAGGGTGCAACCTCTTAACAACATTCATAGTTATATCATTGAAATGATGCAGAATTGCATCAACCAGGATTCTTGGCATGATGCAGACATTATCCTTGGCACTATCCTTGATACATAGGCTTCATGAACAGATCCCTATCATTAATATGTCTTGTTTCACAGAACATATGTAATAGAGAGGACTGCATTAAAGAAATCAAGTGTTCAGTAAAGGCAATCCGGTCCAGTGCTATCATTTTCAAGCTATCATAATGTGTGTGTGTGTGTGTGTGTGTGTGTGTGTGTGTGTGTGTGTGTCTAAATTAAATATGTTTTTAATATATGAAATAAATGAATGGCATATATAAATGGGAAATAATCATAGAAAAATCTTGTCTCCTTCTTCTCGGCTGCTCCCATTAGGGGTCACCACAGCAGATCATTCGTCTCCATACCACCCTGTCCTCTACTTCTGCCTCTTTCAAACCAACTACCTGCATGTCTTCCCTCACCACATACATAAACCTCCTCTTTGGCCTTCCTCTTTTCCACCTCCCTGGCTCCATCCTCAGCATTCTCCACCGATATACCCCATGTCCTAACCATAACCCTCCTCTGCACATGTCCAAACCATCTCAATCTCACCTCCCCCACCTTGTCTCTGAAACATCCTACATGCGCTGTCCCTCTAATAAACTTTCTAATTGCCAATGCTAATCCAGTTTCTAATCCTGTCCATCATCATCACTCCCAACGAAAACCTCAACATCTTCAGCTCTGCTACCTCCAGCTCCACCTCCTGTCTTTTACTCACTGCCACTGTTTCTAATCCATACAACATCGCAGGTCTCACCACAGTCCTATAAACTTTCCCTTTCACTCTTGCAGGTATTTTATTATATATGTCTCAAGCAACCAATGGAAATACAAATATGTTCACATATATCATTATAACATTATATATATGTTTATATATGGCCATATATCAGATTTCTGTATGGGAAATACATATTGTTAGTGTAAAATTTGATTATATATCTATTTTATAAATCTGCATGTTTCTTCTTTGGTCTTTTATAGCACCTCCAGAGCTGAACCCCTTGGAGTATGAAGCTGTGCCTATGACAGTCCAAACGCAGAAAACCATGGCCAGCAGACAGCTTGCAGAACCAGAGTTGGCCACTAAGCGGCAGCATTGTACTTTTGAGCAAATCGCCCCACTGCCCCAGTCTTTCACAATAAAACCAGATAAGACAGTTACACTCTACCAGGCCAGTCTAGACCAGAAGCCAGTGGTCTTACGGGTGCTTAATGGTATAAACATCACATAAATAGATGATTGTTTTATTAAAGTAAACACCTTATTAGGGTTGTGCTTTATAGCAACTACATTTTGAAAACATTAGAGGCTACCACATGTAAATATAAATAATTGCCTATTATAAATCAGATTTTCCATTATATTTAAGGATTTATATATTAATGCATTGGCTATTTTATATTGTCTCCATTGACTAGACAAATACACCAAAGTCCTAGGAGGCCATGCATTATCATTTTTTTCTTTCTTATTTTCTTGAGTTCATGACTTCTCTAGGTGCCCGCACCGCCGTGCGTGTACGTGCCCACCCACACGTCCGCTGCCACAAATGGTTATGGTTATTATTCATGATGCTGCCTCTAGAACATGCTCTCATGCTCTTAAGAGCATATCATTTCCTTTATACAAATAATAATGTTTGTTATGTCAAGATCACGAGAAAATTAAGTCATGAAGAAAACAAAAATATAATGCATGGCCTTTTAGGACTTAAATGTATATATATATATATGTATGTGTACGTATGTACAATGTACGTATACAACAATGTATGTGGGAACAGATTTTAAATATCAGCATGTATTTGAGATCTCTACTATGTAGAAATACTCAAATATCCAATAACCAAGAAGTCTGGTGTCATTTAAACCCTCAGCCTGCATTTAATATCTAATAGAAATTCGACAATCCTACATTCTACTGTATATGTTGCACATGTAAGTTATAATACCATGATAAAGAACTGCAGTATGATCATCTTAACTCTTTTACCATGCTTTATACTCCATTGCAGAATCAGCCGATTCCAGGGAACGCCAGGTCTTCCTGAGCTTTGCCCACTTCCTTTCAGAACTGGAGCCACATCCCTGCTTACCCAGACTACTAGGTGTAATAAAAGACAAGACACCCCTTATTATAATATTAGAGGGCTTGGAGAACAACGATCTTCTAGGATTCTTATGGAGATGCAGAAAGGTGTGGTATGGACATGGTTAATGCCTAGATGAACAAATAATTACTAAAATAAAATTATTAATTATTAATGAATTATTAATAGATAAAAGCATGTTGACCAGCAGAACCGTATTTGGTTCTTCCCCAAGCTTTAAACGCATCTTTATATGGAAGAGCATGACAATTTTCCTTCACTTTAACTAGCAGGCCCAAACCTGGTCCAGAATGATGATGCCTCTGTACAGAAAGATGCTCTATGTAGACATGATGCATTACAGATTGCAACAGGAAGTGGTAGCTAGTGGGTAATTGGAAGGTTATAGGGCCCCTAATTAATTAATTAGAAAGATTTGCTCTGGATTGGGACACATTCACCAAATGCCATAAATGTCAATATACAGTGGAAGATCTTGAGGTGTCCCAAACACACTTTGGGATGAACTGAAGCACCGAATACACCCCTGATCTCCTCATCAGTCCCTGACCCCACTAATGCTCTTAAAGCTGAATTATCACCAAAGCTTTACAGCTGTGCTCCAAAATCTAGACAAAAAGACTAACCCAAGAGAGTAGTGGTTATTAAATGATGTATTGGGTTTGCTGGGTTTGGTGTCATCAAACTTTTCCCCATACTGTGTAGCTACAAACGAAATACAAAAGAATAGAACATTTTATTTGCATACTTTAGATAACTATATTGCATATGTATCATTACATGTACTGTATGTTTTGTATATATACACACTGATCAGGCATAACATTATGACCACCTGCCTATTATTGTGATGGTCCCCCCAGTTTGAGATACAGGATCTTGTCTGTTGGATGGAACCACAAAGACCAGTAGTTCTTTATTGGAGCACTTTGGATAGATACTGACCACTGCAGACCAGCAACCAGACCCAGTCGTCTAGACGTCACAATTTTGCCCTTGTGAAACTCAATTTTGAGTAACAAATGCTCACTTGCTGCATAATATATCTTAACAGCTCATAATGTCACAATGTTATGCCTGGTCAGCGTATATAAATATAGAACTTTTAGTGATTATGATATATTGTCAAGTATTGGTTACACTTAACTAATGTAATGTTTACAATAATTGTTATTGACCCATACAGGGTCCCCCAGGTCTGGAGGCACCATGTGCTATTACCGAAAAACTGCTCTGCTCAATGGCAAGACAGATCGCCTCCGCTCTGGTCAGTACTACATTGATCTGATCACATGGTACTTCATTTCCCAGTGCAAAAATGCTGCATGAAATATCCAGAATCAAATATCTTCAGATATACATTAGCTCAGTGATGATTGGTGTATTTTAAATGGTTACAGAACTTTCAAGCACAGCAATATAAAATGATGTCCCTTGAACTTACAGGAACATCTACACAGTAAAAAATGTACTCATGGAAACATTGGTGCACGAAGTGTCTTGGTTGATCGAGACCTTTCTGTAAAGCTCTGGGGCTTTGGCCCGGCTTTTCGTAGGAGAATGAAAGTGGGGACTTCAGGGGATTTGACGGAACTAGAGATGAGAAAGTGGCAAGCTCCAGAGGTGTTAGCCTATCGACCTGTCAGTGAAAGCAGTGATGTGTGAGTAATCTCAAAGTTGCAATGCATTACAAATTTGAGGACATTTATTTGCAGGTAATAATGTGTTACTATATTAATCTGAAAGTCAACACATTTCTACTTATATAAGGAATATAAGGAAGCACAGAAGCAATTAGCCATATAAGGAAGCACAGAAATGAAATCCCCTTGTTAGCATTTGTTAGCAAGAAGCTTCACTTGATTTACCAGCTAATGTAAGAAAACAAAACAAAACAAAAAAACAACAGTAAGTAACATCCAAAGTCATCTTATGTATCTAGCTAATGGAGAAAGCATAATGTTTTGTGAAAGTAGTGTTTGTTTTGCCGAGGAGAATAAAAAATGGCAGGAGAAAACACATTTACAAAATAGCTTGCACATGAACATGAAATATTCTTCAGCTTCTTGATATAACTTTTATGCCAGAATGACCTTCAGCTACCAAAAAATGACAAACTGTTGATTCAGTTATTCACTGTAAGAGATGTTAAGAGGTCAAGCATGTCATTTTTTTTTCTAATTCAGCTGGTCCTTTGGTGTCTTGCTATATGAAATGATAACATTAGGTAAGTTTGTTAAAAATTCACACATTTTACAATCTTCAAATTATTCAACCTGAACTGAAACCACCTTTATGAGTATCAGTGTTATACTTCATTATAAATAAACAAGCTGCTGGAAATGTACCCAACTGCAGAAATTAGCAAGCTGCAATATTAGACAGATTAAAAAGTGTCAATCTGTTCAATGTTAATTCCATAAAATATGGTACAACATCTAATGTAGTCTAAACCACCATTTTAGGAGAACCTCCCTTCCCTAAAGTGAAGGCCAGTGAACTCCTGCAGTACTTACAAAGAGGGAAAACCTTAAAGAAACCAATCAACTGTTCCAACTCAATGTAAGTAAACATGCACAGGACATTAAGTGTGTATTATAAGTGTATATTAACATTTTCTTTAAAAGTTTAACTAAGAACCACTTCGATAGAAATGATCTTATATATCTTACACACTTTGTATCATGTATTTACAGAATTTACTATACCATAGACAATCACTTTGCAGTTTAGTTCACATCCACATTAGCTCTCTGTACTGGTTCACACTGCACAGTCTCTGTGCTATTGTTCTTAATGTACTGGGTTGTTTTTGTTTTGTTTTTAAGTTAGAGTACAGAAGTTTGGGCTCTGACATGTACTTAAGTAAAAGGTAGTCGTTACTCCTACTTGTTTTAGTGTCACGCTGGTAACTGGACCTCACATTATTAATGTATTAATACAAAATAGTTTTAAATGTTGTTATTTAAAGAATGTATTCAGGCTGAACATCTACCATATAGAACACAATCAGAGAAAAGATGATGATCAGGTGATCAGGAATGTGTCTGCTCTCAGTCATGTTTACATCACTGACTACCTCTGTCTCATTGACGTTAACCCCAGACTTCTCATTGCCTTCTGCCTTGCTCGTTGTTAGGCTTTATAGGCTAGCCTTCGTCTGTGGTGCATGAGAGCCAGGAAATTATACACTAATGGTAGGTTGAAAAAGCCATGCAATATAGATTAACACTAAAGTAACGAGCCTGGTTTGAAATTATAAGTAGAAAGTTTAGACATTTGTGTAAAATATGTAATAAATAAAAGTAAAACGTTTTCTAGAAGAAAAAAAAATAGCTGATACCAAAAAAAGAAATCTACTTAAGTTCAGTCCCACCTCTGTGTAGACATCCCCGGTCCTGGAGAACATTGTTTTGTTTCATTGTATACAGGCCCATCTGTATATGGCAAAAATGGCAATAAAAGCCAATACACATGACAAATGTGTGGTGGGACTTGAAATCAGGTGTGTAAAATTGTAATCTGGAGGCAGGCTGTGGTTGATGTTGGTATTGTAGTAATAAGTAGTCTTAGACTGTTGTTTTTGGACATTAGAAAAAGTGTTTCATAAAATAAATCTTTACTAAAGATGCTCATGGATTGTATTTCAAATGCTTACTGGCTACAGAAAACGTTGCATATCCCTGCTGTATAGTTTGCTTGAATACTAAAAATATTTGAAATTGCAGGAAGGATTTTTCAGACCAAACACCTTGACACGGTCAACCACACATTCACAGATGTGTTGTAACTGTTACCTAATCAATGGCAGGACAGCAAAGCCACAACTTTAAGCAAATCGATTTGAAAGTGATTTGTCACTTCACTTATGATATATGGGCCCCTACTAATAGTACCACTATTGCTTGTTGACTGTTGCTTCTTTGACCTGTGGTTAGAAATGCTACAGATCTTGCATAGCCTCAAGACAATGTCATGAAGATGTGCATCAGTGTGGAAATCATTGCTGAGATATATTAGGGGTGTAGTCCTGAAAATACTTAAGTTTGGTGGCGAAAGAACAGATTTGAATGTTAACACATTCTTTAATTTGTCCTTGAAAACATTTTGTTCTGACAAGTGAACTGAGTGAACATTGGACAACAAAAAGTTGTTTGAAGTAATAATAATAATAGCAGTTGTTGTTTTTGAATTTTAATATTATAACATCCATATTTATTATAAAGTGTATATTTTTCAGATACTCCATCATTAAGGCATGTTGTCAGTGGAGACCACAAGACCGAGCTCCACTGAAGGACGTGATTTCAATGCTCCAAGTAGCTGAGAGTCATGCCAATGACACGGTTGTACTTCAAGCGACTGAGTCACTGGATATTGAGAAGTACATGCAGGAATCTGGCTATGGAGAGGCATACAATTTTGCTGCCCTTTAACACACTTTTACGTGGACATTTCCAGAGATGTTGATCTTCACACAAACTAAATCCACCTACAGTAAAATGCATGTATACATTTGTAGTAGAATATATTTATTCATTCTTTGTGGGTTGTGGTGTGCTAAAGGGGGAGGAGGTGCTGTGGTTGGTGCATGGAAGACACTGCAAAACAAAATGATTTTAACTTGCTAACTTACATAAACTTCTGTAACAAATAAGTAGCACATAAAACTTGATTGTAGGAAATGTCACTTACTCCATGTTAGATTTTTGTTTATAGAACTTATGTATAAATACAATTATAGTAGGTTATTACTACAGTATGTTATTACTGTTACTTTTTGTAATATTTTTTAATTATCTACATAGAGTTCCAGTCAAAAGTTTGGAAACACCTTCTTCTGTGATTTTCTTTATTTTTATTATTTTCAACATCAACATTGAAGACATCCGAACTATAAAAGAACTTTATGTTAAATTTGTGTTAAAGTTATGTAAAAATATGTTTGTTGTTTTTATTAGTATTATTTTGCTTTTATTGCAGCTTTGCACACTCTGGGCATTTTCTGAGTCAGCCTCATTTTGTAGTCACCTGGATGAAGATTTTCCTACAATCTTGAGGGGTTCCCAGAGGTGTTGAGTATATGGTAGATGCTTTTCATTCACGCTCTGTAGATCTAACAAAGAAATGATGGTTAAAATCAAAAAATCTTGGACTCGATGGACTCCGAGAACTCTGAGAACTCCAAGAAGCATATATGTAAATCTGAGGTTTCTGAGGCTGGTATTTCTAGTAAACTTATCCTCTGCAACAGAGCTAGCACTTGGTCTTATTTTCATGGGACGGTCCTTATGAGAGCCTGTTTCATCATAGCGTTTGCTGGTACTAAAAACTGAATTTGGGGATAAAGTTCTTGAGATTTTTCCAATTGACTTACATTGCATTTCTTAAAATAGTGATGGACTGTCTTTTCTCTTTACTTAACAAAGAGTTTCTTCCCATAATATTTGTACAGTTGTAGTAGGACTAATGGAGCTATTGTCTCTGTTCTCACCCTCTTCACTGCACAAGACAACTGATTGTCTAAAGTGCATTAAGCAGGCAAGAAATGTCACAAATGAACTTGACAGGGCAAAAACATATTCTGTTTTGTTTTACACTTTTTGTTTACTACATAATTCCATGCATGTGCTTTCATAGTTCAGATGTCTCCAGTAGTAATGTTGAAAATAAAACCACTGAAACAGGTGTGTCCGAACGTTTGAAATATAATCGCAAATCACCAAATTGAAGTGTTATCAGCATTAAATTACCATTATTTAAAATATTTATGTTTATGTACTAAACTATACAGTTTACAGTCTGGGATTGCTGAGCTGAATCGTTTAACTGAATCGATTCAAACGATTCAGATGGTTTAATCTCCTTCATTTCTAATGCATAATCAACCCTTACCTTATTTATTATATAGAAGCACAGGAATTGTGTATCTGACAGTTTTACTTTTGACTGGAATGTATTTATAATTGTATTTAAATCCTTTAAGCTTCAGCGGTGGACATTTTTTATTGAGTCAAATGCACTCAGAGACGGTAATGTCACTGAACCGACTCTCTATTTATCATATGATGTACAGACCAGAATCGAGTCAAAATGAAAGATAAATATTTTAAAACCCCGGGCTTGAGTTTCTATTGTCTTTTTTATACAGTATTTATGTGTCTAATGGGGGAGGGAAAGTCTCTGTCACTGCTTCTTTTAGTCCAGGTAGCAGGCAGCGACCGGAAGCGGAAATAGCCTTTGGTTGCAGGGAGTCTCAGCTTCCAGCCGTCCCTGAACCCATCTATTCATTCCACCCATTTATCTACCTTCTCAAAGGTTGGTATTAATACAGATATTCTTTAAATACTACAATAACCAATGCGTTTAGGTGTTTTCTGTTATGAATTGCGTCTAAGGGATGTTTTTCTATAGCGAGCTGTATAAGGCAGGTGTCTGGATGCTTCTCCATAATGACTATCAGGATTCCATGATGCTGGATGTGTTGTTTATATGCAGAAATGCTGCTTTCAGTCATTTGGAGATGTGTGTATTTTTGTGTGTTTGGTTCTAGCTATTGCTCTATTGAGACGCATTGAATTCCCAGTATTAGAAAAGATCTCCTGGTTTGGGATGATTGATACTGATCCCTGGGAATCTCATAGAAAACATCCATATGCATATAATGTATACATTATGCAGGTGATGCAGGTGGAGGTTTCCTGGAAAACATTCCTCATCATTACCCATCACAAGGCATCATACCCTAGTTCTGATGGAATTGAACTCATCTACTGATTAAAATGTATTGTTAATAATAGTAATGGTTATAATAATTGGTGGATAAGAAATGTTTGAATGTGTGTAGGTATTTTGTTATACTCTCAAATGACAATAATGCGAGTTTCTGGAATCCTCGATTTGCAAAAGGAATGGTATTTATAGTCAAAGGAAGCACGCTGGTTTTTCCAAGTATGTCTGGAAATACATATGTGTCAATATTATTCTCAACCATCTTAATTATTATTATATGAAAGTCTAAATTTCCACATTTGCAGTACAAAGATGTCGGCCTAAGTACCATTAATATTATTATTATTACTATTATTAATAAAAGTAAAATAAAGTTTTAGGTTCCCCAGTCAGTCTTCTTCCCCTTTTCTAAAATCCCACATAAAATCCATCAGTAAATATAACGTTTTACTGTGTGTTGTTTGCTTTATCTCTTATATCCTTTGTTGTATTTTCCTCCCAATGAACCTGAACCATGCTGTCTAAAAATAAGAACCATGTTTTTAAATTTGGGACATGCTTCAGAGATACTTCTTTTTTTGTTTTCATTTTTATTATTTGTGTGCGTTTTGTCTATTTGTGTCTAAGGGTGTAATGTGCACAAAAATCACAGTTCGGTACACACCTCGGTTTTTAAGTCACGGTGAGATTCAGTTTCGGTACGGTTAGAGGAAGAAATTTTTAACATAGTTTATTATTATTAATATTAACAGAATATTTTTAAAACAAATTGCCTGCTTGATTGAATAATATAAAAAATGATATTTTATTATATTAAATAAATATAGAATAAATCAAAATAATGCAATACATGTTTTATTATATTGAATAAATTTTGTAATTAATAAAATTGTTGTGTGTTTATTTTACATTTAATACTCAATTTTCTAAAGATATCATCTACTTAACTGTTCTACTTATTTCATTTAACAAATGTCTTAATTTTTTCTATCCTTCATTCATTCACTTCCTCGATATGTGGAATTGTCAGGAAGAGAAATTTCTGAAGCTGGCTAGCGTTAGCCGCTAAGCCACTTCCTGTTTATACATGCACAAAACAAATCGTATTTCCTGTACAGTGACACTGCGCTAACTCTAGTTTTTTTTATACCCTGGGCATTGTGTACGTTTAATATTATTATTATCATTATTAATAATAATGATAATAATAATAATAATAATAAATTTTTAAATGCACTCGAAGTACAAGGCAGAGACTAAACAATCCCTGTATTATAAACACAGATAGAACAGACAAAAAGAAAGAATGAATAATAGTCATTGTAGGTGTCGGCTTCCTGTTTGGTACAGACCAAACATCTTAAACCAAGCATTGATTAAGTCATGCTATTTCTCTTGGCACTTCTCTTTAGTTTTCGCTTTTACTTATCAATCTTACGGTGGCTGAGAAGTGCAAAACACATTAACAAATCCAAAAACAAAACAAAAATCCAAAAACACATTAACAAATCCAAAAACAAATTAATAAATCCGAAAACAAATTCAAAAACAAAATAAAAATCCAAAAACAAAAAAAAAATCCAAAAACAGATTATTAAACCCGAAAACAAATTAAAAAACAAAACAAAAATCCAAAACACATTAACAAATCCGAAAACAAATTCAAAAACAAAACAAAAATCCAAAAACACTAACAAATCCAAAAACAAATTAACAAATCCAAAAACAAAATAACAAATCCAAAAAACACAACAAGCCAGACAAACCGGAAAAGGTAGGTATAGTTTGCGAATGGAAACTTACAGATCATTGGACAAGACACCTGTCAGTCAAGATATACAGGTGAGTGACAGGTGTCTCCTCCAATGATCTGTAAGTTTCCATTCACAAACTACCTACCTTTTCCGGTTTGTCTGAATTTTATTTATTTTTTTAAATAAAGTGTAATATCTGTACAGTTATACATTTGATTGGTCAAAGTAAATCTTTATACTGTTACTTTACCTAGTTATATATAAACAAAAGAAACAAGCATTTGTCTCTTAAAAACAATTAAAGACAAGGTGTTTCAACCTTTTGATAGCAGGGTCTGGATAATTACATGTTGGTTTGCTTACTCTGTTTTTATTGTTTCCTGTTTTAAGCATTGTAGGTAACACATCAGGCACCATGACCCAGTCAATGATACGCCGAACCCTCAAAAATCTTGTTCAGAATTTTTCTGAGGTGTCTCTAAAAAACAATTAAAGACAAGGTGTTTCAACCTTTTGATAGCCACTGTAACAAGCTAACTAATGAACTAACTATTTGGTCAGAGAGCTTTTAAAGATTGAAAAGAAACAACAATCCACAGGGGTAGTAAAATATATATTTCATGCTGCCTGACTTAGTGTAAGTTGTGTAAATTTGTCAGATGGCTATAGCAGGGTCTGGATAATTACATGTTGGTTTGCTTACTCTGTTTTTATTGTTTCCTGTTTTAAGCATTGTAGGTAACACATCAGGCACCATGACCCAGTCAATGATACGCCGAACCCTCAAAAATCTTGTTCAGAATTTTTCTGAGGCTGAGGTAAAGGTAAGAGGGCTCTTCATTCTCACCATTTTTGCTGAGCCATATTTTCCAAAATATAAGCCAGAGATCAGCTCATATTTTTAATGACTCAGCTATACTTGTGTTTTCCAGGTGAGAGAGGCAACCTCTAATGACCCATGGGGGCCATCCAGCTCGCAGATGTCTGACATCTCGGATCTGACCTACAACGTGGTGGCATGCAATGAAATTTTGGGGATGTTGTGGAAGCGCCTGAACGATGACAAAAACTGGAGGCATGTATACAAGGTGAGGGTGGAGGGCTGCAAGGAGGCAAAAGGTGCTGGGTAAAGACTAAGCAGAATATAAGATTTGACTATTAGAGTCCTTCAGTGTTATGATTTCATTGCTGAGCTCAGCAAAATGTTAATAAAATTCAATGCTGGTGCATATAAGTTGCCTATAAGAGCTTCTGCAGTTACATATGGTATAAATATGTTTTTTTTAGTTTGGATCATATTTGTTTTAAACTCGAATAGGAAATAAGGTGACTGGCAAAAGTAGTGGGACACCTGAATTTTCCATCCATATATGTTTTTTCCCCCAAAATGTTTGCACAAAGTTGGAGAAAGTTTCCTTTGACTTAAAATAGGATGTTACAGTTCAATCATAGTTCAGGTTATCATCAACTGTTCACTGTTGGATGCAAAAATTGTTGCATTCATGGCATCTGTGTATATTAATGAATCAACTGTGAGAGACAGAATCTAAAAAGAAAATCTAGAAAATCACATTGTATGATTTTTAAATAATTAATTTCCATTTGATTGCAGAAAATAAGTATTTGATACAATAGAACTTAATATTTGGTACAGAAATCAGATTTTGGCCCACTCCTTCATACAGGTCTTTTCCAGATCTTTTAGGTTTTGGGGCTGTTGCTGGGAAACACAAGTTTCATCTCCCTCCATAGATTTTCTATTGGGTTCAGGTCTGGAGACTGGCTAGGCCACTCCAGGACCTTGAAATGCTTCTTATGGAGCCACTCCTCAGCTGCCCTGGCTGTGTGTTTTGGCTCATTGTTAGGCTAGAAGACCCAGCCACGGCCATCTTCAATGCTCTCACTAAGGGAAGGAGGTTGTTGCCCAAAATCTTGCGATACATGGGCCCATTCATCCTCCCGTCAATACGTTGCAGTCATCCTGTCCCCTTTGCAAAAAAGAACCCCCAAAGCATGATGTTACCACCCCCATGCGTGTTCTTGGGATTGTACTCATTCTTCTTCCTCCAAACATGGCGAGTGGAGTTTATAACAAAAAGTTCTATTGTGGTCTCATCGGACCTCTGGAACATCCAGATGGCTTTTGGCAAAGTTCAGACGGGCCTGGACATGTGCTGGCTTGAGCAGGGGAACAGTGCATGCGCTGCAGGATTTTAAACAATGACGGTGTAGTGTGTTACTAATGGTAACCGTTGAGACTGTGGTCCGAGCTTTCCTCAGGTCAATGACCAGGTCCATCCGTGTAGTTCTAGGCTGATCTCTTACAAATTTTTCAGGATCATTGATACTCCACGAGGCGTGATCTTGCATGGAGCCCCAGTCCGAGGGAGATTAACAGTCAACTTGAATGTTTTTATTTTTTCATAGTTGTAGCCCATCCCAGCCTTGTGCAGGTCTACAATTTTGTCCCTAGTGTCCTTAGACAGCTCTTTGATCTTGTCCATGGTGGCGAGGTTGGAGTCTGATTGATTAAGTGTAACGAGTTCAAACAGGTGCAATTAATACAGGTAATGAGTGGAGGATAGGAGGGTTACTTAAAGACAAACTAAGAGGTCTGTGAGTGACAATATTTTTGCTGGTTGGTAGGTAATCAAATACTTATTTCATACAATAAAATGGAAATAAATTATAAAAAAAAAAAATCCTACAATGGGATTTCTGGAGTTTTTTGAAGAAAACCCCAGAAAATCACATTTTAAATAAGTTTAATAAAAAAAAATTCTAATTCATGCTAAATAATTCACTCTATATATCCATATAAATACAAGGTGATAGCATGAAGATGTTTACAGGTGGTGGGATCCAGTCTGTATTGCAATAAGGTCCTGATACCTTCCTTTAAAGCAGATCCAATAATAAAACTAAAATGATCCAAAAGATTATTTGGATCTGCTTTAAATCCCAGCCTTATAAACATTTTTAAATATTGTACTTAATATTGTACTAACATTTTGAATCTTTCTATGTTTGCAGTCTTTAACGCTACTGGAGTATCTCCTGAAAACCGGTTCTGACCGCATTCCAAAACAGTGTGAGGAGAACCTTCATATTATTAAACCTCTCCTTGAGTATCGTTACACGGACAAGGACGGGAAAGACCAGGTACCCTTATTAAAGTGTTCACTAAGATTCTGGGCTGCTTGCTTGGGTCACTGTTGTGTGATCAGAAATGTTTTTTTTGCAGTATGTTGTTCCTAGAATTCAGATTAACGGCTGAAACCGGTATTGCCTATTGAACATAAACAAGTCTGAGGGACAATCTAAAGAAATGTGTAATAGATTTGAAATGCATACAGTATGTATGCAGAGCTTTATATGGAAGCATGAGATATTAGCATTTAGAATGGTGTTAAATAGTGGTTAAGGTTTTGGACTTCAGGAAGCTTTTATTGTCATTTCAACCATATATAGCTGACGCACTACATGGTGAAACGAAACAACGTTCCTCCTGAACCCTGGTGCTACATACAAGAACAATCACAGAAAACAAAGGGCTAAGGACTAGTAAGTGTCCTCGCCACATAAAGTGCGTCTTGTGCAACCTGGTGCAAACAGTGCAAGACAACACAGGACAGTGTAAGACAAATACACACAACACAAAATAGCTCCTCCAGTAAAACCGTTGTATATTGCACACTGTGGTGTGTAAGAGAAAGTGAACAGTGACAAAAAATGTAAACAAAATGTTGTGCAAAAGATAAGAGGTTCTGCCAAATGCCAAATTTTTCCAATATTTGGGCCTTTAACCAGTATTACCAAAAACTCTACTCTCATATTCTATATTTGTCAAGGTTTCTTACGTCTTATTGTTGTTTTAAGTTGTAATAGCTATTTAGCACTGTAATTGTGTCATGTGATGTCCTCAGGCGTCAGTCCTCTTGTTTTTTTGTGGTTTTGCCCTGATGCACAATAAGGAGATATTTATATAATTCAATGATTTTACATTAAATATACATTTTCCAATAGAAAAAAAACAAGGATAGATGTAATCGTAACTTGCTTCTTCAGAAAAAACCATCACCTCTTCCTATGTGAAATCTGTAGCAGTCAGCGATTTTTAACAGGTTATTTATTTATTTATTTATTTTTCCCCCAAAGCCGAGAATAGCCTTTTATTTCTGTGCATGCAGACACCTGCAAACAAGAACAAGCCTCTCCAATTAATAATGATCAACAACAAATTTCCCATGCTCCCACCAATTTAATTTAGTTGCTATTTACCCAGTATGGTTTAGGATTGTAGAAATGTACAAAGACAAAGAAATACAAACGTGAAAAATTCAGCACGGTTACCTGAAGTCCATGTGGTTTAAGTTTATGGATAATGTGTAGATTTGTTTAGGTCAGATTGAACTGTAGCACAAGCTGGCCATAAAGTAGAAATATTGCACATAAGAACAGTGAAAAAGTGGAATTTCAATACAAGGATCTTCTCTTCAGGGTGTGAACGTCAGGGAAAAGGCCAAGATAGTGATGTTACTTGTACAAGATGAGGAGAAACGAAAAGAAGAGAGGGAGTCCGCCAAGAAAACCAAGGACAAACTGGCAAATGGTAATGTTCAACAATTCAACCAGTATGAAATTTTTTTGTGACACAAGGCAATGTTTTGTTTTCTAAAAATTCCAGTAATTTTTTTTGCATATCTGATCTATTCGGCTTTATATTCTATTTTTAGCCTCCTCAGAGGCGAGTGACAAGCCAAAGATCAAAGAAATCCCGCCATACACGGGTCTTCCGTCTTTGGACAGCATCCCCTCAGTGGCTGATCTAACGGCCAGCATGGCCAAGAAAAAAGAAGAGAAGAGGTTGCAAGAAGAAAAGAAGAAAGAAGAAGAACGACGGGTGAGTTCTGTATTTTTTGGAGGGCTATTTTAACACGAGGGTTGTCCGTGTTCTCGTTTATTTCCAGTGCAATAAAAATCATGCAAATCGAATATATTATATGCACATTAGGCAAAAGGAGACACGGAGCCTGACCTGTGGGAACAAGCAGCAACAGCAGCACCTCCTTCCAGCGCGGATCCTTGGGGAGCTCCAGCTGATGCCCCGAAAGCCGAAGGCTCTGCTAAGAACGACCCTTGGGGCGCACCGAAAAACCACTCTCAGGATTCGAATACGGCTTCCGGCGACCCTTGGGGGGATTCAGCAGATGAGAAGACATCGCCTCCTGCCGCAAACTCTCCATGGGGTGACTCGCCAGACACTACAGAAGACAAAGGCCAGGCTAATAATGACCCATGGGGCACGTCCAATGACTTTGTGGCTAATTCACAGACAACAAAGGCTGATCCTTGGGGTGCGCCGGTAGATTCTGTGGAAAAGGCTACTCCTGTAGCATCAGACCCTTGGGAGACACCTTTGGAGACACCTCCGGCCAAGTCGGATCCATGGGTTGGGGATAATGGAACTTCAGCGGGGTCTCCAGCCGATCCTTTTAGTGAAGGCCCGAAAGCTGATAATGACCCATGGGGCACAATAGGTATGTAATAGAGATTGCAAAAATTGCTTTTCTTGCTAGAAGATATTGTTTATCACTATGGTTCTTAGAGCGCTGTTGGTGCAGGGCTATGGGGTATGTCAACTTGCTTTCAATGGTGTTTTATATGGCTCATGGAAGCAAACTAGCTGGATAACTAGAGCCGGTTGTTGCTTTCGGCAAATCTTTTTTTATTTCCCTTATTTTTTTGTTACCTGCCTTCCTTTGGTAGGTCTTTCAGGTGCTACCTAGATTACTAGAGGAGTGTATTAGATCTGGGATCCCATTGGTGTCAGCAATCTGAAGTTGATGGAGTGGGAAGTAGATGGGACGATATGAGGGGAACAGGAAGTCCATGTGTTGTAAAATGGCTGACATTTGTAATCAGTTGTGTACATTTTAAAGAAGTAAAGGTACGTTTCTGTACTTTACCGAAGTATTTCCATGTGGGGAGACTTTTACTTTTAACTTTACGACATTTCAAAAGTCAAAAATCTGTTTTTGAACACTGAAGGTTGCTAGTTTGTAAATATTTTGCATGCTATAAATTTCCCAGACACAATAAAGCCCATATCTGCTTTTAGTATAGTATTCTGGTTTTGGAAATTTATTTTAGTTAGAAATATTGGGCTCGGTTACAAACATGAGTCAGCTGTGGGACTATGGGGCAAAAAAGTAATGGCTCACTGCCATCAGGTGCCCACAATAGTTATATGTGTAGGAATATACAAAAGGATTTGCACACCTTTTGCATGCAGCCGTCAGCTCAGAGTAAAGCCATCTTTTTGCATAATTTATATTAATGTAGCCCTAAATATCCTTCCGCCATGTTGTCCTTGAGAGCTTTGCGAAAGTAATGGCGTAAATCGTACATGTTGCAGCTTAAAATATATGATCAGAGTAATAAGAGCTCCGACCTTTTTGTTCTGTCCCGCTGCAAAAGCCTTGACTTGCAGTTTTGTGAGATCCTGTATTATATTTTCCTCATCACTTTTGCTCTGAATACATCAGACCATTTTTGGAGCTGTCCCTGAGTGATATGTTGGTGTGATGATTAAGGTCACTCAAAAAATACCCATTCATTCAGGTCATGACATTTAGATAAAAGCAGACTAGAAGTTCACGTTGTGATTTTAATAGAACAATTTGTAACATTTTTGTCTTCATTCAGCCTCTTCATCAGTTCCAACCAATGATCCCTGGGGAGCTTCAGCAACTCTGACTGGTGCATCAGCTAAACCTGACCCTTTTGGTGATGGAGGAAACTCAGGCACTTGGGGGGCTCCCTCTGAGAGTAAGGCCAATGAACGTGTTTTCTTTTTATTGTAGTAACACTTATGATTTATCATTCATCAACCTGGATACAATCAGATTGAGTTAGAAATGATCTTTACAAGCACTTAGCTAAGAAATACGGTATTCAAAAAATCCTGAAAAACCTTCGTATCCTACTCATGCTCCTAGTGATTGTGTAAAAATTAATTGCATATTTTTATTCACTTTTAGCTATAATTTAAGACAATTTTTCTTTATGAAATATGACTTGCTGTTAAATAAACTGAGAACGTAAGTTGTAAAGACGAATTCCTTAGCTAATGTGGCTAAAACACTAAAATTATGTCTAAATGAATGGCAAAATTTTATTACAGCATGTTACTGTTCTCCTGAGGTAAAAATTTTACTGTTCAGGACAGGTTTCTGGACATCTGTTGATGCAATATACACTGGTTTATGCAATCTGATCTTCAACCCCAATTCCAAAAAGGTTGGGAGGAAAAATGCAAATAAAAACAGAACGCAATATTTGGCGAATCTCAAACTTTATATTTTATTCATAATAGAACATAGAATACAAATCAAATGGTTAAACTGAAAATTTACATTAATTAATTTTTAAGATAATTTTGAACTTGATGGCCTCAACACGTCTCAAAGTTGTGACCGAGACAACAAAAGCCTAAAAATAAGATTAATTAATTAATTAAAATATTTTAATATTAATTAAAAAATATGAATATTTTTCAACTAATTAGGTTAACTGGTAACAGGTCAGTAACATGATCGGGTATAAAAAGTGCATCTTGGAGAACCAGGGTCTCTCAGAAGAAAAGATGAGCAGTGTTTCACCGGTCTGTGAAAAGCTGCATCTACAGATTTTTCCTCCACATAAAATTTTAGAGACTTTAAATATCATCTACAGTACATATCATAAAGATTAAGAGAATATGAGAAAATTTGTGTTCAAAGGACACAATATTGGATTCTCATCATCGTGGGCACTGTTCAGTAACATGATCAGGTATAAAAAGTGCATCTTGGAGAACCAGGGTCTCTCAGAAGAAAAGATGAGCAGCGTTTCACCGGTCTGTGAAAAGCTGCATCTACAGATTTTTCCTCCACATAAAATTTTAGAGACTTTAAATATCATCTACAGTACATATCATAAAGATTAAGAGAATATGAGAAAATTTGTGTTCAAAGGACACAATATTGGATTCTCATCATCGTGGGCACTGTATTAAAAATAGACGTGATTCTGTGATGGACATTCAATTCAATTCATTTTTATTTGTATAGCAAATATAATGAACATTGTTTTAAAGCAGCTTCACACAGATAATGTGGTGATTAAAAGTAAATGTTCTTTGTAAGTAAGTTTGTCCCTGATGAGCAACTGTGGCAAGGAAAAACTCACAGAGATGGCATAAGGAAGAAACCTTGAGAGAAACCAGCCTCAAGAGGGAACCCATCCTCATCTGGGTTGCACCAAATGTCCATTCGAGGCAGATATACAATGTTGCGGGGTGCAGTGATGATGATCAGAAGCGAACTGTATCCTGAGACAGTGTAGCAGATTGTTGACATTAACTACAGTCCAAATCTGTCCTCAAAGCGCCATAAGCGATTATGAAGCTTGCATAATCATTTTATTTATTTATTTATTTTTTTTTATGTCTTTTTGTCCGATTAGTTGTCAGTTATAAACAATTTGTTCCTATTTTGTATTTTACATAGGAGCGCCTTTCGCATTGTAGTCATTTCTTTTCCTACTTTCTTTCGCAGGTGACTCGTCCTCATCTGTGCCCACCGAAAACTCCAAAAAGTCTAGTTTCTTGGGGGACGGAGCCTCATTGGTGGATCTCGACTCTCTTATGTCATGAAGGAATGAAACGACCCGAGTATCTAATGTGGACCATTTAAATTAGATCATGTTTTTTCCGTGGCTAGATGTTCTCACTGTAGGCGTAACTCTCCTCCCTTTTCTTTCCGTTTGCAGCACTCAATTCAATTCTCTTTGGGGTTTTTTTTTTTTTTTTGTCCTAAAAAACAATTACATGGTTGCAGCATATCAAAAGGCAGTGGTTGGATTTTTTTATTTTTTTTTGCAGTTTCCATCCAGCAATTATTAATTATACATACTTTTATTTATTTATTCACCCCATGAGCTTCTCATGCATGCTTAAACCCACCAGGATGCCTATGAAACCACCTTCTTTAGTTTGATCCTCATTAAAAATGATATATAGAATGCTACGACCCTGTACTATGTTGTGTCCCAATGGGGAAATGTTTATCACTTGGAGAATTCTTTAGGAGTGTCCAAAGGTTTGGGGAACTTAAATGATGAAATGTATGTGGGGATTTTTTTTGTTTTTTAAGATACATCCATAGATATTTACGTTTCATACACTACATCTTTGAGCCTACTGGGTGTGCACAAATGTGACAATATTTAAGATCAATTGGCTTTACCTGTAGCCTTCTTTTCTGCAATGGTAGTCCAGAAATGATGAACGCTTTGTTTAATGTTGTTGGGTTTCCTCGTCTGGTGTTTTGTTACGGCATTAAGGACATTTCAGGCAAGTACAGGTGTGGGAGTGATTTATTATTTTATGTGGGTAAATGTTTAGAGCGTAACCTGGTGAGTAAATTGCGCTTTTGGGCTTATTGAAAGCCAGAAGCTATGAAGTCCTTCCTCGAGTTAATATTACCGCATGCTACTATAGTATTAGTCTATAGCTACAGATTAAAGTGCTCCATGACCACAATGAATTTGTATCATATTGACCTACTGGAGGTTCTCAAGATTAATGCTGCATTTCAAACTGAGCAGAAGATTCATTGCTGTATTCACTCACCTGTATGGTGCCCGATGCTCCTCGACATGTCCGTGTGAATTTGGAAGGTTGTTGTACCCAGGGTCTGGGTTATGTTTTACGCCATTTGTGGAACATTCTATATCCAAAGTTTTCTTTGGATATAGATTCTGAAGAACAGCGCACAACTGGACACAACAGGAAAAAAAAATACTATCGAAGTTTAAACAATGCATCTAGTTGGCTTAAAACCCAGAACCTTTAAATAATTAAGCAGTTGAAACTGTTAAAAGGAAACTTAAGTCGAAAGAATGTATTATTTAAAAGACGACGTGTATTTACTCTGAACAAAGATAACATTGGATGCACTGACTGGTGAAGGGGATAAACATTGATTATTGCATTACAATGACGCCCGTGTTAAAGGAGTGGGGTATATTAGACCGCAACAGTCAGTTCTAAGAATTGATGTGTTGGAAGCAGAAAAAATGGGCAAGTGTAAGGCGTGGCTTTGACAGTGCTGTGGTTGTACCTATCAAAAGTTGTCCAAGATAAAACAACTAGTGGACCAGCTGCAGGGGAATGATCAACCAAGTCATGTATGGACATCTATTTGAAACAGAGAGAGAGTAGAGACTGACTATCAATATTTATTTATTTATTTATTTATTGTGCTTTTGTAACCTTTATTGACCTTAATGCTGGACAGTATAATTTAATTTCGCTATTATGAAAGGGAATTTGAACGATTGCTGTGCTGTAAATATGAATTGTATTTTGATTGGTAAATAATATATATTTATTCTATTGAGTGGTGTTTCTTGTGAACGTGTACAACAAAAAAATAAAATGAAAACTCGAAAGTGCCTCGTGTGTATCGTGTATTCATTCTCACTAGACGCCAGGTCCCCATGGATTGGTTTATTGAGCACAAAAAATAAAATTATTTAGATCTACAGACTTTGGAGACCGAGTCATCACCTTGAATTTAAGTTTCTCCATTTCTGAATTATATTTGCAGTGTAGTTGTGTAGAGAGTATCTTGCTGAAAGAGGCCACTGCTATTACTTTTACATTGAAGGGGTGTAACAGAATGAAGGGTCTGCAGCAAATTTTAGAGGAAGTGCATACGGAAAGTATTCGCTTGTCTCTGGAGAGCTCTGAAAATGGCTGTGCATCCAACTTGATGCAGCTTGAGAGGTTCTGCGGAGAAGAATTGGAGAAATTGCCCAAAAATGTGAAAAAGGTGTGTCAAACTTGGAGCATCAAACTCAAAGTCCCCATGGATTGGTTTATTGAGCACAAAAAAATGATTCAGATCTACGGAGTTTAAAGACCTTTCAACACCTTGAATTTAAGTTTCTCCATTCCTGAATTATATTTGCAGTGTAGTTGTGTAGAGAGTATCTTGCTGAAAGAGGCCACTGCTATTACTTTTACATTGAAGGGGTGTAACAGAATGAAGGGTCTGCAGCAAATTTTAGAGGAAGTGCATACGGAAAGTATTCGCTTGTCTCTGGAGAGCTCTGAAAATGGCTGTGCATCCAACTTGATGCAGCTTGAGAGGTTCTGCGGAGAAGAATTGGAGAAATTGCCCAAAAATGTGAAAAAGGTGTGTCAAACTTGGAGCATCAAACTCAAAAAGACTTGAGGTCGCCACAGCAAATCTTCTGTCTCCATACACCCCTGTCCTCTACATCTGCCTCTTTCAAACCAACTCCCTGCATGTCTTTCCCCACCACATCCATAAATCTCCTCCTTAATCTTCCTCTTTTCCTTCTCCTGGTGGTTCCATCCTCTGCATTCTCCTACTGATATACCCCATGTCCCTCCTCAGCACATGACCAAACCATCTCAATCCCGCCTCCCTCACCTTGTTTTCAAAACGTCCTACATGCGCTGTCCATCCAATAAACTCATTTCTAAATTGTAATTATGGAGTATTGTTTGTAGAATTTTAAAGAAAAATATTGAATTGAATCCATTTTGATTCAGCCTGTAACAAAATGTGTAAAAAGTGAAGCAGTGTGAATACTGTTTGGATGCACACCAGGTGGTATAGTTCAGCATAACATAGGATCTTCATGAATACCAGAACACAAGGTTATCACATGCTCCCTCTGATCCTCCTTCAAGAATTTCCTACTTCAAAAACTTTTCATTGGTTAAGACTCTGGGTTACTGATCAGAATGTTGGGGTTCAAGTCCAAGCACTGCCAAACTGATGCTTCTGGGCCCTTGAGCAAGGCCCTCATCCCTCTCTGCACAGGGGGCGTAGTATCATGACCAGGTTCTCTGAGCCCAGCTTTCCTTTTCACAGGGCTGTAATGTATATGGCAGAAATAAAGGGTCTTACTTAATTTCCGAAGTCTTCACTAGCAGTCTTCAAACGATGTCTAAAGTCCTACAGTCATATAAAAATTAAAGTAAACCTTCTTTGAATTCTATAGTTTTGCATATCAGGACATCATAAAATGTTTTTTAAAAGTTGCTATTGCACAAAAATGTAAATGATTGTTATTGCATAGTTTAAAAAACAGAATTAACAGTGTGCATTTTGGTGACTGGTTCACTGGGAGCAGCTCTGATTGTTAAGTCTAATCTAATAGCAGCAGGTAAAAAAGACCTTCTGGATGCAACAGTCTGTCACTGAAAGAGCTGCTCAAAGATGAAACTGTTTCATAAAGTGAGTGAGAGTCGTTCTCCAGCAATGATGATAGCTTAGCTACCATCCTCCTTTCTCCTACCTCCTGTACTGTGTCCAAAGGCATCACTAGGACTAAGCTGGCCTTCCTGGTCAACTTGTCCAGTCACTTCCTGTCTGCAGTTGAGATTCTGCTGCACCAGCAGGCCACTTCATAGAAGATGGCTCAGGCCATTATAGAGTCAAAAAAGGTCTTCAGTAGCTCTCCTTGTACTCGAAAAGAACGTAGTCTCCTCAGCAAAAAGGGTCTGCTCTGTCCTTTCTTGTAAAATGAGCCTGTATTATTTGTCCAGTCTAGTTTGCTGTTTGGATGAACACCCATGTTTTTAAAAAAAATCCACTCTCTCCTTGTCCTTTCCCTGAATGTTCACCGGTGATAGTGTTTGTGCCTGCAGAAATCCACCACCAGTTCTTTGGTTTTGCCCACATTTATCTGGAGGCAGCTCCATTGGCACTAGTCCTCAAAGTCCTGGATCAGTCCTCTATACTTCCTGTCATCATCATTCATGATACGTCCGAAGTTGGCAGAGTCATCAGAGAACCTCTGCAGGTGAGAGCTTGCTGAGCGTAACATGAAGTCTGCAGTGTAAACAGTAAAGAGGAACGGAACCAGGACCGTTCCCTGAGGGACTCCGGCCTCAAGGGTTATAAGGCTTTTTTTGCAAACAATTTAAAATCCATCATTCTACAATGAGGATGATTATTTACAAGTGAAAAACATTTCTAGAAGATCTTCCCAGGAGTGTACATCCCAGCAATTCACCTCAGGATCAGACCATGCAATGTTTAGAGAAATTTAAAAAAAACTAATGGGCATGTTTAATATTAAAGTTCATGACATTTCAATTAGAAAAAGACTGAACAATTACGGTTGGAGTGAAAGGGTCACCAGGAGCCTTTTCTTTGTCTAAAATGAACATGGCAGCATGGCTTAGGTTTGCATCTGAACAAACCACAAGACTTCTGGAGCAGAATTGTCCTTAAATGAAAATAATGATGATTTGGGCTTTTTTTTTTTTTTTTTTTGCATCTACAGGATCTGGGCAACTTGCAGTCATTGATTTGGCCATAAACTCCTCTGTATACCAAAGTATTTTAGAGTCAAATGTAAGGCCAAATCGAACAGATGTCCAATAGCTAAAGCATTATGAGAATTGGGTCATGCAACAGGACAATGATCCCTAGAACACCAGCAAATCTACAACAGAATAAATAAACAGAATATATATATTGATCTTACATATAAATATACATAAATACTTAAAAAAAGATCTATATTTAAAAAGATAAAATCTGAGAAACAGGTTGGAGGGAAAGGCTGAAGAAAATGGGGATGCAGATAAATGAGAGCAAAAGGAACAGATGGCCTTAAAGAAGGGATTAAAAGAATCTGAGTGGGTTCTTACAGTAAAAACAGAGTGTCAGGGGGAAAAGAGAGAAAGCGTAAAAGTTGACAAGAAAACTGGATGGAAGAAGCATAAGCTGGATTGTGCCTGTCTATGAGGTAAATTTCTCTTGAATATTTTTTTTAATCATCAATCTGGATGTATTAATAGACAATCAATGAATGCATTGTATAACTGAGAAATCAGTCTGGAGGTGTTTTAATTATAATATTAATCAGCACCACCATCATCATCGTATTGTTAATTATATAATTAATTATTGTGTAATTTGGGAAAGTTTTTTCCGATTATTGAAATGGAAATGAAAGGAAAGGAGTATGTCTCTTGTTCCTTTAATAATCCAGTGGCTGTTCGTTAAATGTGGAACAGCTAATAAAAGTAACGTTATGGTAAAATACTTCTTGACTTTTTTTTTTTTTACAACCACACCAATCTTTTGAATCTGTATATTTTTACTATATATAAATCCTTAATCTGTAATTGTACTGGGTATAAAGTAAGCAATTATACAGACAGAGAAAGTCTGAATAATGGATATAAGGATATACGGATACTTATTTATTAAGATACTTTAGTTATTATTATTTATTTATTAAGATACCAATTCTGAAAAAGTCGGCTTCTGATTTATCAGCTATTATTTACTATAGATTCTTCTTGCATATCTTGGTTCAATCGGCACGCCCGACAACTGAGGTAGAAAAAGCACCAAAAGCTGATGCATTGTTATTTGAGAGATTAACATCTGCACTCAAACATGAAGGATAAAACCGAAATTGTTGTTGATGACTAAGACGTGGACTAATCGCATACATAAACCCATAAAACCTTAATCTCTCCAGGAATCGGACCACTCAAAGGTATGAGAGAAGCAAGATGTCATAAGAAAGTCAGACAAGTGAGTGAGTGTATGATGGCACATGTCTTCTAGAAGATTCTGTAAACAGATGTGAATTGCTCAACGGTGTACAAAGATGTAAATTGTAAAGAAGAATGTTTCGAAATCTGCTCTAATAATCCATGTTTCCACTATTGATAGAACTTGAAGATGAAGATCAATTTGGACTGCAATTATTATGAACTGTTTGCTACAATGGTTTAGGACTACAGTTACAATGAACAGTTTACAATGAAATGCCCTTCAGTAAATAGTTGAAACCCCAACAGTGATGGAACTATGCTGAATGGATATTCACTGTCACCCATATGAAGACGAGTTTCCCTTCTGAATTAGGTTCCTTTCAAGGTTTCTTCCTCATATCGTCTCAGGAAGTTTTTTCACCACCCTCACCTCTTGCTTGCTCCTTAGTGAGGAACCAATAGAGACAAATGTATGAATTAGTCTATTTATTTCTGCTTTGGGAAAATTGATCAAAATGCTATACAAATAAAATTGAACCAAACTATTTAACACATTCATCTCACATCTGGTGTACATTTGATTGTAAAACCTTTAAAAAAACAACCTTTATCCACAGTTAAATAAAAATATATAGGATATGGGCAAATATATTGGGATACATACATTTCCAGCCATATGTGGATCTCAAAGTTGGATTAACACATTTGTATAGGACGTCTCTGGAGGCTGTAGCATAAACTTTTTACTTCACTTGAACTACGGGACCTAATCCTGTTCCAGCATGACAATGCCACTGTGCACAAAGCAAACCCCATAAAGATATGCTTTACATGGATTGGACTAGAAGATCCTGAGCGACCTGCTATAGAGCTCTAACGTCAACCTTACTGAACATCTTTGGAATGAATTACTGCACACCAGGCCTCCTCACTTCACCCCTACATCAGTACCTGACTTTACTAACACACCTGTGGATGAATGAGCACAAATCTCCACATTTAAAAATTTGGTGGAACATCTTCCCAGAAGAGTGGAGGTTACATGTATCCATGGATGAGAATGCAGTTATATAGTTGGCGTGAAGGAATCTTTGATGATTATGAGATTTTATTGTCCGTCAAAATAAGCAAATAAACTGTAATTCTTTCTTTCTTTCTTTCTTTCTTTCTTTCTTTCTTTCTTTCTTTCTTTCTTTCTTTCTTTCTTTCTTTCTTACTACTGTATGTTTGGTTCTGTTTTGTCCTCACTCTCTAAATCCTCTTTTTCTCATCCACAGATTTGCTGATCTTTCAAATTATTTTTATAATTTTTTTTTTATCCCTCCACTAATCAGACCAATCCTGAACTTCTGAAAAGCTTTTCTTCTATCACCTTCCCTCATACAATTTTCTAATTTGATTTATATACTCTCATTGTACAGTGGGTTCTTTTTTCCATCTTTTCCATGTTCATCTCCTTTGAAATCTGTAGAACTTTTTTTTTTAGTTTTTAGCCAAAACTCATATATTCTTAAGCACACTTTTGCTCTTCGTTTCTTTCATTCATCATGCTGAAGCGCATGTCCAGACGCAGCCGCTCCCTGCTATCCCTCTTTTTAACCTCTCTGGCCCTGACACTCTCTATACTGGCCTTCTGTACCTCCTACTGGTGTGAGGGGACACACAAAGTGGTAAAGCCTCTCTGCCTGTCTCCTGTGAAAATGAAGAACTGTGGCCAGAACAATAACCAGCCCTATACCACCGGTAAGACAGAAAATCAGCCAATGTCTAAATTGCTGTAGATGTATTATGATACATATTTAGCTATTTAGAGATAGTTAAATATGTGGACTGTGACAGTATATCATAGATATACACTATAGACAAAGGTTTGGACTATAAGGACGCCTAATGATAGATTCACATGATAACTGGTTCTTTTTATCATTTTTAAAGAATACCTTACATATATTATTTTCAAGTTTTTAATACTCTAATCAACATAGGCCTGGGTTAATATATGGATGCTTTATGCAAATGTATGTTTATTATTAGTGAAACCAAACTCAACCTAGAGCATGAAGGCAAAATATTCTTGTAAATGTTTTAAAGGAATTATGGTGTTTTGAATTACGTAAAATCCACGTTACGTTTCCACACGGACGGTTTTAATTGCCGGATGCGAGCAATATGGCGGCTTTTCGTGCTTGATTTGAGACTTTGCACACCAGTAAAACAAATATTTATTGATTAAAAATTATTTTTCGGTATAATTTTATATCTGAGTAAAGAAAGAATGTGGTGGACAAATGTGTTTGTTTTTATTTAGCATCTTTTATATTTAATTATTTATAAAAAATTGTAAAACAGAAATGCTGCGTTAATCAAATTAGTGCAAAAATTAATGAAAATTTGATTTGAGTTAATGCGTTATTAAAGTAACGTTATGTAAGTGATTATTTGGCTCACATGATTAAACAGGCACTGGTGTGGAATATGTGAGAACTCATTTCCTCACAGAAACTAAAGAGCAGTGTAGCTAAGATATTGGACGTCTGATTTTAAGGCTGTGAGTTCAAATCACAGCACTAACAAGCTGCTGCCTCTAGTCCCCTGTGCAAGAACTATAATCTGTACAACTATGTAGAATAGAAGATGTAGAAAATGTTAAGATTGGAGTATGTGACATGGAACAACTAAGTATGTGTATATTTCCTCTCTATCTCCTCTCCAAACCCTAACATAGAGAGCCCAACTGCAGACCCCAAAAAGCCTGAGTCCAGCCTGAAAAGTTCCCCAAAGCGAAAAGAGGACCAAGCGCTAATGAAGGCAAAGATGCTGACCAATGCAGTCCACTATATCTGGGAAACAGGAGAGGATAAATACATGCTTAGATACTTCCATACTGGATTCTGGCGATCTTGTGAGAAACAACCTAATGGTGAAGGTAAGGCTGTATTTATTTATTTATTTATTTATTTATTTATCTCTTCTCCAAGATTTTTTTCCAAGCACAGAGCAATGACGTGTTGAGAAACCATCATGTGAAGGCACATCAGTCCTTTGAGCTGCTGTGAGTCAGGTGTGCTCCTCTTGCTTGCCAGGCTCTACACACTTTTATATAGGCTATGATCAGATGAAAAATAAAAAAAATATAATTTTTACCAATATTAATGTATTTCAATACAAAGTAAAAGAAGTTACATTGAAAAAACTTTAAAGAAACACGCTGTTATTGGAGCGCCAAGCACCACAGATGCATAGGTACCCTGTTGTTATTCAACCTCCAACTAACTTTTGTCCAATATCAAACAAAATCAAAACAAAAAAAAGAGATCATCTTCATAGTAAGCCAAAAGAATTCTGAACACTCCAAACGTTTTGCCTATCCAACATTTTAGACAGCAAAGCCCCCAAACAGGGTGTGAGGGTTTGTTTCAGGAATTGTTTTGGGACTTTCTTTGTCAGAACCATGACCTAATTATGTTCAGTAAATTTCTTGGCAGTGCCACCTACTGGTCAAAAGCTAGACTCCAAGTGCAAGCTATTCTATTGTTGCTACTTCCATAATTTTGTCCCGTCTTCCCCATATCATCTTGACATACTCTTGCTCCTTTTCCCATATCTTTAGTCCTTTAGTCAGAGAATTTCTTCACACAATATATGCACAACATGATTGAAACTCAAATTCTTGGATTCCATTGCCATAAGTTATGGCCTTGCTTTTCTGCAATTGATTGGTCAACAGTTACAATCCATCTGTTAATGTGTGGCTCAATGTTTCTGGGTGCTTACCCCCAAAATTCAGTTTATTATTATTATTGTTACAGTGAAGAGAAACACAGCTTAAGACACTTTTGTTTTTATGTAATATACCACCAATACATCTGTATTCACTTCCAGTACATCCACTTTAAATTCGTTTGGCATTGTACTTACAAAAAGCCTAAATATATTAATAAAAGTATTGGGACATCTGACTTTTCCAGCCATATGCGCTTCTTCCCTAAACCGTTACCACAAACTTGGAGGCACCTGATTGTATCAAATTGCACTGAATTTTCCCTTCACTTGAACTAGGAGACCCAAACTTACAGCATGATAACGCTTTGTGCACAAGGCCAGCTCCAGGTAGATATGATTCACATCGTTTCAAATAGAAGATATTGAACAGTCTGTTATAGAGCTCTTCCCTCATCCCTACTGAATACCTTTAAGATGAATACGCTGACTGCATCCCAGGCCACCTCACCCTGCATTAGTACAATGGTTGGCAATATTCGAATGAGCAAAAACCTTTACAAGCACACTCCAAAATCTAGTGGAACAGAAGATTGGAGGTTATTATAAGTGCAAATAGCAACTGGATGTGGAACTGGATGTTCAAAAAGCGCATATGAACCTTGTGGTCAGGTGTCCACCTACTTTTGTCCATACAGTGTATGTATTCATATGCATTTAAAAGCTTTAAACTGTAATACAAATTTCCCATTAACAACATATGTCTTAGAAATTGGGAGGAGAATTTATGCATTTTTTTTTGTATATTTGGGGGCTATTTCAATTTTAGGAAGCATCCTTAGGCCGTTTTTAATGAGTATCTTTTTTATTATTTTTTTAATTTGGTTTAAAATCATAGATGGGCCTATTCTTTTTGTTTCAGGAGAGAAATGCAGAAGTTTTATTGAACTGACTCCAGGAGAAGCACAAGGTAAAAACATATAAAACTATGATCCTGTGAAAAGCGAAGGAGGTGAATGTCACCTATATACCCTGGAACCTTAATGCATGCACATGCCTACCAATACCTTCACCAAAAGTGACTATATGAAGTATTGTTTGGTACAACAATGCATTATATAGCCACAGTTCTCTTGCAATCTATACATTATGATCTGCTGGTGATTATCTGTCCAACACAACACAGTTTTACACGCAAGTAGCATTTGTTTTCATTCCTGAATATAATGTCAAGAAAAACCGAACTTTCCTTAGGGCTGGTTTTAGGTCAATCGCCAGACTGGGATACAATACCACCTGAAAAAGCTGCACAGAGATGCCCAGGTAGCTACATTGCAGACTTCCTCTAACATCATAAAGAGGACATGCTCATGCCACATGGGGTGGATTGTGTCAGCTTTGTGGTAGATGAACAGTTAAACAAATTGCCCCTGTCTGGTGCAAATAACATTATAGGATTGGTACTTTGAAACACTGATCTGAGTTAAATGATTGGTTAACACAACTCCAGGGTCAACCACAAAAATCACTGTTCAGCTTTAAACTTTATATATTTTACTATGTTTACAAGGTGTGTGTATGTGATTCCGTACACTATACACTAAAACTTAGTAAGAATTTCGTTAATTAGGTTAAAAATATTAAAGGTTTTATAACAATAATAAAGAATATCATTGTAACCGCCGTTCCTTTTATATGTCTCCAGGTGTTCTTTGGCTCTCCTTGTTCTCAGAGTTCATGTATATAACTCTACTGGCCATAGGATTCCTTCTGATGTGGATGGAGTTGCTGTTACTTTGCTTAAATAAGGAGATGTTTGCACTTAAGATCAATGCTTTTGCTGCCATTTGCACAATTCTCTCAGGTGAGGTATTTTATATTCCATTTAATATCCAATGGTAGTAAAAATCATAATATACAGCCAAATGTTGGTGGACACCTAAGCATCACTCAAATCACAATCAGAGCTCAGAGTCAGAGCTCTGTAGGAGGACACTCAAGATCTTCCACTTTAACTCATGTATGAGATGGTTTCAAAAGGTTTCGAGACTAATGGTGGAAATTAATAGTTGAAACTAATGGTTGCAATTCCGACCATGTACTTTACCATGTCTGTGATTTCATCCTGGACAGCAAGTTAGAAGAAAGAGCAAACATGAAATTCTGCAAGACACTGGGAAAATCTGCCACAGAGACATTTGACATGAAATGTGTTTCACAACGAGTCGTTCCAGATGTTTTGAGCAGGTGCGCTTAAAGAGCGGAAGAACATCACTGAAAGACCAGTGATCAGGAAGACCTTCAACAAGCTCAACCCCCCGAAAATGTTGAAATTATTCACCAACTTGCACATGATGATCGTCAGAGGACACCCAAGTGATCTCAGTTCCGCACCCACCCTACTCACCAGATTTGTACTGCTGTGCAGGGGGACTATTTTGAAGTTGATAATCTGTAAACCTAGATAAATAAAGTACTTTCTTATAAAGAGAGCTAGTCTCGAAACATTTTGATACCACCTCGTTTACTATATAGCCAAATGTTTGTGGACACATAAGCGTCACTCAAGTCACAATGAGGACAGAGCTCTATAGGAGGACACTTAAGATCTTCCACTCCAACCCATGCAAACCATATCTTCATTGAGCTCGCTTTGGGGTCAGGGGCATTGTCATGCTGGAACAGGTTTGGGTCTCCAACTTTGAATGAAGGAAAAAGCATATGTTATAAAATGTTAAAGGCATTTTATATAATTGTGTATCTCCAAGTTTGTGGTAACCGTTTGGGGAGGACCCACATACAGCTGGAAAAGACAGGTGTACCAATACTTTTGTCCATTTAGTATATTTGTGTCAAGATCTGCAGGAGTGATTTGTGATAAAAGAGTATCTGTGAGAGTGAAAGGAAAAGTTTATGGGACTGTGGTGAGACCTGCGATGTTGTATGGATTAGAGACAGTGGCATTGAGTTAGAGACAAGAGGTGGAGCTGAAGGTAGCAGAGCTGAAGATGTTGAGGTTTTCGTTGGGAGTGACGAGAATGGACAGGATTAGAAATGAGTTTATTAGAGGGACAGCGCATGTAGGATGTTTTGGTGACAAGCTGAGGGAGGCGAGATTGAGATGGTTTGGACATGTGCAGAGGAGGGACATGGGGTATATTGGTAGAAGAATGCTAAGGATGGAGCCACCAGGTAGGAGGAAAAGAGAAAGACCAAGGAAGAGGTTTATGGATGTGGTGAGGGAAGACATGCAGGTAGTTGGTGTACAAGAGGCAGATGTAGAGGACAGGGGGGTATGGAGACGGATGATCCGCTGTGGCGACCCCTGATGGGAGCAGCCGAATGAAGAAGAAGAAGAAGAAGAAGAATGGTCAAGATCTGCATATTCTACTTTAGTAATGACAGGGCTGAAAATGTATTTATTGGAAAACTCCACAACAAATCAATAAATGTGATTAAACAGCCTTTTCCTAAACTATTGGAATATCAAGGCCAATTTTGTTGATTTCACTGTAGACTGAAGATATTTGGTTTTGAGATTAAGAAAGTGAATGAGATGCTAGCTTGATGTTTTCTGGGAGGAAGGTCTAGACCGGTGTTGAGTCTGGTAGTGGTTCTGGGTTCTGTACATACAACTTCCAGACTTTCTTCATGCAAAGTCACTTTTTTTTAGAAAAATGTTTGTGCCTCTTAGTTCCAGTGACAAGAAATTCAAAAGAATGACCTGTTTGCAAATGCTTATAATGTGTACTGCTTCATCCACTATGCATCTTTGCACCATCCATAACTTATCATCACACTACTGTATATTTCACCAGAATGTATTCTGTATCATACAAACATTCATATGTATGCATATCAATATCGTGTTATTTAAAAATCATCTTCAGGATATGTCTTACCCTTTGCACAATCTTGCACAGTTATACTGTTGCTATATATACCATATCTTATTACCTACTGCACCTTCTGCACATCAACCACTCTTACCCCTGTACATGCAGACCCATAGCCTCATTTAACATATTGCTGTTGATTGTAAATAGGCCACTTATGAACTTCTGGTTAGATGCTAACAGCATTTCACGTACTTCGCACAATGACAATGAACTTGAATCTAATTTAATGTAATAATAGTGAACATCAGGTGTCCACATACTTTTGATAATGTTCTGGATACCCCTTCAATTATATTTTCTTTTAATGATGCTTTATTTTGCAAAGGAAATTGTTTCTGTTTCAGGAATGATGGGGATGGTAGCACATATGATGTACACTACAGTATTTCAGTTAACTGTGAGCATTGGTCCTAAAGACTGGAGACCACAGTCCTGGGATTACGGCTGGTCGTTTGCGTAAGATGATCTATTCGCCTCCTTCTCTTTTACACATATTTACCATAATTCATTATTTCTCCATTCAACATAACTTTCTTTCCAGTCTGGCTTGGATTTCTTTTAGCTGTTGCATGGCTGCAGCTGTCTTGACCCTCAACTCCTACACCAAGATATTGATTGAGATGACGCACCGAGCTCGTGTTCGCCTGGAAGAGGCTGCAGGCAATGCTCCTCCTTATGATGATATTATTATGGCCGGTGCTATTGGCAGCATCTACTCCATCAACCTTCCTCTTCAGCACTGCCAGAAAGGGAAGTTCATTGACACCACATGGCCCTCAAGAATGGAGGGTCCACCTGGAGTAATGATAGAAGGAATGAACTCTGATGGACTGGTGCTGTTAGAAAGGTGTGGACCTCAGGGGTGTGAAGACTGTGAGGGCGAGATCGACAAGATAATGAATGCGTTTGAGAAAGAAGGTGAAGAAGAGGCGGATGAAATGTGCTGAACATAAATGTTGGTTGAAAGATGTGGTGCCACATACACTGTTAGGGTGCATGTGGAGGACATGTACATGTAAAATATGTGCTTAATGACATATGTGTATCTGTATCCGTATAATCAACCCCTGCGTGTTGGTTTGTAAGGTCTAATTATACACTATAAAGGAAAAAACCTGACCATAACATGCTTTTTAAACATCCCATTCCATGTTTAGTTCCCATTTGTTGTTATGATATCCTCCACACTTTTGGGGAGATGTTCCACTCAATTTTTCTGGAGATTTGTCAGTTATTGATGTAGTGTTTGGAGGCCTGGATTGCAGTCATACCTTCATTGAGTTTGCTTTGTGCACAGGGGCATTGTCATGCTGGAACAGGTTTGGGTCTCCTAGTTTAAATACGAAAATGCCATGTTACCACAGCCAACAACATTCTATACAATTGTGTGCCTTCAAGTATGTGGTAAAACTTTTGGGGAAACTTTAGGGAACTTCTGGTGAAAAAAACAGGTGTCCCAATTGAGTTTGAATTGAGTCTTATGGGGGGGAATAATCTTAGGGACCCACTAAGTCTTAATTCAAGCACTGCTGCCATGGTCTGCTTTTTCCTCTTTAACATAGACATTTCTGAAATGGTGTTAATTAAAACACTGTACAACAAATCAATAAATGAAACCTTACACAGTTTTCCGAAACTATTGGAACGTCAAAGCCAATTCAGTTGGTTTTTCTGTAGACTGAAGACATTTGGGTTTAGGAACAAAAGGTGAACGAGACACTAACTTTATGGACTCATGGATGTTAAAGAAGGCAGACAGCATTTTTTGTGATGCATCCTGTGCATTATTTTACTTATCCATATGTTTTCATACATTTTAGAGAAAGCACGTGTTAACCGCCACCCACCAAAACCTTGTAGGTGTCTTTTAAAAGGGAAGATTCGACTGGTGTCGTGTCTGATGTGCAAAAATAAAACTCAAATGGCCTTTAACATTCAGCCTATACCATTCCCTATTTGCTCTTATAATAAACTCCACTCCTCTGAAAAAGATTTCCACTAGACATTGTAGTGTGAATGTAGGATTTGTGTTCATTTAGCTACAAGAGTATTAGTGAAAGCTGGGCACTTTTTAGCCCACTTGATACCCATCTCTTACAAAATTCAAAAAGAATGATCAAGCAACTCAAGAGTTACCAAATAAAAAAATTAATTGACATACTGTAAGTGACTAAGCAAAAACGGACTAATCACAGGTAGCATAACAGTCAACATTTTATTAGCCAAGATGTCAAAATAACCTGAGTACAATAAAAAAAATAATAAACAAAATATTGTATTTATACACATTGTATTTTTTTGTCCAGGCTTTACCAATGGCCTGAAACAAAAAAAAAAGAAAACAGAAATTTTTTTAAGGAGCTTTATATTTGGAGTGTTCTACAAGCCATGTGCTCTCAGGCACTGTAACAGAGCAGGTCTGAAATACTGAGAATATCATTAATGTTAAAACCACTTGGGTACATGCCAAGCAAAGAATTGTGTTATATAAATGTCTAAGAGTGCACAGGTAAAGATTTTGAAGTAAGTGAAAGAACATGCAATCAAGCAACCTGAAATGAAATGCATATGTAACTTATATAGAAAAATGAGACACAACTGCGATGTCTTCTGCACGTTCTTATGTGCTATGTAATATTCATGCGTAACAGCTGAACGATGTAGAGTTCCTATTTTGTTGGGGTGCATGATCGCAGCTTTCTGGCAAGTGATGGCCTGAGGAAATAAACGACAGAAGAGACACAAAACATAAACAATGTATTAAAAAAATAAATCCTGGTTATAGCTATATTCAAAGCTATATGAATAACATTAATACAATTATGTAGCTCATTATTGTACCTAGGCAGCTTGCGTAAAACTTCTGCCGATCTGCTTCAGGGACCCTGATGGCCGCGGTGGATGCGCATTTTTCTGCTTAGTGTGCGCGCGATGCGGTCCACCGCATTGCCGATGTGGCCCATCTCCTTGCTCGTAGCCAGACCTTCGATGTTGCCGCTGTACCACATCACCCAGCCACCTAGAGATATCAGCACCAGAATAACTCCTGTGTATACCAACAAGTCACCGAAGTCTCTGCCTTTCACTTCCAGAGGGACAAAAACTCCCGCAAGCAACACCATCACTCCCACTAGGTCAAAAATGACCGCGAATGCCAACGCCACTTTGCAGTGTGCCAGGCCAGTGCAGGAAGCCATGCTGACCGGACAAGTCTGGAGAGCATAAAACATATCATTTTTACAATTATTAACTATTTTTATGGATTTCTTCTCCAGTTTGACAAATTTATCTGGTGCCTCGGACAATTTAATAAAACTGCTATATTAACAAGTTAAATGACAACAAAATCAAAGTAAAATAATTAGGAACTGTTTGCTTATTTGCTCGCTGTATGCAACTGCATTTGTACTTCACTATGGTTACATATGATTGTATGGGCATGAATCCACACGTGAGGACATGACCTCACCAAAAGATGAAGTATATATGGGGAAATGTTGAGAGGACTAAATGTTGAGCCTTGTGGGACACCAATATCCTGGTATGGATATGAACCGATATGGAGATAATAGAGATATGGACCTCCTCTGCATCACCTGTGACACCACCACCACCACGCTTCAACACTGGTTGGCTGTTCTTTTGACAAGTTTTACTCTCTTTTTACATTTTTTTTTCTTTTAAAAAAATGCCTTGAAAGAAAACATTCTACTCATCAGAGCTTAACACACTTTGCACTTTCATAGTTTTGGGGTAATTAAGCTTGGATTTGGGCTTGGATGTTTTTTTTGGATGACAAATGGTTTTAGTCCAGCCATCCAGCCCCATACCCAAGAAGAATACAACACATTACAGTCACTTGCAATCCTTTAATGTAATTGGTTCTCCCCTTGTTCATGATGATCTTTAATAAATTTTGGAAATAGTTTTTAGAACCCAATTCAGATCAATACATTTCCAATTTAAACCAATTAATTTGTATAGCTTTTAAAATAACATTTGTTCAAAACAATTTATATATCTGTATAGCAGTAATGTTATCAAATATGAATTTATATGTTACTGTCTATAGGTTTGGTGCCTATAAGTTTAACCCTTGTAAGTTTATCTCTCTAAGAGCAAACCAGTGGTGAAAGCGGCAAGGAGTTGGTACGGTAGGAGGAAGAAACCTTGAGAGGAACAAGACTCAAGAGGGAACTTAATGGATCTTCAGGGTATTTATGTGGAACCGTCTTCAGTTACAGATTGGTCTCCAATTGAAGAAAACAATTTCAAAGTAAGATCCTGGAAATGCTACATATTTATAAGCATTATTTGCACGATTGCTACATTTTTGCACTTCTGGTAAGTGCCAAACTGCATTTCGTTGCTGTGTACCTGTACAATGCAATGACAATAAAGTTCTATCTATCTATCTATCTATCTATCTATCTATCTATCTATCTATCTATCTATCTATCTATCTATGCTTTGTAAACACTTTGAAAAAAAGCATGGCCTCATTGTTGTGGTGTCATGATTTCTTCAACCTTACAAAAAAATCCTAATATTTTTAATTTGGGTTTCAATTCTTTATTTGTTTTGTATTATCTGGATCACTGAATTGTAAGAATTAGTTTTGAACAGAAGTTTATCTATGCTTTGTAAACACTTTGAAAAAAGTCATGGCCTCATTGTTGTGGTGTCATGATTTCTTCAACCTTACAAAAAAATCCTAATATTTTTAATTTGGGTTTCAATTCTTTATTTGTTTTGTATTATCTGGATCACTGAATTGTAAGAATTAGTTTTGAACAGAAGTTTGAAAAACAATTGTTTCAGGCTGAGCACAGTCACGTGACCCATCATAAATGGGGTTCCCACTGTTTGTTTATTTATTTACTTACTCGAAAACATTCCTACAAGTGTTTCACTTGAATTTTAGGTCCCTAAGTCAGATTTATCTTGGGGCAAAAGTTATTTTTGCATGATATTATATAAACAGGCCTACATAATGACAACCCAAAACTCGAACATAACGACTGTAGTTTAACTTCATAGACCAAAAACATAGATTACGTCTTATACCCTTAAATGTGAACAATTTCACATTTAGTTATAATAGTTATAATAACTAATAATAATAATAATAATAAACCTGAGACACAGGGTTGGGACGCTATAACAAGCTGAGTTAGTGAATAGGGAGTAAAGTAAGCTGATATCTAGTTCTTATTATATTATGCAATTTTCTGTTTCTATCAATACTCACCTTCACAAAACTTCACAAAAATGTTTTTAATAGTTTCTTCATCGAAGTTTTTCCCGCAGGTCCGCCGTGAAAGAGTGACTTCAGTCTTCTATTAGCATTGAAAACACCTCACTTCCGGGTTCACCTTTATTTTCTTCCCACCTGAATACCAGCTACTGCAGCTGGGGTGGGACTATTAGAAATCACACACACACACACACACACACACACAAACACACACACACACACACACACACACACACACACAAACGAACAAACTATTACGTAATTGGTTTTAAACTATTTGGTTTACAGGAAGTGTAAATGCTAAAACTGCATTTAATAACACGATTTTGGATAATAATAATAAAAAAAATGCATGATATTATAATATTAATAATTAATAACATAATAGATTGTTTTAGATGAGGTGTTATTGTGTGGTGGTGCAAAAACATCTCAGCATCCCTAAACAGAGCTCGCTTATATCTCATGGCATATTGTACCGTCTTTTACCACCCAGACAAATAGCTCACATCATTTATGAAAATAAAGAACAACAAAATCTATAATATCTGTACTTGCCGAAGCAGGCTTACTGTCAGAGGTTTGTTTGTTAACCATGATTATGTCATGGATGTAACCATGAATACAATTCTTGGGCCCTCGAGCAAGGCCCTTAACCCCCATGGGTGCTCAGATGTGGGAATGGGAATAATTACTCCGCTTTGGACAGATGCGAAAGGGAACGTCAAGTAGGTCAGGCCTTTGCTGCCCAATAAATTATATAAATGATTTATATATACAAAAGTTCATGCATATTCACTGCCATAGACTTTTTATTTATTTGCTGTACATATATACACTTCTATATTACATGCTCTACATATATTTGCATATTTATCTGCACTTGTCAATTTGCACAATTGCTACTATTTACAATTCTACCAGTGCCAATTGGATCCCACTTCATGTAGAGTTTTGACATTGGACCGCTTTTAATGTTTAAAGGCTCTGGCATGGAGAAGCTGGTGTTGGATCTGTGATGATCTCAAATGTTGAGCTATTTTATTAGATGCTCAGCAGCTCGTGGTTTTATAACCACAATGACTGTAAAAGACTGTAGGAAGAACATTACTCATAATCTTACACTTAAGTGCTTATGTTAGTTCTCACTCTCCAGTGTTGTGTATTGTTGAAAGACTATAATCACACTCTTGATGTCACCCAAATAAGGATGAGTTCCCTTTTGAGTCTGGTTCCTCTCATGGTTTCTTCCTCATAACATCTAAGGGAGTTTTTCCTTGCCACAGTCGCCATGGCTGCTCATCAGGGATAAATACACTATACCTTAACTCTTAAATTCTGTAAAGCTGCTTTGAGACAATGTCTGATGTGAAAAGCGCTGTAGAAATAAACTCGACTTGACTTCTGGTAGATGCTAAACTGCATTTTGTTGCGGTGTGCTGTGACTATGCAATGACAAAGTTCTATCTATCTATCTATCTATCTATCTATCTATCTATCTATCTATCTATCTATCTATCTATCTATCTATCTACCTCTCTTTCTCTCTCTCTCTCTAGCAGGCCAAAAATACATTTAATTCTTTATAAAAAATGTAAATAAAAAAAATACAATTTATACATATACATATATATGTATGTGTGTGTGTGTGTGTGTGTGTGTGTGTGTGTGTGTGTGTGTGTGTGTGTGTGTGTGTGAATATAACTGTTAAAACCCCTGTATATTCTGAACTGGTGTTGGATGTGAATATCTTCTACCTTCTACCTGAGCATGCAGAACATACAACATGCATACTACTATTGTGTTTATTTTTATTACTTGTGTTATAAATGTATTATATTTGCTTTATTGTTTAATGCAGATCATTTTCCATCCCTCTTTGTCCTCCCCAAATTATCTCCACATATCTCCACAAATAAGTCTCTCTCAGGTATATTAATAAAAACGTGAGACTGGAAAAGGTCTCGTTCCAAGGCCATGTCAGTACTGCGCATGACCGGAAGTGGATTCGAGTAAGGGTGCACCCCCCCCCCCCCCCCCCCCTTACCGTATTATTAAGTTGTTAGAGAAGTTAAATATTTAAATGATGATCGAAAATAATAATAATATTAAAAAAGATAATAATAAGAATCCAAAGATAAACAGGGTAACTTTCTGAAACTGTTTATAATCCACGCAAAATTACCGACAGCTATAATTTGGATTTATTCAACGGTTTATGTTTACATTGATTTGGTGAGTAAATTGGATTTACTGATAGATGTTTATATATTTGTGTATAAAATATTTTGGCAGTTGAAGTAATCAGGGTGAGACAGCTTTCATGTGTGAGGTTGAATAATGATATGTTAATAATGAGCCCACGTGTGGACCTCCAGCCAGATGATTTCTCTACTTTATCCCGGACATGTGCATTAACCATGTGTGAGTTTATTAAGAGAAAAACTCCATCATGTGTTTATCTGGTTAATGCATTAGTTGGTTGGTTTGTGTATTTAGTTGTATGTTTGCTATATGCATGGGTTCAGTGCAGTGTTAAGCAGATCAAGTTCCTGTGCATATGCTGGTGTGTATATCTGACTGATGTCCTGCTCTGTTTGTTTGTTTGTTTGTTTGTTTAGTTTTTTAGTGAGCTTGGAAGTTTAAGAGGATCAATGTCAGACTGCAATGATGACTGAACCACAAAGAAGTACAAGGAACGCCACAGGTAACTTATGATCATACCAAATCATTATCACACACACACACACACACACACACACACACACACACACACACACACACACACACACACACACACACTCTCTCTATCTCTCTCTCTCTCTCTCTCTCTCTCTCTCAAACACATGCGCACACACACATTTGCATGTTTATTTGCAAACGCACATGTGTATATTGTAAAGTGTGTGTGTGTGTGTGTGTGTGTATGTACATTTTATTTATATATATTATACATAGCTTGTTAATAGTTTATATATTTAACATTAATATTCTAGCAATTGAAAGTAAGTAAACAAACAAAAAAAATCAATAGTTGGTATGACCAGCCTTTGCCTGAAAACAGCATCTGGTTTTCTAGGTCAAGGGTCACCAACATGGTCCCCGCAAGGAACATATGAGTCGCCCGGGGGCCTTTTCTAAAAAAAAAATGGCTCACCATAGCGCCACTTACCAGTGAACTTCATCTATCGGTTTCCTACCTTGTTAAATTATTGTTGATAATTATTGTGAGAAATCATTAACATAATCAGTGTCTTCACATAGATGAATATCATTTAATTATTAATAATAACATGGAATTAAAGGTGAATTGAGCAAATTTGTTATTTCAGAAGTTTGAATTAAACTGGTAGCCCTTCACATTAATCGGTACCCAAGAAGTATCTCTCAGTTAAAAAAATGTTGGTGACCCCTGTTCTAGGTTCATTTACAGACAGACTTTGAAGGAATTCTGAAGGAACTCGGCAGTTGCCTTACTGATGGTATTGCATAAGGTACACCTTTCATCCTGACTAAAACTTCATTGGTAGAAATGCAGACCCCAAACTTGCAAAGAACCACCACCAGGATTCACTGTTTCCCTCCTGCTACAGCCAAATATTCCAGATTTCGACTCATCAGCCCGGAGCACCTGCTGCAATTTTTCTGCACCTCATTTCCTATGTTTTCACAAATAGTTGAGTTCCTTGGCCTTGTTTCTATGCTGGGCTGTATCTGGTTCCCACTTGGTTCCACCAGTTTTTTCCTGATAGCACTGCTGGACATTTTCTTATGTCAAATAGCAAATAAGCGTGGCGTGTCTTTCATCCACTGCTTTAGGTTTCTTTGGCCGACCACCTCGTCTACGGCCCCCAACAATGCCTGTTTATTTGTGCTTTATCAGAGTAGTTTGAACAACATCATGCAGACCCAATCTACTTTGAAATCTTGAAGTCTGGGAGAGACCTTGCTGATGCAGTAGAACTACCTTGTGTCTTGTTGCTGTGTGCAGTCTTGCCACGGTACCTTAGTAGCAGAGTTTGGCTGTTCCTCACCCAGGTTTGATTCTCCTGCACAGCAGTTTCTCTTGCTAATGTTAGTTAATAAACCTTAATATGAAATTGATGATTAGCACTTGCCTGGTACAACTGATTAATCATCCACCTGACTCTGATCCTACACCTGACTTTGTTCAAGTGTATAAAGTGTGCAAAAGTAACACTTGTAAGCCAAAGGCTGGTCACACCAAATATTGATTGATTTGGTTTAGATTTTTCTACTGTTTGATTGTTCTGTAGATTGCTAAACAATTCAAATACATATTTTTTAAGGCATTTTTTACAGCACTAAAAAAAAGATTATAAAAAATGTATTCTATTTTTTTATATTTATAAGTGTGTGTGTGTGTGTGTACTTGTACAATGACCCATGATTTGTGGACACCCAAAGGGTCAACTGGAAATGCTGGAAAATCTTATTTCGAACAGTTTCTACACATTTGTATAGGATCTCTTCGCATGCTGTATTACAATTTTCTTTCTCAATCATGACTGTGCACTTCTGTACAAATTTTACTCTATGAAGACATCGTGGGAAGTGACAGCTTCTGATCCGAAGGTCATAAGTTTGAATCCTAGCCCCGCTAATTAATCACTACTAACACCCTGAGCAAGCCCCTTAATGCTCAACTGTTCAGTTGTGTAAAATTACATAAATTGTAAGTCGATCGGGATGAGGGCATCTAGCAAAGGTAAAAGTAAAACCATGGTGTTTGATGGACTAGATCTCCTCACACATCAGTGTCTGATCTGGACTATTTTTTTGGGATTAAATGCTCACAAATCTCCAGACCCACCTCAAAATCTAGTGGGAGGGTCAATATAACAGCAATACAGGGTATTACATCTGGAAGGCTAAACAAGCACACGGGTGTCCACAAACTTTTGGCTGCATGAAATACAACCATATACCTGGAAAAGCTTATAGTTTGGAACATCATTAAGTAAAGCTTACCACTTTATTTAGTTGTTCTTGTCTCTTTTTTTCTATACTTTGTTGACAGATTTAAAAAATGAGGATGGCTATGAAATCTCCATTCCCTTTGAAGACACTAATGCGGACCAGTCTGTTTTCTACAACCAGAATGACCACATATTTGATGGTAATGTATTTGTTTTATAGTGTTGGAGAAGAAATAGATATACATGGAATTTATCTGTTTTTCTATGTCCATCCTTGTCCGTCCAATTATCTATAATACTACCACCACCATGCTTCACCGATTCTACCCATACCGCATAGACCTCAGCAACCAGACCAGTTCTGTTTCTGATTCTAAAGTGGAACAGGGGCAGGACATTTTTCTCAATAGTACATAAAGAATAGGTTTTGTTTTTATTTTCCAAACGATTCAGTATGTAGACATCCTCCTCCAGATAACAGGTTAAGAATAAGGATGGAAGACAAGATTTTCAGATTGACAAATTTGAGTCCACACTCGCAATAAACGTATTTATCTGAGGACAAGACAGAAACACTTATACATATTTGGTAGCTAGGCAAAAAAAAAAAAAGGTTTGAAATTTGACTCTCTGCATTTTCAATTAACTTGGGTAGAAATATTAACACTGCCCTCTGCCTTATCATCTTGAGCATGGGTCCCCAACCAGGGGACACAGAAAGAAATAAAAACCTTTTTTAATATCAATTTTATTGACTTTTGTATTCTGTTGGAATTTTGAAAAAAAAAAAAAAAACGACCGTCTACACCAATTTCACATTTATTTTTTTGTTTCTCTACACATCAATAAATTAACCCTAGCAAATATGACCGCTGTAAACTTTTGTGGAAAAGGGTAAAAGTGGAAATGATGAGACAGCAGAAGGCTTAAATGCTGTCAGCTAAAAGAAAGCATCATTAAAAAGAACACCAAAAAATTTGTCAATTATAAGGACCTCACCAACAGGTGATTCTCATGATTCAAGCCCTCTCTGTATAATGTGTGTACATATGTTTTCTACAATGATCAGGCATAACATTGACATTATAACATTATGACCGGTGAAGTGAATAACACTGATTATCTCCTGTTAGTGGGTGGAATTTATAAAATCCAGCTCCTCCGCATTGCGGCTCAGTCCAGTCTGGATAAAACATCCTCAGCCTCAGAAATCTAGAGGCTTCTCTGCCCCTCCTGTACTGTACTTCTGTTTTTTAGTCCAGTTTATTGTATATGTACACCACAGTTATATGTAGTCCATCACCAGGTCAATTGTCTTGGCCACATCCACCACATCCTTCTCATTAGCGTCACTGATGCATCCAACAGATTTACCACCTTGTGCAAAATGAGTTGTTGTAATATGCCTTAATGAGACACAATAGAGATTTCAGCTTTAGCATCACTTCATTGCTTCTTGTTAGTTTCATACTTTTTGTTTAACTATGTATTTTAAAACTTGAGCATTTGCACAAATCGTGTTGAATGACTAACAAATCCGCTTTGTGCAGAAGTAATGGAGACTCTGTTATTGCTCTCAACAGAAACTACTTCTGGACAGAACCCTCCCTGCAACCCATACCTGTTGATTTCTAACCTTCGTGCTCAGCTGCAGATCTCCCTGGAGAAGAACTCCTGGCTCCAGAAACGCATCGAGGACCTGGAAGAGGAAAGGGACTTCCTGCGCTGCCAGCTTGACCGGTTCATCTTCACAACTAAGAGTCAGGAGAGGAATGGTAAGGATTAGGGAGAGGTAGTGAGAGATGACTGGGATGATAACGGTGTTGGAGAGGTTTACAGAAGGGAGACTGCTGAGATCGCTCATGTCGTACAAGTAAATTTCAAGCAGAAATGTTTGTAGAATAGGACCTGATGATTTTTTCTTTCATAGCAATTTTTTTTTTTACTCCAGAGCGACAGACCACATCCCAGAAGAAAGCCCATCGCAGGGCTTCAACCCCATCTCCCCTGCCCATGATGACTCGTTCTGGACAAGCACGCAGCCAAACCCTGAAACGAAAGAAGAAAAAGAACAGTGTTGAAGGTTTGATTCTGGCTTGCTTTTTTGTGTACAGTGAAAGGAAGGAATAATTTTTTTTTTTTTTTTTTTTTTTTTTTTTTTTTCTTCTGTTTTTTTTTTTTTTTTTTTTTATTATTTGTTCATCTGCTTTTTTTTCTTTTTAAGATGAAGAAGATGAGGAAATGATTGAGGAAGAAGAGTACATAGAGGAGGATGGCTACATCGAAGAGGAGGAGATTGTGTCAAATGACGACGACTCAGACAGCAAAAGTTGCCGAAGGAACAGGCCTAAAAGCAGGTCAAACGGGGGGCCGATGAGAGTGAAAAGAACCCGGGTGTTTCGCATAGCGCGTGGAATGGAGAGGCAAAGAGGTGAGAAGAAGCTTTTATTTATTTTTTTCTAAATGGATCCAAACCAACTGCAAAGATGGCAGGATGTCATACGAGAAGGGGGCTATAAAAGGTGCCCACTGTGATACAAGTACAGCATAAAAATGGACGTTTTTTTTTTGCTGTAGTAAGCATAAAGAAACAAGTGTTAAATGTGGTGATTTGAACCAAAACATGTGATTTCATAATAGGGTTGCAAAATTCCAGGAATTTTCTAGACTGAAAAGCTTCCAGTCTAGAAAATTGACCGGTTACCAGGAATTAATGTAATATTTACATACTTTTATTTTTGAAACTTCCTTGTGCAACAAATATTATACTAACAATCAAATCAAGGTCAAAATCAAAAAAAAAAAATTATCTGTATTATTTTGCATGCATGACACCTTCTGACCAAACTAAAAGTTTATATTTATGTTTTTATATGATAAATGTCCTTACATTTCCTGGTAAGTTTTCAACTTGAAATATTTCCAAAATTCCCCACAAGTTCCCATATAAATTTTCCGGAATTTGTTTCCAGACCAGGGGGGGAATTAATGGGGAAAACAACAAATAGTATAGAAAAACTGGTGGCATAAAAAAATTTTTTGATTGAATTTTGATCTGGACCATTCCAAAACATTGATCATTATCTTCTGAAGGCATTCCTAGTTATAATTTTCATATAGAGCCCCAAGCCAAGCTGAAAAGAAGAAACCCCAGAGCATGCTGCTTCCCCCACCATGCTTCACTGCGTTTTTTTCCAAGAGAAAGTTCCATCTAGCAACAGTACCCCATAGCCTAGATGTGATGAGATATTTTTGGCATTAGGTGCAGTAGATCTCTTGGTAGCCTTCATTTTACTGTGTGCTTTTTTGGTCCATTTTAGACAGACGTCCTTTATTTTGGGCATTACTGGGGTGTCCCTTTATTTCCACTTGCTCACTACGGCCTTCCCAGTGTTCCATTGTACATGTAATTATTTTTTATTGACAGCAATGAGATCTTGTACATGATTCGTAGGCTCTTTGTAGGCTTTATCTTCACTTCATCAATGACCGGTGTATGATTTGAACATGGGTCACATGACACCAGGTTAATGTAATTCTTTTATTTTTCTTCCCCCAGTGAAAGACCCTGCTGGAGTACTTTTTCGCTACAAGAAGATCCTGGTGACCTACCAGAAGCTCAAGAGCATGTCCAGAGCCTTCCAGGTTCACGGGGTCGACCGTAACACGGTCGCCTCCACCACTCCCATTGCGGAGTTGCTCCTGGTCGCTCCGGAGAAAGTCGAAGAGGTCGGCGAGTTCGATTCGTCTAAGGAGAAGCTCCTAGACTATGCGCGGCGCTGTTACAAGGCCCTCGACGAGGCCGCTCATGCCAAAGTGCAGGCCTTGAAGAAAAACAACCTCCTGCTGCCCATCTCTTACAGATTCAGGAACTGATGCATCAAAAAAAAAACCTGAAACCGCTAAATAATAGAACGGATGGTTCAAGGTTTCTGATTTTTGGATCTTGCTGGGTTTATTTATTTTTTCCTACTTGAGATATTGGTTAATATTTGGACAGAAACAGTGCTGCTGGCAATCATTCACAGCTAGGTTTGAGAGAATGGTCAGCCCTTTATTTTGGTTCGTCTTTAGTCCGAGTTTGAGCGCAACATTCCCAATCAGACAGAATGGGCTTCAGGGCAGCTGTAGTGTCAGAAGAGGCATCACTGGAGATATTTTGAGTAAAGGGAAAAATAAAAATCAAAAGAAGCAGAAAGGAATAAACGGTTGAGAGAGAGAAGCTTCATCCTTTACCTTGTGAAGAAAATCACTATATTTGAAGATTATATAATGTATATTTTTGTACTTGTTCATTATTATTTCCGGGGAACCAAAATAACTGCTGACTTTCTCACCCCTCAGACGAATAGAACACATTCCTCTGTTCATTAACACGTTTAAAACGGCTTCGTAAATGATGTGAACTCTTCTGATTTGTAGTTATGTAAAAAAGAAAGATTAAAAACTGTGGTCTTGTCCTAAGTTTGAAGACATAAGGGGGATTTAGACATGTACCAGGGTTTGCTACCATGGTATTTATTTAAAAATACAGTATTAGTTCATATATAAATCATTGGAGCCTATAGGACAGTTATAGATCATAACTTTGATTTGTTTTTTTGTAGATCATATTTTGAACTACTGTCACAAAACCTAACTAATATTACCTAAAGCTAAGACCAAAGATACACAGAGTAGTAAATGTCATTAAACTTAAAGATGGAGTCTGCTAGCTCTGTTCAGTCACTAAAACCTTCACCTGCCTTATTATATTACTGAGGTCTTAATACACTGTATAATAGTTGGTCAGTGATGTGAGCCAATATGTCCTTGTGAATAGGATGATTGTTGGTTCTGTGATGGTGCTTTTTTGTTGTTTGTATTCTATTTTTGTTGTTTTTCCACTGTTTTGAAAGGGTAATAAACTATGTTCATTTATGGTACTTGTTCACTTCTGAGGATGTAATATATAACATTTTGTGGTGAGGTTTTTCATAATATGGACCTTATTCTTTAAAGCGAACCGTCTATTGCACTGTGCTGTAGAGAGTGTTTGAGAAGAACTCAAACAATTGTGATTTATGGGATATGTGATCTTGTCACATGACGCATGCATGAGGAGAATTTACATCCGATTCACTCAAGGTTTTAGCCTGCGTTTATGGAAAATATATGGAAAATAAAACTATTTGCCTTCACCTGTAAGACTTCTAATCAGCTTTGATTCTGTTACATGCATTAATAGAAGTTACTTGGTTAAAGCTGCTGACTAGACCAGATACTATATACAATGACGATAGTTCAGAAACCATGATTAGAGATACACTGTATGTAAACGAGAATTGGGACACCGGATTTTGTTTTTCTTCGGTCCATGGGTCAGTCTAATCCCAAACTGTTCCCACAGCTCTGACCTCAACCCTATTAAACACCTTTGGAATAAATTAGAATGCTGACTGGCCTCCTCACCCTACATCAGTACCTGATTTTACTAACACCTTGTGGTTGAATGAGCACAAATCTTCACAAGCACACTCCAAAATGTAGCAGAACATCTACCCAGCAGAGTGAAGGTGATTATAACAGCGGAGAAATTGTGCAACAGGATGTTGGAACAGTACTTAGAAATCGAATGTTATGGTCTGGGAGCCACAAATCTGTGTCTATTTTGTTTCTATTAGAAATATCTTTACAAACCATTAGCTGTTAATCATTAATACCACTATCTAATTATTCCCACTGCACAGTGAGTTGTGTGGATCATTACATTATCATTAAACCAAAGAAACCATTGTAGAAATTTTTTGAAATGTAATGTTTGTTGAACACCAACGAGATGAATTGAAACTGGAGTCTCCATCAACATCAGTACCATCAGCTCACTAATGCCCTTGTAGCTGAATGATCACAAATCTCCACAAGAACACTGCAAAATCTAGAGGAAGAGTGGAACTTATTATAACAGCATGTTATATATATATATATATACACACACACACACACACACACACACACATATATATATGAGAAAAAGAGAGAGAGAAAGATGGTATCAGAAAAGTTTAAGTGAAGCTCTGGTTAAAATAAAGTACTTATTTATGTTTACACACTATCACCTTTAAAATATTTCCCTTGCACAGCAATACAAGTCTTCTTTTCACAAATGAGCAGCCTGTGTGGACAGAAATGGTCAAATCCTTATGTTGTAGAGAAGGAACCAACAAGAACGAGTCACATTAGCAGCTTGTGAGGAGAAGGACAGTTGATTGTACATAGTTACCACAAGGTTGCGAGCAGTGGCTGAAGGAGAGAGCAGAGATCCTATTCTGAGATCCTGACCTGGAAAAGAATCACCAGGGATAAACCAGCAGTTCGGTTTTGCTTGGGTTGAGTTTTAGATGATGAGCACAAATCCACGAAGATATGTCCCCAAGGCATGCCAAGTTCAGAAGCTGTGGCATCTGGGGGAGGAAAGGAAAAGATGAGTTGAGTGTCATCAGCATAGCAGTGGTAAGAAAACCCATGTGAGGATATGACTTCAGCAAGAGAGTGAGTATAGAGGGAGAGAAGTAGAGGACCAAGTACTGAGCCTTGTGGGACACCAATGGAGAGTCTGTGTGGGGCAGGTGTGGACCCACTCCATGTTAGCTGGTATGAGTGACCTTCCAGGTAAGAACCAAACCATTTGCATGCTGCTTCACAAATACCGAAGCTCCTGAGGGTAGACAAGAGAGTCTTATGGTTGACTGTTTCTAATGCTGCTGAAAGGTCTAGGAGAATGAGTACAGATGACAGCTTGGCTGATTAAGCAGCATGTATTTTCTCCGTGACAGCCAAAAAGGCCGTCTCTATGGAATGACCCGCTTTGAAGCCAGACTGGTTTGGATCTTGGAGCTTCTGTGAGAAAAAGACAGACAGTTGTTAAAAAGCAGTGCGTTCCAGAGTTTTAGAAAGAAAGGAAAGAAAGTGATTCCGTTGTGTATTTGTTGATGTCTGATGGATCCAGTGCAGGCTTCTTCAAGATGAGAATAACCCTTGCTCACTTGAAGGTAGTTGGCATATGGCCAGAGGCTAAGGACACATAGATGATCGTGGAGATGAATGGCAGGAGGTCTTATGAGATTGTCTGAAGCATAATTAAGGGATTGGTTTCAGCGGGCAGATGGTGGGATTGTAAGATTGGGTGATTGCAGTATCTCTTCTTCTGCTATGGTTGAGAAATTTTATTTAGATTTCCTAAATTATTCCGATTGCTTGATGGTAAACACTATTCTTTAGCCTATAGGTTCTGAAGTGAATGACCCTCACTCTGGTGGCAGCTTGGAAAGGGAGATACGATCTCTTGAAAATGCCCTCTGTACAGTAGTAGGTGCACAAACAGTAACAGAAGAAGTTCTTCAAACAGTAATTATCGAGAATTCTCAAAAGCAAACCGGTTATGTCTCCTCCAATGTAGCAGATTTAGTAACCCAATTACCTTGACTCTCCTGCGCATGGGGCGGCCAGACAGCTCTTAAATCTCAAGCGATATACCCTGCCGATGAATCCATAGTACAACGTAGATGGAGACAAAGTCAAGTTCTCACTGATCATTTTTGGTCAAGCTTTGTGAGATACTACTTACCCAATCTCCAATTACGGCACAAATGGCATGCAGAGACTACAACCAGTTCAGTTGGGTCTGTTGTTATGATGGTTGATCCCCAGCTACCACGAGCCCTTTGGTTGATTGGGAAAGTGATAAGGACATTCCCTGGAGCCGATGGACAAGTAAGGTCTGCAGAGGTCAACGTTAGGGGTCGATTATGCACACGGCTAGTTACTTGTCTCAATAATATACCAGAGATAGCTGATCAGGACGACACCATGATCAACTCGACAGTCTTTAAACTTGGATTTAGGGGCAAATACGCCATGCATATTTGGGGGTGGAAAGGATTCCCATTCAGTTGTATTACCATCCTTCACCACTAGAGGCAGACATACAGTGTACCAAGCATGACAAGTTACCTATGAAATCACAGTGTATCTAGTGGTGCATCACAGTGTACCAAGACTATACTTCATTAAGAGTATAATAGGCCAGGTGTTCATTCAGCAATAGCCTTTATTTGTCACTTATACATTACAGCACAGTAAAATTTTGTTCTTCACATATCCCAGCTAACTTAGAAGCTGGGGTCAGAGCGCAGGGTCGGCCATGATACGGCGCCCCTGGAGCATAGAGGGTTAAGAGAGTGGAAGAGTGGAAGCCCTTGAGCAAGGCCCTTAACCCTCTATGCTCCAGGGACATAAGGACATTCCCTGGAGCCAATGGACAAGTAAGGTCTGCAGAGGTCAACGTTAGGGGTCGATTATGCACACGGCTAGTTACTTGTCTCATTAATCTACCAGAGATAGCTGATGAGGACGACACCATGATCAACCGGACAATCTTTAAACTTGGATTTAGTGGCAAATATGCCATGCATATTTGGGGGTGGAAAGGATTCCCATTCAGTTGTATTACCATCCTTCACCACTAGAGGCAGACATACAGTGTACCAAGCATGACAAGTTACCTATGAAATCACAGTGTATCTAGTGGTGCATCACAGTGTACCAAGACTATACTTCATTAAGAGTATAATAGGCCAGGTGTTCATTCAGCAGTGGGCATACAGCATCACGCAACCAGTCATTCAGCACTGGGCATTCTAGCAATTGACAGCAAGAATCACACACAATCAATTCTAAACCCAAGTAACGTTTGAGGGTTCTGAATGAGGGGAGAGTACAATCCCCTAATCAGCCCACTTTAGATAGTGTAACTCCCTTATATGGTCCTTCAAACCGGATAGTAAACCTTCTTAACTGCAATACTCCTCCGCGCCTGTAGTCTCCGCTCTGCAAACGTTGGGTGAAACGCAGAAGCAACCACTACTTCCGGTGTAAGCACACTAAGCAGGGTAAGAAGCGCAGGTTCACCGCAGCGCACTGAAAGGGCTTCAAACGGCGCCATTTTGGATTCAGCCTGCATTCACTTCCGCCTGCGCAGAGAGAAACGGACCTGCCGTAAACTAGCTACGTTGAGTCGGTCTCCTGGCTGGTATTGTATTTGCTCGGGGGATTATTAAATACAACACGCGGCCGTTTTATATTTTATTTCAACCCAGACACGAGAAGTGTACCCGGGGATATTTAGGCGTTGAGCTATAACGCGTGTAAGGGTGTTTTTTTTGTTTGTTTGTGTGAGCTTCGAAACGGTCTTGCTAGCTCGTTAGCTAGCGCTAGCAGGACAAGCGGAGGGGAGGGAAGCGTAACAACGCGCTGTATAGGAAGTTTCCGTGCAGCTGGTCGCGCATGCAGCTTCGATAAACATAGGTTTCTCCGTTTGGCCGAATGTTTCATAATAGACAGAAGCATCTAGTTTTTGAAGTGAGATAACGTGGTCGGCTAAAGCGCCCCCCCCTCCTCCCCTCCCCAGGCTTCCCACACGCTCCCATTCATCCGCTGCGAATTCAAAATGTCGGAGTTTGACGAATTTGAGAGACAACTGAGCGAAAACAAGCAAGGTTTGTATCTGCATTGTCTCACCAACACCTGATTGACTGGTTTTACAGCTACAGGCGTACCGAAAGCACGAAAAGATTACTATTATACAATGATATTTTATGCTAAAATTCGAACCGGGGGGGTGGAGGAGGGATTTCGGATCTTTTTGGTGAGTCAAATTATTTGACTCGGCTCACTTGTATGAGCCGACTCCCATTCGGCTCATCCATGGGGCAGATGTGGGTTTGGAAATGAACTGTTGCTTTTTTTTAGATTAAAAATAAATAAATTCATCATGATTACGTTTCAAGGACAGGGAAAGGTTGTATATTGTGTGTCTATGTGTAATATATAAAAATAAATAAAAATATCTCAATAAATTAGATGGATGGATAGGTATGTATGTGTATTTACATGTATTGGTAATATATAAAAAGTGTGTATATGAGCTGTCAATTTATTTAAATGTTTAAACACAAGATTGTCATGGGTTAGCTTGTGATATATCGCACATTTCTATCTGTAAATTAAATTAATACTTTAAGTTTTTAATACTTTAATTAACATGGACAAATATGCATGCTTTATGCAAATGTATGTTCATGATTAGTGAAACCAAGCTCAACATAGCTCATGAAGACAAATTAATCTTGTAAATGTTTTAAAGTAAAATTTCCATTGGAAAAATTTGCAATGCAAAGTGAGCCCCCAACACCCCCCCCCCCCCCCCCCCCCCCCCAACCAAAAAAAAAAAAAAAACCCCAAGAAAAAAAATGTAAACTCGCATAATTAGTTCCAAACACCCAAAAAAATAACACTAAATGGCATTTCATGTACAAATTGTCCCCAGTGTATCTGAAACAAATAACAATCATTAGTATACAATATAAAGTGAAAATAAAATCAATTAACTCCCTTTATCTTTAAAAAAAAGTGTTTTGGCTGGTGTGAGGGATGAGGGGGAGGGTTATAGCTTGGAAGAAGAACACCCCCCCCTTTTATTTATTTTTATTTAAAGAACACGCGTGGTCTAAAAACTTGGATTTCGCCATGTTTCCACACGGGCAGATTTAATTGACGGATTTGTGTGTCACGGCGGGTTTTGTTTGATTTGAGACCCTGTGCATCAGTAAAACAATTTTTTTAGTGGTTAAAAATAATATATTCGTAGATTAAAACAAAAAATGTCATTAAAGAAAGGACTTCGTGGTTTGTGTTGCGTTGAAGGTGCAATAATCGCGCGTAATAAAAAAAGAAATTGTGCCGGTACTATGAATTATTAGTAATTATCATTCATTTTGACAGCCTGTATAATGTATACAGTGGGGGAATAATTATTTGATCCCCTGCTCATTTAGAGTTTTACCCCTTTGCAAAGAAATTAATAGTCTAGATTTTTTATGGTCGGTTTATTTTAACAAAGAAGAAAAACAAATCCATAATAAACATAAACAAAGGTTATACATTTATTCATATTTAATTGAGTGAAATAAGTTTTTAATCCAGTACCAGCCAGCAAGTATTCTGACTCCCACACACCCAAATTAGTCATTTTCCATTAGGAAAGTGCTCCTAATATCAACTCGTGTATAAGAGACATCAGCCTCTTCCATTCAAACCTCTCCACCACCATGGACAAGACCAAAGAGCTGTCAAAGGACACCAGGGACAAGATAGTAGACCTGCTGGAATGGGCTAAAATACCATTAACAGGAAGCTTGGCGAGAGAGCTCACTGTTAGCACGATCAATCAAAAATTAGAAGAAATACGAGATGAGTCAATCAGTCTCGCTCTGGAGCTCCATGCTAAATCCCACATCATAAGGGTAAAGATGATTCTGAGAAAGGTGAAGGTTTTAGACCAGAATTACACAGGAGGAGCTTGTTAATGATCTCAAGAGAGATGGAACTACAGTCACCAAGAAAACCATCGGTAAGACACACCGAGGTCCTTCTGCTCAAGAATGCACATGAACAGGCTCGTCTAAAGTTTGCCAATGACCACCTGAATGATTCAGAGAAGGCTTGGGAGAATGTCATGTGGTCAGATGAAACCAAAATTGAGCTCTTTGGCATTTCTGCCAAACCTCCCAGAACTGGCAAGTTCTGCTTTTGAAGCTTTTTCCTCTGCTAAGGGTTCAGAGACGTCACCTCATGAACAGGGCCATGCACTGTAGAATCTTGGGTGAGAACCTCCTGGCCTGAGCCAGAACACTGAAGATGGGTGTTGGGTGGATCCTCCAGCAAGACAATGACCAAAAACATAGGGCCAAGGCAGCAATCTGATGGTCTTGTAGCCCATTCCAGCCCTCGTGCAGATCTACAGTCTCGTTCCTGACGTCCTTTGACTGCTCTTTGGTCTCACTCATGGTGGTGGAGAGGTTTGAATGGAAGAGGTTAATTGTTACTGGGTTTTTTTATTTATTTTTTCGTTATACACACTGAATTCTTGCTAATTTGATCGAATACTTATTTCACTCCATCAAATATAAATTAATTTATAATCTTTCTTTAAATTTTTTATTAAATTTTTTTCTTGTCTGTTGATATAAAGCAAAATTCTAGACTGTTCATTTCTTTGTAAGGGGGTAAAACTCAATCAGCAGGGGATCAAAATAATTTCCCTCATATATGTATATATGCGTGTATACACACATACATACATCCCTAAATGGCATTGTGCCTGTGTTTTTTTTATAAGGAGATTAATTTCCATTTTGACTTCCTTCCATGGTATAGTGCAGCGGTCCCCAAACCCTTTTTTTTTTTTTTTTTTTTTTTTTTTTTTTTTTTTTCATTCGAGAAAATATTGGGGGAGGGGGTCATTGTTGTCCCTCGTAATAACATGCATATTATATATATATTACAAGATTTTATTACAAATGTAATTACATACCTAATAAAAATTTAATTCTCTATAATGCAGAATGTGCAAAAAATTCACCCTTTTTTTTTTTTTTAAATAAACACCCTGCAGATTATTAAGGTCGATAAATAAAATAAAGAAGTTAAATTTATTAAGTCAATAAGTTTCATTCTGTCTTTGCAACAACGGTACCAAATGATTCGTGTCGTGACCGATGGTACCGGTCCGTGGCCCGGTGGTTGGGGACCCCTGCGATAGTGTCCTTATTGACATGGCTGAGAGTCTCGCACATCTGTCTCAGTATTCACAGCGATGTACGGAAATCCCGAAAGGCCTAGAGTTATTTTTATTGATCTCCAAAAAAAATTTCTCTCAAGAATGAATTGAAATGAAAGCTGCTGAAACACATTAAGCCGACATGCACGTCTGTTAATCAGAGAATAATAATGAGGAGGCTGTGATGTGTATTTTCATTAAACCTCAGACATTAAACCTGTTGTTCCATTTATACTACAGATTTGCCCCTCAGTAACAGTATTTAATTTATTTAATGAACAACGTTTTAAAAGTGTTAGATTTAATGTTGTGAAACATCTGAGAGACACAATCATTTGTGCTCTCGATAATAGCAGTCTCGAGGTCGTTTCTTCACCAGCATTTGCTTTACTTTTCTTTTCTTTTTTTTAACTCTAAAAAGCACATTAGTGCTTACACCCAAGATGCCTTCCACAAGTCTTAAATGCCTCCTACATAGTTACAGCCTAATCTTTTTTTATTCATATATATTTAGATATAAATAAATCAATTTCTTGCTCTTAGATTATGACACTCTGCAATTCGAATCCATGTCTAAGAATTACTATCATTAAAATCATTACATATTAAAGCAAACGCATTGGTAATTTTCAATCACAGAAACAGAAAGTGGTGCTTTTGTAGAATGAATGCACTGAAGCTCCACGGTTCTGGGTTTAATTCTGTGTTCGAGTGACAACAGTGGGGTTTTTCTTTTTTTTAAATAAAGCATGCTGTCCATCCATCTGTTTATTTATCAATCTATTCATCAATGCTAGACAATGCCCAGATCTGTACTCTATTCAGTCATGGGAAATATAGTGATGCTGAACTGGTGATTGGTTCGATGGCCAGCCAGTTTGAGGGACTGGCATTTCCCCATGGTTATTGCATGCAATTTGAGAGATGGCAGCTCACAAGGCAAAAACCGTAAAGGTAAATTTTCTTTTACGAGACTGATTTTCATAATTTGTCTCATGAACCATTCAGGCAACATCTATTTAAATAAAATGCTGTAACCATGGCGACGCCCCAGTATCCCTAGTACTGGAAATGAATGCCCCTAATTTGATCCAAAACATATATAAAATTGTTAGACTTAATAGAAATGTACACTTTATTGATCCAAAAGGGTTGGATTGAATTCCACACAGTCACCCGAACTCAGGATTGAGCACAGAGCATCAATGCACCTGAACATTTTTTTATTATAACATCGTGCATGTTTGTTTCAACATCTTGATCTTGAGAAAACAACTTTTCGTTTCAATCAGAAGAAAATTCATTTGTAATTTGGAAACATCAGTACAGAATCTACCTCATGGACTTTTGGGAAATCCGAACTATAGGACAGAGGGGGGGCACGCAGAATCACATTAACAGCACTATACAGCGCATCTCAATCCACTGGGCTACGTGATCATAAAGTAATTTCAGCTATCTTGAGGTTACCAAAAAATAAATGTCGTGATCTCAAGATAACAGAAACCACCCCAAAAAATACCACATTCCCTTTCTGGAGTTGTGAAACATTACTTGCATCTGTCAAAGAAAATTACTTGCAGGTTGGATCTCAGTGTTCATTTAAAAAGCTAATAAATTGTTTTTAGCACCGTACTTAAAAATGATATGAATTACTACTTATATGCAGAACAATAGTGTTTTTCCAGGATTTTATTGTGTTGTTTACTATGACTGTTTTTTTAAAAATATTATTATTATTTTATTACACCAAGTCAGCGCAGCTGTGACCTGTTGGTGTGTGTGGTTAAAAAAAAAAAAAGAAAAAATGTTGGCACCCTCTGATTCTCACTCTCGTTCTCTTTCGATACAGGTGACGGCGTTAACGGCCATGGTGGGTATCAGTTTGGCGTGCTTGCTTATCCAGTGCTCAGTAATACAAATATAATCACTTCACTTTTCTGTATCTTATTTCTTATCTTTAAAAAAAAAAACACACAAAAAAAACTTTTTACTCTTGCCATATTTCTTTTCCTTGCACATATTTTAAGCTTTTCTAGTCTAGGGCCCAGGCAGGTCTTCTTTGTCACTTTTGTTTCTTCCTGCTGCTGCTTCTCTCGGTTTCTTCTGTCCTCCACAGCATTATATATCCTCCGGTCTGCCTTCAGCTAGGTGTATAATTGTGACCTCTCCCTGTAATGTTTGAGGACCCCTCCTTTCCACTGTCTAAATCCCGCTCGCTGTGTTGTCTCTCTTTAGAGCGGGACAAAGAGAATAGGCACAGGCGTCGGAGCGGCTCGCGCAGCCGCAGTCGCGAGAGGAAGAGGAGGAGCAGGGAGAGGAGGAGCAGGGAGCGACGCAGCAGCAGCAAAGACCGCCGGCATAGACGCAGGTGAGAGGAGGAAGTGCAACCTGTTAGCGAATTGATGGTATCGTTGGGCACGCGATTAGAGTCTCCACTTAATCCACGTGTTTAAATCGCTGCCTCTTACTCCCACTGCTTATTCAATGTCATTTACTGTTTAACAATTCATTATTGTAGCAAAGACGTGCGTAGTGTTGGCAGTCCCCGACTTACCATGGAGATGCGTTCCGATGACCCCCCATAGTAAGTTGTAAACATCGATATCAATTTTAAAACGATTGAATATAATTGCCGAGCTTGTTTTAAATAAAGAATGAAATGTATAAAAAGAAAATTAAGGCAATGCACTTGTTATATTGATTTAAATTTTTTCAATAAAATCAAATAAATTGTAAAGATTTAATTCAATAATTCGCCTTTTTTTAAGGCCCTTTTGGTTAATACAGATGTGTATATTAATGTGTGTGGGTTTTTCATTCAATATTAAATTTTCTAAAAATATAATCTTAACTGTTCTACTTATTCTAGCATACTTTAACAAATGTCTTCATTTCTTTCAGCCTTCATTCATGCACTTGTTTTCTCCCTATGCAAATTTGTCAGGGATTTCTCCTCTTTCGCAGAAATTGCGATCGTTGTAATTCGAACCATCGTAATTCGGGGACTAGTTTTGTTTAGTTTGTCAGTAGTCTCGTAAAGGGTTCCTTTAGTCAAACATCTGATGCCCATGAGACAAAGACAATATATCAATATTTTCATAATTTGAAACATTTTTTTTCCCCAAGAAATGTTTTCAGTAATTGTTTTTAAATATAAAAATTTTGGATCTGCTAAAAAAAAAAAAAAAGCTAAATCAGTCACTTTGAACCAGTTTAGAACAAAATGGTGTTTAAGAGGGAATGTTTAAAATGGTACCCTTGGTATGCCTGTATAGTTGCATAAAGCTCAATTCCTTTCCCTTATCTTTTAAATGCAGTCGTTCCCCACCGAGAGAGAAGAAGAAGAAAATCAAAAAGTACTGGGACGTCCCTCCTCCGGGATTTGAGCACATCACGCCGATGCAGTACAAGGCCATGCAAGGTGAGCATACAGTCCACTCGTATAAGCGCTGATATCTGATATCTTTATCATGTACTTACTGTTTAGCTATTTACATTTTTCCTTTATGAACTGATGATCTGCTCAAGCAGATACATTTAATCCCACACACTTTCACTCATAGTGTTTTTATTTTATTTATTATTTTTTTTATGCCCATTCAATCCCTGTTCTCTCTTTCTTCATCTGCATGTTTTAGCTGCTGGTCAAATTCCTGCCACAGCACTGCTGCCCACTATGACCCCAGACGGGCTGGCAGTTACACCAACCCCAGTGCCTGTAGTAGGCAGCCAGATGACTCGCCAGGCTCGGCGGCTGTATGTGGGCAACATCCCATTCGGCATCACAGAGGTAATTTACACCGAGCACAACTTCATCATATCATATATACGTCATCGCTGTTCCACATTGTCTAATACCTGCCTAATGTCTTTACCAATTCATAAAAATATATATACCTTTTATATAGAGAATGATTAGAACTAGATCACTGGCATTACATGCATCTCTAAATACTGCCAGTCTGTAACAATGCCCTTAATTATTGCATCACACATTTGGGGGAGTTGGCAGTTGTGTATGAGGACAAGTCAATGAATTTAGGATTTTTTTCCCATCCCTACTGAGAAGAGCCTGGAGAGGTGGAGTTACGTGCTGGAGAGAAGGGGAATGGAGGTCAGTAGGAGTAAGACAGAGTTCATGTGTGTGAATGTGAGGGAGGGCAGTGGAGTGGTGCGGTTGCAGGGAGAAGAGGTGGAGAAGGTGAAGGAATTCAGGTACCTGGATTCAACAGTGCAAAGTAAGAGTGTGTGTTAGAGAAGTGAAGAAAAGAGAGCAGGCAGGGTGGAGAGGGTGGAGAAGAGTGATAGCAGGAGTGATTTGTGATAGTAGGGTATCTGCGAGAGTGAAAAGGAAAGTTTATAGGACTGTGGTGAGACCTGAGGTGTTGTATGGATTAGAGACAGTGGCAGTGAGTAAAAGACAGGAGGTAAAGCTGGAGGTAGCAGAGATGAAGATGTTGAGGTTTTCATTGGGAGTGATGAGGATGGACAGGATTAGAAATGAGTTTATTAGAGGGACAGCGCATGTAGGACGTTTTGGAGACAAGGGGAGATTGAGATGGTTTGGACATGTGCAGAGGAGGGACATGGGGTATATCAGTAGGAGAATGCTGAGGATGGAGCCACCAGGAAGGAGAAAAAGAGGAAGACCAAGGAGGAGGTTTATGGATGTGGTGAGGGAAGAGATGCAGGTAGTTGGTTTGAGAGAGGCAGATGTAGAGGACAAGGGGGGGGTATGGAGACGGATGCAGAAGACAGAAGCTTTTCTGCATTTGTAGTATTTATTTTTGTGAATCGTGGAACTCCATGCTGAGGTTAAAATGTCCAGTCTTTCTACAGACCACCTGTAGTTTGTACTGGTGTATGAATCATTAATACAACATGAAGGTTCACATCTTGTTAATGCTTCCCCTTTATAATCGCCAGGAATCAATGATGGACTTCTTCAATGCTCAAATGAGACTAGGGGGTCTTATTCAGGCTCCAGGAAACCCTGTTCTTGCTGTCCAGATTAACCAGGATAAGAACTTTGCCTTCCTTGAGGTAAGGGGGTTTTTAATTTACAAATATATTTCCTTCCTCACACAATCATTCACTCTGAATCGGCAATAGCAATACAGCAATAGAAAAACACAAACTATTGGGTATGAAAAAAAATTTTTGTTAGCGGTGTAACGGTACACAATTTTCTCGGTTCTGTGCGTATCTCTTTATTGAATCACGCTTCGGTTAATTTTCAGTACAGTTAGGGGGAAGAAATGCAAACCATAAAATTGGCAGTTTTTTAAATTTACTTTAATGTTTGTAAACATCAATAGATTCCGTTAAAAGAATCCAAATTTAATTCAAATGACTGATTGCTTTATATCAAATGCTAAACGTGTGTGTGTGTGAGATTAAATGAGCACACATTTAATTGAATACATAAAATTGAATGTTTTACATTTGTTAGACCTCATTTGGGTAATCCAGATGTTGCCTACTTAGTTGTTCTACTTATTTCAGCATACTTTAACGAATGTTTGAGAAACACCCAAGATTACAGTTTAATGCTTGAAGTATGAGGCGGAGACTAAACAAACTTGCAGTCCGTCACTAAATATGTTCGTGTAGGAACTCTGTATTTGAACTATGTTCGGGACGTTAAAGAAAGTGCAGGAATACGTGTACCGTTACACTGCTAACCTTCATCTGTTTACTTAACATCACGGGTTCTGTTTTACAATAGTAACGAAACACGTTCGTGTACACACACAAATAAACTGCACCCTGGGGGATTTTATTGGAACAGACTAAATATTGCAAATATCACAGCACCCTTGGACTTCTGGACTTAACCAAGATGTTTTTTGTTGTTATTATTATTATTATTATTTATGACCGAATAATGTAACACTGCACCGATCATATCTAATGTCACCTTTTGAATTTGTTGACTTGAAACTACAATGAATAATTGATCTCTCCGTCTGCTTCAGTTGCGCTCTGTGGACGAGACCACACAGGCAATGGCTTTTGATGGCATCATATTCCAAGGCCAGAGCCTGAAGATCCGCCGGCCACACGATTACCAACCTTTGCCAGGCATGAGTGAGAATCCCAGCGTGTATGTGCCAGGTGGGGTTACTGAACAGCGTACGTCTCTGACCTTAATCTTTTTTCTGCTTATTCTTAGTCACATTTTATCATTTGTTAAATCGAGACACGTGTGAACGTTTGTTTTGTATTTTTTGTTCTACAGGCGTGGTGTCCACTGTAGTCCCTGACTCTGCTCATAAACTTTTTATTGGAGGTCTCCCCAACTATCTCAGTGATGACCAGGTCTGTTTGCGCTTCATCAGATGTGCAGAAATGATAAAACATCAGAACTGACTGAACGGAGAAACCGATTTAAATCTTTCTTCTTTTGACTTTATAGTCTCAATCGTTTCGTTAATAAATATTTCTTTTTTTTTTTTTTTTTTTATTAACACGACTGGTTCCAACAGGCATTTCATTGGCTCTTTGAAACATGTACACAACTTGGAACAAAGAAAGGACTTCACCAGCACCTCTGCCACCTGTTTTATATTTTAGGTAAAAGAGCTGTTGACGTCCTTTGGGCCTTTAAAGGCGTTCAACCTCGTGAAGGACAGTGCCACAGGGCTCTCCAAAGGCTATGCCTTCTGCGAATATGTCGATGTCAATCTTAACGATCAGGTGGGTTAAACAAAAGGATTGAATATGCGACGTGCATAATTGAAAATAATTGTTTAATTGGATCATGTGATTAATCAATAATGTGTGTGAATTCCAGGCTATTGCAGGACTAAATGGCATGCAGTTGGGGGATAAGAAGCTACTAGTCCAGAGAGCGAGCGTAGGAGCCAAGAACGCAACTCTGGTAAGACCCGGGAAGAAAACTTTCCCATACGAGTGCAAGAACCTGAACAGACCCAAGAATCCGTGTCTGATTTGCCCAAACTTTTCCCCCTGAATTGCAGACGAGCATAAACGAGACCCCGGTGACGCTGCAGGTGCCGGGTTTGATGAACAGCTCTATGAATCAGATGGGTGGAATTCCCACCGAGGTCCTGTGCCTGATGAACATGGTGGCTCCAGAGGAACTTCTGGATGATGATGAGTATGAAGAGATCGTGGAGGACGTCAGGGACGAGTGCTCCAAATACGGCCAGGTCAAGAGCATCGAGATCCCTCGCCCCGTCGACGGCCTGGAGATTCCCGGAACTGGAAAGGTACAGAAGTCGGTCTTTGCACTGCAGCCGTAAATCCCCTTTGAGATGCATCGTCTTATTTTATTATTTTTTAAAAAGCACTTAAAATTATTGTATAAGTGGTAATTAAAATGTTAATTTATAAGTAATTAGAAATCTAATTTCAATCTTGGATTTTTATCAGACGAATAAAGTTCTTCGGTTAATGTAGTTCATGATGCTGCTTTAATATGAAAACATTCCAGAAACGTGACTGTAACATTGTCGCCGTTATCGATTTCATTATTCATGCGATGGAAAATATTGCCCTGTAGTGCATATCGCCTCCCAATGGACAGAAACGGAATTGCCATGCTCGAATTATCAACCGATAAAACGTACAAGCCCAAGAACACGTTTGTCAAAAATCTGCTCGTTTAACTTGGGATCCATCCTGTGTTTCTACTCATTTACAGATCTTCGTGGAGTTCACAACAGTTTTCGACTCCCAGAAAGCAATGCAAGCTTTGACAGGGAGGAAGTTTGCCAACAGAGTGGTTGTGACCAAATACTGCGACCCCGATGCTTACCACCGCCGGGAGTTCATCTAGAGGAGAACGCGCGAGAGCGGCGAGCAGGAGGAGTGCGTGGAGAGCAGGAGAACCCGGATCGAAAGGCTGTATTATGACCCAGAAGTGAATGGAGGAATGGATAAAAAAAAAAATATAGAATAAAAAGGGGGGGTTGTTTTTTTTCTTATAGTGCAAGGTGGAATTTCATTTTCTTTTTTTTTTTCTTTTTTTTAAAGCAAAAATGGCTTTTCACAATGAGTTTGCATTTTAATAAAGCAGGGAGTATTAATTGAGTTGATTACTTTGTTCAGGTGCATTGGAAATTGTACAAAAAAAAAGAAAAACAAAAATGTGGGGAGGAGGAGGTTACAGTACATGATGCTTCTAAAATCTACAGAATATTGTCGATGGCATGAGTGAAGGGGGGGATGGGGGGTGGGGAGGGGGGGGGTTGCAGCTTCCTTTCACTTTATTTTGATCCCTCTATTGTCAAACAATTTTGCTGTTGGTGACCTTAACCACCTTGATCCTACTACACACTCAAATTTTTCAGTCTTTTTATCTCCGAAATTAGTTTAGTTCAACTGTGTGTTAGTTTATATCCAACTCTGTCTGTCCTGTTTCCAGTACACATGACTGCCTCTATTATTGGTAATTGTAACCAAGTCTAGCATGGCACCTTTGTGTCTCTCTCTGTGTGAACATAACTCTCTTTTTGATAATAAACTTAGTGAGAATTTGAACCAGTTTATCAGTGGAGTGCGTTCTTGACCGGTCGCAGTAATTCACACGTTCTGTTCGAAGAATAAATGTTTTAGGGATTTGCTTGTTTGCGGGGAAACCGCACTATTATGTGGACAAAAGTTTGTGGACACCTGACTAAGATTCTTGTGCTTCTTGAACAGCCAATTTCACATGTAGTCCAGATTTGCTGTTTTTTTTTTTTTTTATTATTGCCACGTTTTTGGAAAAAATAAAAGCTCCACTCCTGCTCATTTGACCGTTTAGTGTTTAGAAAAGCAGGTCAGCGTTCCAGTTCATCCCAAAGGTTAGAGACCTTTAACGGGGTTGAGTTCGCCGCTATATAAGGCCGCTCAAGATCTTCCGCTCGGACTTTACGTATAATTGTGAAAGTCAGGTGTCCCGATAGTTTTGACCATATAGTCTAGCTGTAATGGATTTATACTTTTTCCTCATGTTTTTTGTTTTTGCTTTCCATATTATTGTAAAGAATTTTTTTCTTTTTCAAAAACGTATTTGAAACCAGATGCAGGAAAACATGGATTCTGAGCTGACAGTCTACACGTAATAAAATAAATAACAGGCTTGCTTGAGTTCCACTATTATTATTTTTTTGCCTTAAGTAGTGTAATGTAAGTGTTAAGCGCACTGTAGCGCATGCTTTACCCATGCTGTGTAAATAAACATCATGTCGATTTCACCTCATAGTGACATCCATTCATTAAAGCAGCTGATGAAAACATGTTCTGTCCCTGCAGAGCAGTAAATAATATACATTTGGCCAGTTCTGAAGATCTCTGCAGTCTCCCAGATGTTTGCTGTTTATGCACAATTCGACTTGTCAAATCAAGATCTAAAGTCTAAAATATTCATTATTCATGAGATGAAAAAAAAAATTAATAATCCCCTCTTACTGAATATATTCTCACTTGGTTTACTGTATATTGTGTGCAGTAAGTAGCGCATATCGCCTCCTAATGGACAGAAACAGAATTGTCAGGTTCGAATTTTCAACAGATTCAAGTATTTTCTGGTTCACAACTTTGCTGAAACATTCTTTACTTTTCTTGATATATATATATATCTCAGTAGGAGAAACGAAAATGCACACACACCAGCCCAAGAACGCATTTTTTAAAATCTGCTCGTTTCACTTCATTACAGATCTTTATGGAATGTCTGAATCAAATGTCTGGATTTTGATCATTCATGTTTAAATATGTTGAAAGAGTATTTCTTGTGTACACTTGTGTCATCACATGACTTAGTGGTGACAAAAATTTTAACTTGTGTTAGATTTGATTTCGATCATCTACCCCTTTTTAAACATGAACATAATCCTCTTTTGATTAGAAACTTAGCTGAAATTTGATGTTTGTCAACAGAGAGTATTCTCATCAACATTGACTGATCAGTCATGTTTTAGATATTCACTTGTTAAAGGAAAAACTGCAGTATTAGATTCACTAAATGGACTTAAAGATTGTGGATACAAATTGTGACGTCTAGACGAGCAGAGCATCTCCAAAACTGCAGCTCTTGTGGAAGTTTTTCTGGTCTGCAGTGGTCAGTGTCTATCAAAAGTGGTCCCTTTAGGAAAGTGCCTTAATATCAACTTATATGTATGAGAAACCAGTCACAGAATCAACCTCTTCAACCTAGGTTTTCACCCAAGATTCTACAGTGCATGTTCATGAGGTGACGTCTCTGAACCCTTAGCAGAGAAACAGCCACAACGCAGAACTTTACCTTCTCTTTATGTTTGACAGTGGGGATGGTGTTCTTGGGGTCATATTCTGCATTTCTCTGCCTCCAAACACTGCAAATCAAGTAGATGCCTACATCTGAGCCATCATGGGTAGTACTTCCCTTTTAACTGCTGTTTGGATTACGCCCCTCTTCCATGGGTCTACCACATGCTAGACCCTAGCAAGTGAATCATTCTTTGGTACCTGGTGTTGCTAGCTATCTATAGGCCAGGGGTTCGGATTGTCGTGGTTGTCTTCCTTGATCATTTAAGAGGAGTGAGTCACCGGCTTGACAGCTCCTTGTGGCTGTTTTTGGGGGTTATCTAGCAGGTGACAGCAGGATTTAGCAGGAGGCTGCTGCCAAAGGGTGACATTTGGTGCTTGAGTGAATGATGTCCTATTTATATCTTTTCACTCTCTTAGAGGAATGAGCTGGGCAAAACTAAAGCTTAGGAAGGTAAGCAGGAAACAAACTAAAGCCTGTACTTTTGTTTAAGTTTTACTGCCCACTGACCCTGACAAGGGGGACGAGCACCAAGTGGGTCCTTGGTCTGCTGTGTTCTTTGAGCAGTGTACAGATATGTTACACAGAATGTTGTATTTTATTTACTGTTTTACCAATTTGGATATACAATCAGGTTCAGACTGAACGTCTTGAGCTCATATATTTAAATTCTAATCCGATAGACTCTAGTAGACTTTTTTTTTTTTTTTTGTCAATGTCCAAATATTTATGTAATGTGTCTGCTCTTATGCTGCTTCTGTAACACCACAGTTTCTCTTGGGATCTCTGATTGCAAAGGGGTCGATTTTGGTAAAGTTTTAAACATAGATTTAGCTAAGATGTTATATGATGATATATATATTTGTCACAATCATACAGAGTACGACATGTAGTGATTTTTTTTTTTTAACGACTGTGCAATGTGTAGACGAAAAATGAAAATAGAATATAAAAATACAGTCAAATAAAAGAAATAAAAAGTATTAAAGTATATTAAAAGTTTAAGAAAAACTATAAAGTAGATAAAAGGGTTAAAAATAATATACTGTAATATATATTCACAAAAAAATAATCATCAAATAAAAAAAATATATATATATACATACAGTACACACACACACACACACACACGTATATATACATGAATTAGAGAGAAAGGAATGGATATGCGAATGACAGATATTGACAGAAGTACAAATTAAAGTGAGCCAGTGTGATTGTCATTAAAGTCCATGTGCTAATATAAACATGACATTTAAGTTCCCTGTTATTTTGTAAATTTCCAGTTTATTCTCATTAATTCCTGTTAAATCCCATGTAAACATTTTCTAGTCTAAATAATTCCTGGAATTTTGCAACCCAAAGTGTCAGTGGTGCATTTTGCACAATCATCTCTCAACGATCAACTCGTTAGCCAGTGTGCTTAATGCCATGGCATATCTCTTCATTTAATCCCTTCATCATTAATTGTTCCTTATTCACTTTTCTCAGCACTGATGATGTAGCAGCTCAGTATCCTGTCTTCCCCTCACCATGGCTTGAGTTTTATTACACACAAAAAAACAACTTAACACACTTAGAGCTGACCCAGAGCCTAGATAAAAAGTGAGGGTCACATTAGGAAGGTCAGCTGAGGGGAAAAATACACACTTTTCTCAATCCTGATTCAAAAATCCCACTCTTACAGATAATTTGTATATGGTGGGATATGTAGGGCAATGAAATGTAATCAAAAATCTAGTAAAATTAATATAAAAATAGTTCTCACCCTTCATTATTCTCATTTTTCTGTCTGAAGCTTACAAAATAGGTGAAGATATATACTGCTGAGCATTCGTCATCATAGCTGGGCATTAGGCAAAAAACATAAGTATGCTAAGTAATATTGAAAATGGCGTGTGGGCACAGACCGCAGCTTCCTTACAGATAGAGGCCTTGCTGAACTGATTTGGCTGCTTCCCATTCTCTAAAAGTGACTAAGGACAATGCTTTGGCAGTGGCCAGTACAGATTTGTTCAGTTTATTCATTCTTAAACCAATTTCTACTCTGTCATACAGGTGTTGATCAATGACCTGAGAGATTTTCGTTGAATTTACCTCAGTAAAGTGCAATATGCAGTTACTTACTTGAATCCCTTACAGATTACTCAGTGGTGTGTGGCACAACATGTGTGCTGTGAGCCTTTTTGATGGAAATATGAAGCCATTAGAAAATTGCAAGTGACCACATATTGCTCTGTAGTAAAAACTAGGACTGCTGCGCTGCAAATTGTTGGCTGAATGCCCAGTGTTTGTCAGCCATACCAGATGGCATGCGTGCACCCTGAGACTATGTGCCAACATAAGTCTTCTTTCTGAAACAATTGAATTGTTGGGGTACTTGTCCATATCCAAATCCATACATCGGATTATAAGTTTATTATGTAATGCAAGCTTTTGGTCAGGTTTTTAATGTTTTTTTTAAAGGGGGTCAAATATTGTAAGACCACTGTGGTGGGAACAAAACCACAAGAGGGTCGCTGTCTAACAAATGCCTATGTAATCTGATAGTGTTGTTTGTGATATCTCAAAACAGGCTTGTGAGAATTCAGAAAATTCACAATGACATCATGAATCTGTGTGTCTGTTGCAAATTGATATATTTCATTCAAATGAGTCACTGACTAAAGATTCAGGTGTCCAGTAATTAGATATTTGGCCATCCAACTATGTTTTCCATTTGCTTTCATGTTGAACCTATTTATCTACCTCATAAGTTCTACATTGGTGGTGGTGGTGTAACATGATTCTGTGGTTAAGGTGCTGGGTTACTGATCGGGAGGTCGGGCCCCAGTATCGTCAAGCTGACACTCTTGGGCCCTTGAGCAAGGCCCTTAACCCTCTGTGCCCCAGGGGTGCCGTATCATAGCGGACCCTGCGCTTTGACCGCAGCTTCTGAGCAAGCTGGGATATGCAATGAATGAATTTTACTGTACTGTAACGTATATATATGACAAATAAAGGCTATTCTATTCATTCTCTGTGGAGAAAATTATAAAAACTATATTCTCAATAAATACAGTATCAAAACTCATATATGCAGACATATAGAAATAACATAAGTAAGAAAGAAATCATAATTTTTTTGCATATTCCATCTTTTGTGGAAGCTGGGGTCAGAGCATAGCATAGTCATGATTTAGCACCCCTGGAGAAAAGAAATTTAAGGGCCTTGCTCAAGAGCAGAACAGTGGAAACATGCTTTGAAGTAGATATATTCTAATACTGTTTCAGTAGGACACAGATGAAGAATACTATCTGTATAACTCTAGTGGGAGAGAAAAAGCAAGTTGCAAATTAATTTTTTGTACTAATTCAAGGAACTGCTGGAAGAGGTAGATCTCTGGATAGAGTTGAAGTATTTATTTGTATTACATCGAATTAATCGAATCTATAAAATATATCGGCCACTGTGCTAGAACTGGAATTGTACTCAATAAACACAGACAAGCGGAGCTATACGAACAGTGTAACGTGTAACAGTGCATACTAAATATAAGTACTCTGAGAATCCTAATAGTGAACCAGAACTAATTGAGATTCGAGAAGGGCAAATATTTTCGAGCATTTTTCCTCTAACAATCATAGTTCCAGAAAAAACCCATGAAGATGATCGAGATTTGCAAGTTGTCATGGTAACACACAGACTGCCTGACAGCCTGTAGTAATAATATATGAAGTACGTCCGTATTAAGACACAACAAATTAGGAGACGGAACACGTGCGTTCTACTTCCGTCGTTTCCATTGCGAGTCCACCAAGATTTTCCGTATCAAGTCACAAAAAATCAGAAGACAAATCATGTGCTGTTTATGACCATCACTTTTATTGGTGAGGTCACCAAGTCGCACCATATCTTCTATATCAAGTCACAACAAACCAGTAGACGCATCACATGTGCTTTACTGCCATCACTCCCATTGGCGAGTCCATCAAGTCGCTCCATATTTGCGGAGAACTTTGAGAGAAACTTCCTGGACACATCGACTTGTCGTTCATGATACTGGATGTCGCCCACTTTTACTGTATGTATAAGCGTACGAAGTTTAGCAAACAATGGCCACATTTGGTACGTATTAGTGATAAGTCTTAAATGAACGAGTCGTTAATTTTCTACTGGACGCGCATGACCAAAGCATTGCAAATTTTCCGTAGGCTATGTTCAGAAAACAGACGAGTAGTTTACTACACTCTTCTAATCTGAGTCATTAGTTCTTTAATTACGTGACTCACATAAATACGCTATGCAGCGCATTACAGAGGAAACAGAATTGATTGGTTCATCTCATGAGTCATCTGGTTTAAGACATTCATTATTTTATTAGGTGACTCCCATAGATGCTACACAATGCCATACATTAGGTTTTTTGTGTAAAATTGTTAATGTAAAATCTTCACGTGTCGATGGAAGGGTTTTTAAAAGACAAGATAGACCGTAATGCTTGTCTGTACATAGTATGCTTTATTATTAATGTGTCTGTTGAGGTTTGTGCGTTAAAAACGCTGTATTTTCGGATTAAGCCACGTTAAGTGTTTTTTTTTCACGTTCACACGTTTTAGAATGACCTAGACGTTTCTAGCAATCAAGGACACGCGGAGTGATACGCGGTAAAATGTCAAGTGGAACTAACTTTTGTATAAACCTACACATATAATAGTTTTAAGATGTTTAGGAAACATCAACATTGTTTGTGACACGACTGCTGAAATTTTTAATAAATATTATAATAATAGTAGAATGTATTGTGTATTTTTATACACGAAATGACGGTAGGCGCTATTTTAATTAGCCATTTCCACAGTAGCCGGTACACCTTTAACCCCGCTGAGCACACCGACCAGGCTTCCGTCGCGCGAATCGCACGTCTTTTCGCTGCTTGATTGACGTGCTCTGCTGTCCAATCAGAGTTGAACACCGAACAGTGCCATCCAATAGGAACGAAGGAGGCGGGGAGAAAGCTCAGCAACGCCTGAACGGAGGAGGTGGTTCCTGGTGGCCATCTTTGATGCGCGGGGTGATTGTTTGGCGAATAGAAGTAATAGGAAATAAAAAATAAAGACCGGAAAAAAGTTGGGAAATTAGTAACGGAAGACAAGCTGAAAGAAAATAAAAGAAAGGAGGAAAAACTAAAGGAGAAAGCAGGTAAAAAAAAAACCTCTTTATGAGAAGATTATACAATTTACATGCTTGTTTTTTTTTCTCCTTTTCCTTTCCAATTTGTATACCGGCCAACAAAACAAAACAAAAATACACACAAAAATCCCCAGAAGAACCTGGAGCTCATAAATGGTTTCATAAATCGATAATTGAGCTCACTTTCTTAATTAACGAGGTTTAAGGAAAGGGGAACAATATTTACACCCGCCTAAGTTGTAAGTCGGATGTCTTCCGCCTGCACATCCGAGAAAAGAAATCTGGAGAAGCACATGCAAGTAAAAACTCTAAACAGTCCTCCAGACTGGGTTTCATATACATGATCATGTCGTGTAGCTGTTCGGTAGGTTGTGTGTTTTAAGCTGAAATCGGCTTGTCTGTGCAAACTTGCTCGTGTCGTGGTGCTTTTGTGTTTAATTGTTGCCTTGGGGTTGCGATTGAGGTGCACACAAAGTTGCAGGATGTCCATGTGTTACAGTGCAGCAGAGTCCCAGTGATACACATCAGATCAATCCCACTATATTAACACTAGTCTGAATTAAGAGATCACAAAGAGAGAGAGGGTTTATATCTAAATATTAGTGTGTGTATATGTTTATAATCATATTACTATGATACACTGTTTAAATTACACTTTGCAGGATGTCCATGTGTTACCATGTACTGTAGATGAATAGATAGATAAATAGGTGGATAGATAGAGTACTTAATTAATCCTAAAGTGAATTTATAAATGTGTAATGTTTACAGACATACAAGAAGGTACAATAGATAGATGGATAGATGGATAGAAACCTTCCTTCTCTTTGTGATCTTTTAATTCAGACTAGACTTAATATTGTGGAATTGAACTGGCTGCTGTAACATTACAATTTTCTTTGGGATAATAAAGTTATCTCATCTATCTATCTATCTATCTATCTATCTATCTATCTATCTATCTATCTATCTATCGTACACAGCGCAGACCTTCTTGTATGTCTGTGAACATTATCTGTAACATTATACATTTATAAATTTACTTTAGGATTAATTAAGTACTCTGTCTGTCTGTCTGTCTGTCTATCTATCTATCTATCTATCTATCTATCTATCTATCTATCTATCTACTATCTATCTATCTATCTATCTATCTATCTATCTATCTATCTATCTATCTACCTATCTATCTAAAATGTTGTATATGTATAATCATATACACTGTTTAAATTACACTTTGCCGGATGTGTTTTAATGCAGCAGAGTGCACCATGTACTGTAGATGGATAGATAAGTGGAATGGATAGATAAATAAATAGGTTGATTGATTAATAGTTGGATAGATAGAGTACTTAATTAATCCTAAAGTGAATTTATAAATGTATAATGTTACAGATAATGTTTACAGATATACAAGAAAGTATACACTGACCTGTGTACGATGGATAGATAGAAATATTTATTAATCCCAAAGAAAATTGTAATGTTACAGCAGTCAGTTTGATATGATGTACATATACAACATTTTAGATCTATCTATCTATCTATCTATCTATCTATCTATCTATCTATCTATCTATCTATCTATCTATCTATCTAAATACAGATAATGTTCACAGACATACAAGAAAGTATACACTGCCATGTGATAGATAGATAGATAGATAGATATATAGATAGATAGATTTATTAATACCAAAGGAACATTTCAATGTCACAGACGAAGAATAAAAGAATAGAATGGGTGGCAATAAAAGAGAATAAAAGTAAATGAGGACTGGGTTAAGATCAAAGGATCACAAAGAGAAAAGGGGTAAAAATATATATTGTCTACCTCCATGTGCAGGAGGTCCGTGTCCACAATGTGGCAGAGTCTTATTGCAAGACTCAGATACACACTGCACTGTGCCCGATTGATAGACATACATAAAGATTGATAGATCAAATGATCGATCAAGTACTTTATCAATCCCAAAGCGAAAATATGTTGCGTCATTCAGTCCAAGTATAAAACGGAGTACAAGCGACAGGGTGTAGAAGATTGAAAGATTGCAATATAGATGATATTTGATATTTTATATATTCATAAACTGATACTATGCATACATACTGCACTGTGTAGATAGATAGAGAGATAGATAGAGAGATTGAGTACTACAGTGGTACCGCGGGTTGAATTCAATTCGCTCCGGAACACCATTCACACCCTGAAAAATCCGTATACCAATACGAATTTCCTCATAAGGAATGGAAAGTGGGATAATGCGTTTTTAGAACGACCCCAAATATTCATATACACATTTAAATACAACCAATACGAACTAATATTATTTAGTATTTAATAATGGCGCATCAACATCTAAAAGAGGAAAACAGAAGCTTTACTTGGTCCATTACCCTCTGAGAAGAGCGAATGCTGGTGTGATCGAGATGATTTTTTCAGGAGAAGGATGAGGAGAATTATTGTTTGGAAGGAGAATCTCCACTGCGATATAACGGCGTCTACGCTACTGTTCAGTAATGACCACTGTAGTGTTATAACGAAACAAAGACACAACGATAAACAGCACTAACACGGTGCTATCACAATGAATTCAAGACGATAACTAAACGTATTGTGGACGTCCGTAATCCTGAGGTTCCACTGTATATTAATCCTAAAGGAAATTATATTTTTAACAGTCTGACAGACAGAGTGAACGATAGAGTACTTTATTATTCCCAAACGGAAATGATTGTTATTAAGGCTGGGGATCACACTGAGAAAGAGGCTCAAATTTCTGTGTACATGATGATTAGAAATACCAGTGTGTGAACTCAAGTAACGGTACATAAGGTACACAAGCATGTTGTGATGATATTCACATCTCATACAGAGAGAGACTTCAAGCCCGATCGTATCAGTGCCGTCAACCTTAAAGATTGTAGATGAAGGTGCATTGCTGGGATTTTAACAGATTAACATTCTGGTTGATAAAAACTAAACAGAACGTATTCGTCCTTTTTTTTTATAACGGAAGGAGATCCGTTTATTTTTCTCACAGAGGAGCCGGAGTATTTCTCCTGCTGTAGCCACGTGTCCGAACTGCACGTGCACAAACCAGGAATGGTCTGGGGGGGGGAAACTCTTTTGTGCCCTTTCATGATGCCGTGTCCTCACCAGCTTCCATATAATCACAGATTACAGTTACGTGTGTGTGTGTGTGTGTGTGTGTGTGTGTGTGTGTGTGTGTGTTTGTGTGTGTGGGGGGGGACATTTGTGTTCTATTAAGGTCTGTATTGTTGCTGTTGCAGTGAGAATTTAGTGCTGGGGAGCACAAACTTTTGTATCTCCGAAGCGATTCCGAGTAACTGGGTATACGGTGTACAGATTACAGCATTTTTTTTTCTTTCTCTCTCTCTCCTTTTTATTTTGGGAACAAAAATTGGATTAAAAACCTAAAACCAGAGCGAATTGCAATTTTGAATACTCGATTAGTCGGTTCTTATTCGCATCATCAGCATGTTAAATTGTTTTTTTCCCCGATACGAGCTGGAGGGATTTGAGATTTGTCGATCACACTGGCTACACACCCTTCTACAGCACGTCTCCGTTTTTCCAGTTGCTTCACAGGTGCTTAAGTACATGGTGGAACTGGCAGCTGTGTGGACCATCCAATAAATCGCACACTCTGTCATGGAGGAGTGTTTTAAATCAGCTCCCCACCTATGGTTCATACCGTGTCTGATTTCCTTCTATTCGTTTAGCAAGCCGCACGCTATCGACCCAGCAATGTTGCGAAATGATCCGCCATCCACACTCGGGTAGACTGGTTTGTCACGTCAACAAACTTCGGCACACACATTATGTGAGCTTTTCAGAGCATCATCATCCCAGGATTGGCCTGAGGGCCATTTTAAGGGCTTGGTACAATAAGCTTCTGCTTCATGAATTGGTACTTAGATCTTAGCTCTCAAAAAAGGAGACTATAGTCTTCTCTTAACATGTTTGTTTGCCCTCCTTTATCAACCTATTAGTGATCTGTAAATGTTTGCATCAGACAAACCGAAATTAAACTGGCCTCATGAGGTGCGAAGTGGCTTTCTGACACCGCTCACTTGCTTGTAGCGACGCCCACAAAACACCATAAAAGGCCAACAGCAAAGACAGCGGGAATCCCAAAATGACCAATCAAAGTAAAGGTAGAAAGAAAGAGAGAGAACATTTTAAATTTGTCAGGGGTGAAACGGTACACAAGACTCACGGTTCGGTACCTGCCTCGGATTTTAAAGTCACGGTTTGGTTGCAATTTCTGTACGGTCAGGGGGAAGAAACGCAAAAAACACTAAATCGCTCGTCGTTTAAAAAAAAAAATCCTGCAGATAATAATTATTATTAATATTTGGAACAGTTTATATATATATATTTTTTTTTTATTAATTTTAGCCTGCTTGGTTTAACACTTAAGATAATACGAAATATGTTTTAATAAATGCAAAACACCTTTTTATATCGATTAGATTTATTTATCGATTAAACTGATTAAATAAATGGAACAATTAAATAGTTTTCATTTGTTAGACCTCATTTGGGTGATGCAGATGTGTGTATTTAAGTGCCTGTGTGTTTTACATCAAATATTAAATTATCTGAAGATACGATGATCTTAACCGTTCCACTTAGTATGCGTTAACAAATGTCTTCACTCCTTCCATCCTTCATTCATTCAGTCTCTCGATATCGTAAATGTAATGTTCCGGATGTTCTGCTTTTTTAGAGAAATCCATGATGTAAAAGCTAAAGAATCCATATGGCGAGACAGAACACGCAAAAAAAAATTAATTATTATTTTAAAAAAATTTTTTTTTTATTTTTTATTTTAATTTAAAATTCGAAACTCATTTAAACTATGTTCCGAAATTTTTTAAGTATGTATGTGTATAATTTTGTATATATACAGTCAACCCCCGATAATTTTCCGTCTGGACTCGCGATTTGTTAAATTAGCGAGTTCTCATTTGGAACATAACAGCAGGTTGCGGATTATCGTAAAATTCGCGGGAATCCCCAGCGAGGCCGAACGTTCAGGAATGTTAGAAATAACATGTTTAACTATGTGTTTGGTCAAACACTGTACACAATTATGTTTATAAAGTGACATCATGTCTAGATGAATACACTAAGTTCGCGGATGTTTGAAACTCGGTAGAACGTAACCCCAGCGAGTCCCAGGGGGGACCACCGTACGTCCATTACTGTGAAATTGATGCTAATAATAATAATAATAATAAATACAAGCGATTCAAACTCTTTGAATGTTAGATGTCGTGTGTATCAATGAATGAATCCCATCATAACCACTTGGAAGAATTAGGCCAGTGGCTGAACAAGTTAAGTATGTTGTTGGGGCACTTTCACGCCTACGCCTCATTTTGCTGAGTCGCAAATTCATTGTTTTGTTTAGTTTGCTGTTTTGTTTTACACTTTTTAAACATTTGTTAAACACGTCGTTCCGCAAGCCAAAAAGCATTAAACAAAAGCACTGACTAGCTCCTTTATTATAGTTCAGCAGAGATTTAAATAAACCCCAGTTAATGTTCTTCCCCGAACACATCATATTCGAGTCGCCCTGTACCTTTCTGCTCAGTTTAGTAGAATCTGCTGCTGCCACACATAATATACTGCATATCCTGAAGATGGGTTGAGTCAAGGCCAAACTGCTTTATCATTTCAATTGAGCCGTGCTAGAATTCACTTGGATGCTGGATTCACCAGATGTCTTCTCATCTTCCTAAATGAAGAACACAGAGGGAGAAGAACCCTTGAGCGTTCGAGTTAAATGGACTTTGTGATTCGAATGCAGCATTCATATACACACATCAGCTGAGGCATGATTTAACTGGCAGGTTTTTACTCAATGGATAAGTTGGCATGTGCAGGTGCAGCCGGCGAGTTCATTCCAAAGGTGTTCAGTACGGTTGAGGTCCAAGCTCTATGATGGGAGATCTTCCACTTTAACGCATGTGAAGCGGATCTTCATCAAGCTGTCTTTTTTTTTTCCCCCACAGAGGCCTTGTCACGCTCGGAACAGGTTCGGGTCTCCTAGTTCAGTTGAAGTATTGCTTTGACGTTCAGAGACCGCCAATAGAGTTGCGTGCCTCCAGCTTTGTGGTAACGGCTTGGGCAAGAACCACAGCCTGCTGGAAAAGTCCGGATTCCACAGTCCATATAGCGTACCGTAAAGCATTATTACTAGACTGACAGCATGGAACTAGAAGAACCAAACCTGTTCCAGCTCAACAAATCTCCACAAGCACACTCCAAAATCTAGTGGAACATCTTCCCAGACGAGCGGCGGTGAAAACCAGAGATGCGCATCTTAATGACGCGTTCAGTTGTAATAACCTTTTAGGATTTACATACGATTTTTAGTCACTCAATTTCCATCCGTTCAAGCTTGTCTAATGATTTCATCACAAGTGAAATCAGTTGATGGAGGTCCAAATTCGGAGTTTGGATTTGGCGCTAGTTCATTGGAGGCCTCACCATACGGCCCAAAAGAGGCGCAATGCAAGTGAACGAGAGCATCAATACGCCGAAACTTAAGGCGTGGCCACAACAACAGAATAACCAAACAAATAATTGCGTCATTTTTCAAGCCGAATATAAATGATTTATTTGTAAATCCACTGTACTTTCGCATAAAATTGGGTATTCATGGAAATGTGGAAGAGATTTTTCCTGCATCCTACTCGTTAATACAAACCCACGAAGAATCCACGCCAACCCGAGACCAATAAGCACATCATTTAGTGGTCAGAGGGTGGATCTGTTTGTCTGCATAAATCCTTAAACAAAAGATTCAGTGCTTAACTTATACTGTTTGTTTGTTTGTTTATTTATTTGTTTGATCGTCATAGAAGCGAGTTAATACGATCCACGTGTGTTGACCTCGACCTTTTTACGAAAGAATCACTAAATGCATGAGTTATCAGGAAAACAATGCGGGTGCAAAGAAAATCAATGCTTTTGTAAAATAAGGCAGACGTTTTTACTCCGTTTAGCTCAGACTAAAACTTGCACATGACTTGTTGAATTTATTTCATTAACTTTTTTTTTATTTGTGTGTTTTTGGTCAATTCCCCTGTTCCCCTGTTTTGGTAATGAAAACGTTGGCAAGGGCTTTATATATATACACACACACACACACACACACAGATTTTCCGCAAGTTACTTTTAGTTACTTTTACTTTTACTTTTAGTTCCAAATGAAAAGTCGTGAACTATCAAGTATCAAGTATCGAGGTTCCACTGTTTGTGTGTGTGTGTGTGTGTGTGTGTATATATATGTATAACACACACACACACACACACACACAGTGGAACTTTGATGTAGGATGTGTAGTGTGTTGGATAAATTGTTGCTCTTAAACATTCTTACGATTAATCGAATAATAAGTACTTTTTCTTTAATAAAGAGCCATAATAAACATACAACAGAAAAAAATAAGACGAGACAATAAGATAAATGAACAAAACAAACAAACAAACAGGTGTAAACTGTCAGGGGTTTTAGTTTAAACTTATCACACATTTTTGTTTCTTTCTTTGGCCTGAATCCCCTGGAAGCCCGTTTTCGCCACATTAAAAAAAAACAATTGCGACTTTTTTTCGCAATTCCGATTTCATTCCTCGTAATTCTCCTCCAGAGCTGATTGTTAGACAGTGTTCTCTCAGGAATCGGAGACTTGGTTTGATACCTCGCGATTCTATCGATTGTGGCCGATTGTGCAGAATAAATAAATAAATAAATAAAATAACTCGTGTCCATACGAATCTTCTCCTCGCCGTGTTCTCTCCTTCCTCCATTTTTAATTCTGCAGCCTCTCCTGCGTTTCCCCGTCCAGAGCGATCTCGAATGTAGCGGGTGGCGCGACAGTAATAAAGGTCCGTCAGAAACGCAGTGCTCCGTGTGGGGTTAAATGGACTAAACGAAGCATCGAGGCAAATTCATTTGCACTGATGACTTTTTGTAATCGAGTTACTTTGAGTGGAATTGTTACAGCTTTAGTTTAAATGTTTGTTTAATTTTTAATATATTTGCTTTATTTTCTTTGACACAGATTCTACTGATTTGACTAATGATGCATTTTTATAAATTTTTTTTCCACAGCAAAAGAAGGCATGAAGAAAACATCTTAGTCAAGTCATGGCTGATAAAAGAAAACTACAAGGTTAGAGAGACGGGCATCATCGCATTCCTTCATCACAAACGCTGGAAATTGTGTAATTCGTCTCACATGTCTGAGAAACCAGGACAGAATTATCATTTAATAATACTTACTCATTTTAATGCTGTTTAGCAAAAACAGTTAGGCCTGGAGTAGACACAGTTTTATCTGTTATCTAAAAGATCCAGGAAATGTTTAATGAACATAGTTTAAGATGAAGAACAAACACACAGACATTTAAATCACGCATGTAGGAGGAGCTTATTGCTGAACTTGTATTCCTGCTGTGATAAATGTAAAAGATCTCTGATCTCATTCTGCATTCTAATACAGTATTATATCAGCAAATAAATCCCCTCATTCCAACCATTAACACACACTCTCTCTCTCTCTCTCTCTCTCTCTCTCTCTCTATCTGTTTACTAGTCTCTCTCTCTCTCACTATTTCTCTCTCTCTCTCTCTCTCTCTCTTCGTTAATCTCTCTATCTGTTTACTAGTATCTCTCTCTCTCTCATCTCTCTATCTGTTTACTAGTCTCTCTTTCTCTCTCTCTCTCTCTTTGTTAATCTCTCTATCTGTTTACTAGTATCTCTCTCTCTCTCTCTCTCTCCTGTTCATCTCACTATCTGTTTACTAGTAACTCTCTCTCTCTCTCTCTCTCTCTCGCTCTCTTTCTCTCGTTATCTCTGGTTATCTCTCTATCTGTTTACTAGTAGCACACACACACTCCCTTGTTCATCTCTTAATCTGTTTACTAGTAACTCTCTCTCTCTCTCTCTCTCTCCTGTTCATCTCTTTATCTGTTTACTAGTATCTCTCTATCTCTCTCTCTCTCTCTCACTCCCTCTCTCTCCCCCATTCATCTCTTTATCTGTTTACTAGTCTCTCTTTCTCTCTCTCTCCCCTGTTCATCTCTCTGTTTACTAGTCTCTCTCTCTCTCTTCGTTAATCTCTCTATCTGTTTACTATTATCTCTCTCTTTCTCTCTCTCTCTCTTTCTCTCTCTCTCTCTTTCTCTCTCTCTCTCTCTCTCTCTCTCTCTCTCTCTCTCTCTCTCTCTCTCTCTCTCTCCTGTTCATCTCGCTATCTGTTTACCAGTAACTCTCACTCTCTCTCTCTCTCTCTCTCTCTTTCTTCTGCTTTTTCTGGTTATCTCTCTATCTGTTTACTAGTATCACACACACACACACTCCCTTGTTGATCTCTTAATCTGTTTACGAGTATCTCTCTCTCTTTCTCTATCTCTCTCTCTCTCCTGTTCATCTCTCTATCTGTTTACTAGTCTCTCTTTCTCTCTCTCTCTCACTCACATTATCCACCTCTCAATCAGACTTTTAGTACAACATACACAGTCCCCATCCATCTATCAGTCTACCAGTAGCTCACACTGTCTATCCATCCATCAGTCATACGCACTGTCCATCCATCTCTCTATCAACTGGTAGCGCGCACACACACACACACACACACACACACACACACACACACACACACACACACACACACACACACACACACACTGCATTTCTTGCATGAAAGCCCTCTTCAGGTCAGGCTATGTATTGCATAAACCAAAAAAAAATATAAAAAAACATATTCTGGTGATATATACGATCAGCCCACAGTCAGTCATTCTAAAGTTTTCACAAAGGTTTCCTTTTCTTGCAACTTTGATTTCATGTCCTGTTTCTGAAATGAGTCCCTTTATTTTTCTTCCCAGGAGAAATTGATCGATGTCTGAAAAAAGTTGCAGAAGGAGTCGAACAATTTGAAGACATTTGGCAAAAGGTGAGATTTCGCTTCAAAAACAGACTGTTAATAGCAATTATTTTACTTTAAACCAGGAAGAGAAATTTATATATATATTTGTACTATATATATACAATTTGTTGTGCCTTTAAATAAATATATTTTTTAATATATTGTTTGCACGCTTGCTTTTTCTCTTTCCAGCTACACAATGCAGCCAATGCCAACCAGAAGGAGAAGTATGAGGCTGACCTCAAGAAAGAGATAAAAAAATTGCAGGTGAGACATTTTTACACACGTTTAGACACATATTATTTGTATTTTTTATTTTTTTTGCACAACCATTTACTGGATGTTTCTTAAATAAATAAATGAATGAATTAAATGTAAATAAAATGTTTTTAGATGATATAAAATAAATGCAACGGAGCGTTATAATTCTCACAGCGACGGCCACAAATATTATATTTATATAATTTCAAATAATGAACATAATTTCAAAGTGCAATTTGAGTACAAGCCGTATTTTTTTTTTTTTTTATAATCCCTTTTTGTGTTTTTTCCGTCTAACGATTGTTTGCTTCATTAACAATTGCAGCTCTTTGGACGTCATATTTACTGAGAATAAACAGCAACAGATTTCCACATTCGAATGCCACAAATGAGCTCTAATACAGCGCTTTAATCCCTACATCAAAATTGGATGCGAATTCACTCAAATGCGATTATATTCATGAATCTTGCCGTGGTTTAAATATTGATCGATCTCACTGTATAATGAATGAAACATCGAAGCCCAATTATTTCATACATAAATTGTCAAACAATGTATTAGTATCAATTAGTTGATTTGAACTGATCTGGGGATGAGGATCTCTTTTTGATATACGACAAAACGGTGGGTTGTGAATCAGAACTCCCGCATTAGTGTCTGGTGTGAGCAGCATTTGCCCGTAACAGCATGACACAACTCCTTCCCACAGAGCCGATTAGAGCGTGGCCTGTCTAGTGTTGTCCCACTCTTTCGCTCGAGCTGTGAATAGTTGTTATGGGAGAAATGTGCCTAAGCTCTCAGGATTTGCTCATGCAGCATTCAGTAGCTCAGTAACGCTCTTGTAGCCGAACGATCACACATTTAAAGGCGAGTACATCTGGAAAATAATGTTCAACAGGTACATGATGTCGTGATGAGGCTTTACCCAAACTTTTAGCCGTGTCGGGCCTTTGTGCATTCAGATCTCCGTTTACGAGGTTTTGTTGCGTATAGAAATACGTGGTATCACACTTTCACCTTCACAACAGTCCACAGCGAAACAGCTGCCGCTTCTGGAATATGTCCTGGAACGTCTTCTTTTCCAAAGGGGTAAAAAATGGTGAGCTTCGAGACGGATCTTCATTTCCGGGTAAAGGGGCGAAGTTCGCACGAGCCGAATCTGGCGAGCGGGGTGGGCGAGATCACGTTTTTGCCGAGGAAATCTCAGTAAACGAGTGCGCACATGGTCTCAATAGCCGTTCTCATCCCGAGAGAATGTACACCATGTACACCGGACGGCGTCTTTTAGCACACTGACGTATGAAGGTTGGTGCTCCCTGCGACTGTGTGAACTTTTTTGATACCACCTCGTATAAGCAAAATCTGTTTTCCAGCGCAGCAGAGACTTTCAGGCTTCAATGTTTCTCCTCATTATTGTTTCGATGACAAACTCCATGAAGATCAATGCACCGATAAGAACATCAAGCATGCATACGACCTGCTTTTTTCCATTTGTGCAGGGTTTCCCAAACCAACTGTTTCCTCAGCTGTTTGTTTGGCTCGTTTCTCAGGCGATCTTTAGCCGAGAACTACGATACGATCGTGCTGAATTGGCATGATGGCACATTGTGAGGGTGGCTGGTGGACCTACTGCCAAAAGCTCCAAAAACTGTTCCAGTCCAGAGAAGAAAAAAAAAAACATCTGGGGAATTAGAGCATCAAGTGCTATTTTATTCGTATAATGAGGATCATGTTCAATAATGTTGACTCGTCATACATACAAAGTAAAGTATTTTAGAAAAAATTGCTACAAAAGCAAAAAAAAAAAAACCCACATCTTTCATTCTGCGATCGTAAAATTACGATTAATCCGCGGGTCACGCGCACGCCGTTGCACCCCTACTGTTCAGTATACGCCCGCACCTGTGTGTGAGGTCAAGTGAGCTTGGCCTCACAGGACAAGTTAGTGCATGCTGGACACAAGCGTACAAGCGTACTCTCCATTTCTCCTTATAGTCATCACCGTTTCATTGTCACTTCATTTCTCCTCCTTTCTCTCGTTTTCTTCCTCTCTCCATCTGGCTTTTTCCAGCGCCTCCGAGACCAGATTAAGACGTGGGTGGCCTCGAACGAGATCAAAGACAAAAGGCAGCTAGTGGACAACCGCAAACTCATAGAGACAGTGAGTGGATGTGTGAGAGACTGAGAGATTTGTGTACAGTACTGCTTTTATTCTCCTAATTTTTTTATTACTGCATTAACATGGTAGAACAGGGTTAACATGTGGACCTGGCACAGGGACGAGATTTTGTCCCAACAGTCTAATAGCAGTAAAAAAATGTTGGACCATTTAATCCACAAGAAATAATTTTCTGAAGTAATAAGTGTGTAATGTGGTAAATCTGCATAGTGTGTGTATAATATCGATTCATCCCACTGACAGACTGATATATTTCAAGTGTTCATTTCTTTTCATTTGGATGATTTTGGCTTATGGCTAAAGAAAACCCAAAATTCAAATCAATTAGAATATTACTTGAGACCAAAGAAGATGTTAAACAGAAATGTTGGACTACTTAAAAAAAAGTATGAACATGTACAGAACTCAATACTCGGTCGGGGCTCCCATTAGCATGAATTACTGCAGGAATGCAGCGTGGCATGGAGGCGATCGGTCTGTGATGCTGCTGACGTGTTGTGGAAGCCCAGGTTGCTCTGATGGCAGCATCCAGCTCTTCTACGCTGTTGGGTCTGGTGTCTCATATCTTCCTCTTTACAATACCTCATAGATTCTCCATTAGGGTTTAGGTCAGGCAAGTTTGCTGGCCAATCAAACACATGGACCTTAAACCAGGTATTAGTGCTTTTGGCTGTATGGGCAGGTGCCAAGGAAAATAAAATCAGCATCTCCATAAAGCTGGTCAGCAGAAGGAAGCATGAGGTGCTCTAAAACTTCCTGGTAGACGGCTGTGCTGATCTTGGACCTGATAAAATACAGTGGACCAACACCAGCAGGTGACACGACTCCCCAAACCACCACTGACTGTGCAAACTTTACACTGGACCTCAAGTGACTTGGATTCTGAGCCTCTCCTCCCTCTCTTCTTCCAGACTCTGAGACCTTGGTTTCCAAATGAAATGCTAAATTTTCTTTCCTTTCATCTGAAAAGACGACTTTGGCCCACTGAGCAACAGTCCAGTCCTTTTTGTCTTTTGCCCAGGTGAGACACCTCTGACGTTGTCTCTGGTTCAGGAGTGGATTGACACAAGGAATGCGTCAGCTGTAGCTCATGGATACGTCTGTGTGTGGAGGCTCTTGAAACACTGATTCCAGCTGCAGTCCACTATTTGTGAATCTCCTCAAATTCTTGAATAAGCTTTGTGTCACTTTTTTCAACCACATTTTTTCCTTCCATTCAACTTTCCATTAATGCCAGGTGAGACACCTCTGACGTTGTCTCTGGTTCAGGAGTGGATTGACACAAGGAATGCGTCAGCTGTAGCTCATGGATACGTCTGTGTGTGGAGGCTCTTGAAACACTGATTCCAGCTGCAGTCCACTATTTGTGAATCTTCCCAAATTCTTGAATGAGCTTCGTGTCACTTTTTTCAACCACATTTTTTCCTTCCATTCAACTTTCCATGAATGTGCTTGGATACAGCACTCTGTGAACAACAGCTTTTTAAGCGATGATCTTTTGTGTCTTACCCTCCATGTGCACGGTGTCAATGATCATCTTCTAAACAACTGTCAAGTCAGCAGTCTTCCCCCATGATTGTGTCGCCTGATCCAGACTGAGACACCATTTAAAAGCTCAGGAAACTTTAGCAGGTGTTTTATATTAGCTATAAGCCATAATCATCAAAATGAAAATAAATTAACACTTGATATATATCAGTCTGTGTGTGATGAATCTATTTAATATACAAGTTGATTTATAATATATAAATCAACTTTTTATAATATTCAAATGTATTTATTTGGGTTTTTTTTTCTTTTTTTTGCTTGCTTTTATTCTTTTTTAATTCTCATACGATACATTGGGCTGCTGCCTGTGTGGATGGATAGACAGTGTGAGCTACTGGTAGACTGATAGATGGATGGGGACTGTGTATGTTGTACTAAAAGTCTGATTGAGAGGTGAATAATGTGAGAGAGAGAGATACACTAGTAAACAGATAGAGATAAACAGGGGAGAGAGAGAGAGAGAGAGAGAGAGAGAGAGAGAGAGAGATGAACAGGGGAGAGAGAGATATATGCTTGTAAACAGATAGAGAGATAAACAGGGGAGGGAGGGAGGGAGGGGGAGAGAGAGAGAGAGAGAGAGATAGTTACTAGTAAACAGAGAGAGATGAACAGGGGGGGGAGAGAGAGAGAGAGAGAGAGATAGTTACTAGTAAACAGATAGAGAGATGAACAGGGGAGAGAGAGAGATGCTAGTAAACAGAGAGAGATAAACAGGGGGGAGAGAGAGAGAGATAGTTACTAGTAAACAGATAGAGAGATAAACAGGGGAGAGAGAGAGAGAGAGAGAGAGAGTGTTACTAGTAAACAGAGAGAGATAAACAGGGGAGAGAGAGAGAGATAGTTACTAGTAAACAGATAGAGAGATGAACAGGGGAGAGAGAGAGAGAGATAGTTACTAGTAAACAGATAGTGAGATGAACAGGAGAGAGAGAGAGATCTATTTAATGTAGAGAGATTAGCAAAATAGATGAATGAAATCGATAAGCGAAAGTAGATTTACATCATAAAATAGTTTTAAAACCTTGTTTTGTTTTCTCAGCAAATGGAGCGCTTTAAAATTGTGGAGCGAGAGACGAAAACGAAAGCGTACTCCAAAGAGGGACTCGGCCTCGCTCAGAAAGTAGACCCTGCACAAAAAGAGAAAGAGGAGGTTGGACAGTGGCTCACAGTAAGTATAAACATTCTCTTTGCCCCAGCACCACCTGATCATACATCAGAGCTTCGGTATATTAAACTACCATTAATCCACCAGTGTCTCACCTTTTGTTGTTTTGTTTTATTTATTAATTAATTTCTTTATTTTTTTGCTTGTCCCACAGGCAACGATAGACACGTTAAACATGCAGGTGGACCAGTTTGAAAGCGAGGTCGAGTCACTTTCCGTGCAGACACGGAAAAAGAAAGGAGACAAAGAGGTCAGTTCTTCGGGCATCTTTTTTCTTTTTTCTTTTTTTTTTTTTTAAACCGAGGATTCTGATCCATCCGACACAAACGCCCTTATTATTCGTCTACTAGTGATAGAACATAAGGGCTCATAAATGTATAATGACCAGGTAGTGGTGGGAGGGTAATAAATGAGAAACTGAAGAAAACTGATTTTTTTTATTCGTTTGTGGAAAAGAAATCGAATGGCTTCATAGCAAAAACTAATTTATTTACTTTCAGAAGGAACTTTCCAAGTCCCCTTCTTTTAATGAGCTTTAGTTACCAAAAACTATTTGATTAGAAATGATTGAAATTACAAATTTGGATTTTACATTTTTGGATTTTTTTAAAATTTTTTATTTTCCCTATAAAGTCTTGGGTCAGTGTTGTTCTTACTGTGGTCTCCCCTTTCCACCAGAAACAGGACCGAATAGAGGAGCTAAAAAAGTTGATCGAAAGACACCGCTACCACATTTGTATGCTGGAGACCATTTTGCGAATGCTAGACAACGACTCTGTACAGGTGGACTCCATCCGCAAGATCAAGGATGACGTAGAGTACTACATCGATTCTTCTCAGGATCCCGACTTTGAAGAGAATGAATTCCTCTACGATGACCTGGACTTGGAGGATATATGTAAGCTCATAGGAGTTGATTTTAAATGCACTGGTTATGATTGTTGTAAGGTTTTTTTTCGTTTTTTTTTTTATGTTTCTGTATTTTCTGCGTATAAAAAAAAAAACTAATAGCCCAGCCATTGGTCGCTACATCTCCTCCAGCTCACACAGAGGACGAAATCTTCCAGCACTCCAGTTCCACGCCGACATCCACCACTTCGTCTTCCCCGATCCCTCCATCCCCGGCTACTTGCACTACGGTAAAAAAAACGTTTTCTGCTGCTTGCCACGCGCAAAAGTCACAATCAGTTGTTATTAATGCTTTAAAGAAACGTAACTTATCAATTATCGGTGTAACAGCAACACAAAAATTCACGGTTCGATACGTGTAATTGTCCGAATTTTCTCCTTTTAAAGGGAAATTCTTGAAGCTGGACTTAAAACGTTAAAGAATCTGTATCGCAAGTCTCGTTAAAGTGGAAGTGGCTGATTTTTTTTATACCTCTGGCATTAATGTGCATGTTTACGAAAGAAATACGCTGAACGTGCGAGGCGGAGCCTAAACAAACTTGCAAGCCGCCACCTAATACCTTCGCCAGGGAACCGGTAGCGAACCGAAAGCCCTGTACCGATACACCCCTATTATAAATAGATCTTTTTTTTTCTTTTAAAGAATTCTGAGGACGATAAGAAGCGAGGTCGTTCCACAGATAGTGAATTCAGCCAGGTAATTTAAAAACCTTCTCTCATTTATGTGAAATCTGTTGCAAGCACGTCTTCGTATTGCATTGAAAACCGTGTGGTTATCTCGTTCTCCTCAGTCTCCAGTCAAAAATGGCAATCCGTCATCCCTTTCTTCGTCCTCATCCTCCTCATCATCTTCGGGATCCTCCTCTACCTCGGTGGTGTCTGTGGCGACGATGGCAAGCAACAGTAGCAGCAGCTCAGGAAGCGGCGGCAGCAGCCTCGTGAGCAATATGGGAGGCCACTTACAAAACTTGTGCAGCTACAGCTCCGCCATCCAGCAGCAAATGCAGCAGGGCCTACAGCAGCACCAATCCAAAAATGCCGTCAACTCCCAGTCCACTGCTTCGGCCTCACCAGCTTCCTCCAGTATCCTCTTACCCAATCCCACAGCAACCTCGTCGCCTTCCAGTATCGCTACACCCAGCAACCAAGCCCAGCCTCTGCTCACCTCAAATCCAGTGTCCAGCCTGAGCCATTCTCTCAACCTGGGCCTTGCCAAGAGTGTTGCGCCGACCACCAGCGCCATTGGCCAGATTTCCGCCCTTGGTCTTTCAGGGATGCCGGCATCCAGGACCAGCATATCAGGGCCCTTGCAAGGTTCCACCCCAGCCCCATACGCTCAGGCTGCTGCATCTGGCACTGCAAACGCTACAGGTAATGCCAGTGTCACAAACTCTGGGGGGGTACCAGCAACTGGCACAAATGGAAACAGTGCTTCAACGGGTCTCCTCGGGACCGCACCGGGCACTACAGCTATAAGCAATGCAGTCTTAGGTCTGGGTACTACACAGACCACAGTGCAACCCTTGCCTTTGGTTCCGCCCAGCCCTGTCGGAGGGGTACTGGTGCAAACGAGCAACGTGGGCGTCATCGGGAGCAACGGAGGAAACTCGACATCCGGAAGTGCAACAGCCGTTGGGAGCTCATTGCTTCCACGGCCACCTAGTGGCCAGAAACAGAATGGCAGCACAAGTAAGTGATGGTTGTACACATTATTCCATTCATAATTATACAAATTTAAATTTGTCTATAGCCGGGGTTTCTGCAGGGTTTCAAAGTTTAGTCTAAAACAAGTGTTAAATCCGCTGTTCTAGGTCTTTCCATGTAACGCTAACCCTAATGCTCATTGAAATGCTCCTGCAACACTTTAAGGCCAGTTGCTATTTGTGTGTGTGTGTTTTGATGTTGTTATGTAGGTCTTAAACTTAATTTCTTAGTGGTCTTCAAAAGTCTTACATTTGACTTGGTGAAATCTTGAAGAAATCCTTTCATTCCGATTTCCCCCCTGTCTCTTCAGCCTATAGCGCCATAGTAGCAGATAGCGCGTCCGATTCTGCCCTCAGCAGTGCCAGCCAGTTACAGAACAGCCAAGCTTCAACCTTAAATTCCACAACCAATCTGCCGTGAGTATAACCTTCTTTCTAAGTAAAGGGTTGCCAGGTTTTGCACACCTTTTGCGCTGCTCGTCCACAGAGTGTCAGGTGTAGGTTGTGTGCTAGAGCAATTGCAACGTCTGAATTTTTCCAGCCTTAAAGAGGAACATATTTAGATCAGGCAACATATTGATGTTTTGTCATCGAATCGACGACGGTACTGTTTAATCAAAGTTGAATTTATGGCGTTGATCATTTATTAGCTCTAATTACAACCTAAAATGCCATGCACGCTTCTCTTCTACTTTATGTCCTGACAGTAAGGACACTGGGTCCAGCCTTCTGGGGTCTCTGACTCTTCCTACCAGTTCACCATCGCCCTCGTATAGTGAGAGTAACCCAATCGGGGGCAGCCTGTTGAATGGACCTCACTCCTACACGCAAGCGGCCGATGCCATCAAGGTCAGACACACACGTCCACCTAGTTGCAGAAATAAATGACGAAAGTCTTTTTCACTGCATATTTAAAAATAAACATGGGTCATATGGAAGATCTGCAGTCAATTTCAAAAGTATTGGAATACTTCATCATTACGTATGAAGAGAAAAAAAAAAAAAAAAGCAGTCTAATTATGCAATTGTGTGTTTTTCGCTAGCAAATAACCTCCGGTAACAACAAAAATGTCAGAGAAATAAGCACACCCTTTAATTTGGGAGCGACATCCACCTGTTTTCTGTTGTTCATCACTTCCTTGTTTTGTAAGAAGTTTAGACTTCTTTTTTTACAACATTGCTTTCTGTTTATTGATGTTTGAGAGCCCACAGCTCCTTCAGAATCCCACAACAGCATCTCCAAGCGGTTTGACTTTGACTCGGCCATCCCATCATCTTGAGTTCCGTTTTCTTTATCCATTCAGATGTAGATTTGCTAGTGTGCGATCGGAAATTGTCCCGTCACATGACCCAGTTTCAGCCCTGCTGCTTGACAGATGGTCTCACATTTTTTCTCAAGAATATTTTTGCATACAAAGGAGTTTATTGTTGTCTGCCAGTTTCCCATGTCCTGTGGTCGCCCAAATCACCCCCAACCATGGTTGACAATGGGTTTGAGGTGTTTGTTTGGCTTACTCCATAAACATCTTCACCTTTGTTTCATCAATCCAAAGGCAATTTTTTTCCCTGAATTATTATTATTAATTTTTTAATTGATTTTAAATGCAATTTTAATTAGTACTGTATATTCTTTTGGAGAGGTTTTTTTTTTTGGGTCACATGATGTCCCTGAAAATTAAACAGTCTGGACTAAAATTGTTTGTCTTTAAGACTCTCTATTTGTAAACAATCCTTCATCTGAAATGGTGAATTCTAAATTATTTGGAGATGGCCTTATAACCCTTCCCAGATCGATAACCAATAGTGTGAAGGAGGGTGGGGTTTTTCTCTCGCCTTTTTTTCCTTTTCTTCTTGACTGTTTTTGCTTACAATATAAAAAAATTAATGAAATACTTTCTGCCCAATTCCTTTATTAAATCTGAGTTCAAAATTTGAGTGAAGCTCCATCTGGAGAGACTAAACAACACTAATCCTCATGCACACGTTGGTCTGTTCTTCTCTTCAGCCTACAGAATTTCAGTAGGATTTAAATTCCAGATACTGAGCCAAGCCAAGGGGTTCTTGATTGCTTTTTTGTTGATGGTTTTGGTTTAAGCAGTTTGGGTAATATTTATGAATGGGATTGAACCTTGTATTTCTAGCACAGGAAAACAAACAACAGTTTTCTTGGGTACGCAATATTTAAAATAATAATAATTATTTTGCATTAATTTGTTTTTATATTGTGTGTGTGTGTGTGTGTGGGGGTGTTAAAGTAATTTTACCTTTACTTTAACACACTTGCATCTTTCTTTCTCTCTCTCTCTCTCTCTCTCTCTCTCTCTCTCTCTCTCCCCCACAATGTCACCTTTTCACCTACACATCAAGTTTGTAAATATTTACCATATATTAATGCATTTCCCTGTGTTCTAATTTGTGTAATTATACATATTTGGTAGTAAGTCAACATATTTGTTCTTCATTCCACCAAATGTAGAGACGTCTAGTTTCTCACAAAAGTGCGTACATCCTTCACGGTTCAGCAACAGTTTTCTTCTCAAGGGTGTGCAACTTGTGAAGCAGTACGGATTTACTGTCCTCTAAAAAAAATAAAAAAAAATTCCTCAACATGTGTGAACATGTCAAAACTGTGTCAATATTTTGTGCCATCGATATCCAGCACTGCCTTAATATAATATATATATTTACACACACACACACACACACACACACATTAGTCATAGTCTTTAGTATCCTACATATCCTATGCAACTTTGTGCCTCAAAATCTGGAATCGGGAAGAACCACGTATGTGAATGATGGTTAAGTGTCCTGAAATGTGGCCATATAGTGTGTGTACAGAGTGGGTGAGAGAGTGAGTGGGTTAAATTACACTTCTAGCCAGTAGGGCCACTTGGCTTGGTGTTGGTGTAGGTGATTAAGAAGTAAAAAGCCACACCTCTTTATCTTTAGGTAGATTATCAGGTGTGGCTTCTGAAATGAAAACCTGCACCCTCACAAGGCATTTTCATACAAGATCGAACCCTCTATGGCTTCTCTAATTGCAACGCAGACGAAACTTTATCCATGTTGCATGTCGTTAAACCTTTTCACTGCACTGAAACGGTTTTAAAATGCTGCATATCTGGACAAATAAGACTTGAGGACATCGCTAGTGTCTAATGCTTGTGATGCTAAATCATGGACATTTGTGGATTATATGTTTCTACTATTTCTTGCTTTTCAGACTCAGGAACCACTCAGTTCTCTGAAATCGATGGCAGAGAGAGCAGCTCAGGGCTCAGGTTTAGAGGGGGAACTCTCAGCGCTCCATATTACCGGAGGTGAATATACAATACACCCACGTACACTCATCTCACTAGGGCCCCTATGGATTCTGTTTTCCTGAAGGGACAGAGTTTAACAGCATTTGCACATAGCGGCGTTTGCGTTACCCATGGAACCGCAATGAAAACGTAAGTTTGGACGAAGTGTTCAAAGGGATGGCAAAAGGCCAATTACTGTTTACCTAAGAAATAAAAATGACATGTTTTGAACAAAGCCTAAAGATCAACAAATTCATTTTTCAGTGAGCAAAGTTGCAGACTGGAACTCACAACTGTTCAATGGTTCAGGTAAGCTAGTGTTTGTATGTTTTTATTGTTGCAACAAATAATTATTAATGGTTTTAATAGGTTAATTTTTAACACCTGTTTATGTTTCCTAATCTGGTTATAAGGCTATTATTAGGGTATAAGGCAGTATTATTCATGCATTACTTCTGATTGAAGATGCTTGGTGTCTAAATCCATTTCCCTTGCTCATCTTTTCCATTCCACTCTCAATTCTCAAGCAAGACTTGAGAAGCTCTGTGTTGGTATTTACCATAAAGGCAGCTGTGAATGTTCGTTAGATTGAGACACTTTTTAGTAAAGGTGGATGAGGAACAGGTTCTTTTACAGTAAGCACAAAGATGCACAATCAGCATCGCTAAGGCCGCCACCCACTGATATCACCAGACTTTTTTGGGGATGCTCTCCCCGGCTTGTAGTGCAGCTTTTTTTTTTGAGGGCCTACTCCCCCTTCAGAACTCTTCTCAGGAGGTAAAATGCTGATCAGTTGCGTTCTCCTCTGATGATTTACCTGCCCATCTTGCCCTCGGTCATTGCATCGGCGCACAATAAAGTTCCTCCCGATTAGATTTGATTCAGTCGGTTGACAGGATGCTGTCGACGTCTGCTGCTCTGCTCAGCTATTCTGCTGCTATGATCAGAAGTAATCACCATGATCAGTGAGTTTGTTTTGGAAGCAGCCAGCAAGCCCAAGCCATGACGTTACCTCCACCGTGCTTCATCAGTGAGCTTGAAATGGTTGGATTGGATTTTCTGTTTTCTCAGCCTGAAAATAACGGAGGTTTTTTTCTTCTCCCATAGACAGCTCTCTGGTCTTCTTGTTGGTTTATTGTTTTTAAAGACTTCACAGGTAAAACACAGGGCTCAGACCAAGAGTTGACATTCCGATATATTAACTGTTTAAGCAGTCAGACCTGCTGGACACACCTGGTTGATAAGAAATGCCTGTCAGTCATAGGTTGCAATATTTTACAAATTTAGATGCAAATATCAGGGAAATGAGTGTCTTCATTGTGTATCGAAAACCATTGATTTGGCCTTACTATTGCAATACTTTTAGAGGGGACTGTATATTCCTGTCTTTAAGATGAATCCTTTTTCTCCTCCTTTAGATATCTTCCCTAGTTCCACTGCCCCATCAGGTCCCCCCACAACCCCCCAGTCTTCTCTTTCAGAGGTTAACATTCCTCCATCGCTGGGCGTCTGCCCTCTGGGTTCTATCCCTCTGTCCAAAGAGCAGCACTACCAGCACGTTATGCAAGAGGCAGCCTGGGCGCACATGCCCCACCCATCTGACTCGGAGAGGATCAGGTACACGTTCATCTGCCAATCATAGATATGTGTTACAAATCACTTCCGGGTTTATTCTTTGTTCTTTGTGGTGACCCCTGTATTCTTTCGGAGTTCACTAATTGATGCTCGTCTTTCCCCCCCACACACAGGCAGTACCTGATGAGGAATCCCTGTCCTACATTGCCTTTCCACCACCAGATGCCACCACCTCTCTCAGATTCTGTGGAGTTCTACCAGAGGCTGTCCACAGAGACTCTCTTCTTCATTTTCTACTACCTTGAGGTAGCGATCCATTGATTTGCTTCTTGCCCAGACTCTGTTTAACACACGGATGCACGGTGTAACGTGTTTTCTTAATTTTAGGGCACAAAGGCTCAGTATTTGGCAGCGAAAGCCTTAAAAAAGCAGTCCTGGAGGTTCCACACGAAGTACATGATGTGGTTCCAGAGGCACGAGGAGCCTAAGACTATCACTGATGAGTTTGAGCAGGTGAGGGCCAGTGTGTGTGTGTGCGCATGTAAAATTGCACTGCAAATTGCAAAAACAAAAATGGTCAAATAAATCAGAAATTCTTTTTTTTTTTTCCCCTTATGTTATGTAATATAGCAACCAACCAGAAACTTGCAATAACCCGTTTGCATTTGCTTGTAGTGAAGCATTCAGTGTCTATAAGTAAAATTTTTTCCACTCTTCCTAAATTAATCAAATAAATTTGAGGGGCTCTCCTGCACACACACCTCAAATTATTTCAAAGGGGTTTTTTTTATTTATCTATTTTTGTTGACTTGGATTCTCCATTTGGGCCATTATCCTGCTGGAAGTTGAAATAATTCTTGCAAAGGCTTTTATATATTCGACCAAAATGTATGTCTATGACTTCCACTTTATTGACCAGAGCACCTGTACAAGTGGACAATGATGCATCTTCTTAGCATGATGCTGCCACCACCATGTTCGGCTATTGGTTTGTACCTTTTTCTCAGCAGACCAAAATGTTTTGGGTTGATTTCGGTTCGCATTTTTTATTCTTTGGGTATGAATTGCTCCCATCTAGCCATCCTGGAAATGATCAGTTCTTGCCATATATATATATATATATATTTAGCGAGGAGAAGTCAATCTACATATCAAATATTGGTCACTTTCTAACAAAAGTATAGCGCATCTAATAAAGGTGTAACGCTAGAAGATCGTGGTAAGATTTTGGAGGAGAACCACATATGGCTAGAAAAGTCAAGTGTCCCAATACCATTATGTAATTTTACTTTTTTTTTTTTTTTTGTGCTTTAGGGGACTTACATTTATTTTGACTACGAGAAGTGGGGCCAGAGGAAAAAAGAAGGATTCACGTTCGAGTACAGGTATCTCGAGGACCGGGACCTCCAGTGACAATAAGACCCGCAGACTACTGTTGACATTCCTGGACTGAATCCGCACTCTCACGCGCACACGGTGCGGCGACTCGGATGCTGTTTGCGAGGCTGTTTTTTTGTCTCGTTGGTGCATATTGCCTTTGGAGTTTCTCCCAGTACTTATAAGATCCACATGCCCAGTACTGTTTCCACTCTGTTTTAATAAAAGTATATGATCATTTTCACGAGCCAAAGAGACTACAAACCTACAACAAACAAAAAAATCTCATCCAGCACAACAAACTGGGCAAAACAAAACGCATTGTGTCGCTGGTCCAATTCAAAGCGCTTAAGCTAACGTTAGATAATCTGCCCTAGCACAAGGAATATTGAGCTGCGGGAGACCAAATTCAATCATTTGCCAAACTGGATGAAATAATAACCATAATCAGTAACTCCATTTGCTTCTTCCTTCTTGTAATGTTGTTTTTTTAAAAAAAAGGTAATAAAAGACTTTTGGATGACTACAATGTTGTGTACAGAGTAAACAAAGCTTTGATTCAGACTGACAAAATAAAAAAAAAAAGTTTGGTGAATCATTTAAAAGCTTTTGTTCACTATAATATGAATTGGTACTCTGACCTGTTTTTAGACATGCGAAAGAAAAAAAAGAAGGAAAAAAAAAAAGAGACAAAAGGACATGCTTTTTTCTGAAGCATCACTACAGTCGCATGGCCCTTGCTGCTTTCACCTTATTTCACAAAGCTTCTTGATTATATAATATTCTCCAATGTTTGGAGTGCCAACTCTCAATGATTTATCTTTTTTTTTCCTGCCATCTTGGATATAACTATCTGATGAAAAGTAGATTATCAGCCACCTTTTTTTTTTTTTATATATTTTTTTTTTTTTCCTAACTGGAAAAAAAGTGATGTACAGAGCTTTCTTTCATCTCATGTCTTTGTTTTTTTTGTTTTTTTTCCATTTTCAAATGAACAGCCTAAAAAAAAAAATGACAACTGCAAAGTGGAGAGGAGTCACGATCATTACACGAGACATTCAAATGAAGTCGGAGGATTGTAAAATATTAATAAAGAAATTACTTTTCAACTCGGTCGTTCATTCGTTTTTGATTTGCTACTGAAGGGTTTTAAAAGTGAGCACTGGTTTTGCATAAAAGTTAAGAATGTCCTCCAAATTGAAAGATTCGCATGATTAAGGAGGAAGAAAGTACAATGTAAACACAATTTAATGCTAAAGAAAATTTTTTTAGCATTTCTTCTTCTTTCGGCTTCTTCCATTAGGGGTCACCACAGCGGATCATCTGTCTTCATACCCCCCGTCCTCTACATCTGCCTCTTACAAACCAACTATCTGCATGTCTTCCCTCACCACATCCATAAACCTCCTCCTTGGTCTTCCTCTTTTCCTCCTTTCTGGTGGCTCCATCCTCAGCATTCTTCTACTGATATACCCCATGTCCCTCCTCTGCACATGTCCAAACCATTTCAATCTCACCTCCCTTACCTTGTCTCCAAAACGTCCTACATGCGCTGTCCCTCGTCGTCACTCCCAAGGAAAACCACATCTTCACCTCCAGCTCCACCTCCTGTCTTTTACTCAATGCCACTGTCTCACCACAGTCCTATAAACTTTTCCTTTCATGAATCAAACCATTTCTTTTTTTTTTTTTTAAATAAGCGTTTTACAAATAGAGTTAAAAAATAATTTCTATTTGATCCTGTAGCAAAATAGCGAGAATTCTGATTCCCACACAACCAAATAATTTTCCCTTATAAATGAAAATGCTCCTAATATCAACACATTATGTATAAGAGACATCAGTCACAGAATCGACCACCTTCATTCAAATCTCTCCACCACCATGAGCGAGACCAAAGAGCTGTCAAAGGACGTCAGGGACGACTCTGTAGATCTGCACAAGGGCTGGAATGGGCTACAAGACCATCAGATTGTTGCCTTGGCCCTATGTTTTTGGTCATTGTCTTGCTGGAAGATCCATCCACCACCCATCTCCAGTGTTCTGGCTCAGGCCAGGAGGTTCTCACCCAAGATTCTACAGTGCATGGCCCTTTTCATGAGGTAAAGTCTCTCTGAAGCCTTAGCAGAGAAACTCCTGAGATTTTGCATGGAGCTTCAGAGCGAGGGCGATTGACTGATCTCTTGAATGATAACTTTCTCACCAAACTTCCTGCTGATGGGTGTCTTTTATACACATAAGGAATTGATACTAGGAGTTCTTTCGTAAAAAGGAACGGGACTAATTTGGGTGTGAGAGACATAATCTAAAAAAAATCCAGAAATCACAATGTATGATTATTTATACATACATACTGCTTAAAGATTAAAGAACACATTATTTTGATCAGAGTATAACATCAAGGCAATTAAACTTTCGGGATATTGATCTGGTTAAGTACCAGAGGGGGTTGTTAATCAGTCTGAACTGCTTTGGTGTTAATAAAAATAACAACAGGTGTACTAAAGGGGCACAAATGAGACGACCCCCTAAAACAGGAATGGGTTTACAGGTGGAGGGCACTGACATTTTCCCCCCTCATCATTTTTGACTCTTTTTCACTAGTTTTGCAGTTGGCTAGGGTCACTCTCACTACTGGTAGCATGAGGTGATACCTGGATCTTACAGAGGTTGCACACGCACTCCAACTCCTCCAGGATGGCACATCAATTGATCACAATTGGCAGAAGGTTTGCTGTGTCTCCCAGTACCCTGTATCTCAAGAGCATGGAGGATATTCCAGGCAGTGACTCTAGGAGAGCTGAACAGGGTCGTAAAAGGTCCTTAACCCATTGGACCAGTATCTGCTCCTTTTTGCAACAAATTGATCTTCAGCAGGCCACTGCTGTAAATGCTTTTGACTGAACAATCAGATTTTATGTGGGGGGGCATCCTCTAGTGGGCCCTGTGCTCACTGTCTGGCATCACAGCAGTCGATCTGGCTGTAGAATGCCAGAATTTGCAGGTCCACCACCGGCTCACTGTGCTTGTCCCAGATAAAAGCAGGTACACCCTGAGGACATGTAACAGATATGAAAGGGTCTGGAGAAGCCGTGGAGAACATTAGGCTGCCTGTACTATCGTTCAGCATGACTGGTTTGATGGATGGTCAGTGATGGTCTTGAGAGGCATATCCATGGAGAGACACACAGACCTCTGAAGGTTAGACAACAGCACCCTGACTTCCATTAGTAATTGGCATGAAATCCAATTACTAATGGACACATTGGACACAGTGGGTCCTGGGTTGCTCCTGGTGCATGATGATGCCTGGCCTCATGTGGTGAAAGTATGCAGGCAGTTCATGGAGGATCAAGAAATTGATACCATTGACTGGCTCTGATTGAACACCTCTGGGAAGTCATGTTTCAGTTCACCCGACGCCTGGTTGCACCTCAGACTGTCCAGGAGCTTAGTGATGCCCTGGACAAGTTATAGGTGGAGATACCATGGGGGCCATACAAACTACTGAGTACCATTTTGAGTTGCTGCAATGAAATTTTAGCAAAATCAACTCGCCTGTCACATCATTTCTTACACTTTGATTTCCGCGGTGTATTTGAATTCAGCTTTCTGTAGGTTGATCATTTTTATTACCATCAAACGATGTGGCATTCTTTCGTTCCTAATATATTATTACCCAGTCTATATCAGTATAGGTAGCCAGTATACACACACACACACACACACACAGGGATAAATATCTTGCAGCTGAAATATTAATCACTGCAGTAATTATCTAATGGAGTTCTTATTTATTTACTTAGTTAAATTCAGATGATGTTTTCGCATAGGCAGTGTATACTGTATATAATCTCAGCACTATCATTCATTTAAATGTTTAACATTTAATCAAATTACATCTGCCCATAGAGACAAAACCATAGTTTAGAAGACTCATGGTATTTTCTGTTATAATAGCTGTCTCTTCTTTCTCACAATCGCTTGGTCCACTAACGACACTTCCAAAGGAATGTTTGTTTAACACTCGATAATCAGTTGCTGAACCTGTCTCAAGAGTGGAAACGTTTTCTGGAATCGTTCAACGTGTTCATTTAGATTTAGTGTCTCTTAACCGGCAAAAGCTGAAAGAAATACTGAAACATTACAGTGTCATATCAACCATCCTTCCATCAACCCTTCCATGGCCCAGTTCTGTTCCCAGTTCTTGACCCTGTAGCTGTAGCTGGTGGAGAGACTGGTTCCATTTTTGCTCTATTGACTGGTAGGTTGAGTCTGAAATATAATTGTGTTTGTTTATCGTTTCACTCTGGATTTATGTGATAGTAGGGTATCTGCAAGAGTGAAAGAGAAAGTTTATAGGACTGTGGTGTGACCTGAGATGTTGTATGGTTTGGAGACAGTGGCAGTGAGTAAAAGACAGAGGGTGGAACTGGAGGTAGCAGAGATGAAGATGTTGAGGTTTTCGTTAGGAGTGATGATGATGGACAGGATTAGAAACGAGTTTTTTTAGAGGGACAGCACATGTTGGACGTTTTGGAGACAAGGTGAGGGAGGTGAGATTGAGATGGTTTGGATATATGCAGAGGAGGGACATGGGGTATATCGGTAGGAGAATGCTGAGGATGGAGCCACCAGGAAGGAGGAAAAGAGGAAGGCCAAGGAGAAGGTTTATAGATGTTGTGAGGGAAGACATGCAGGTAGTTGGTGTGAAAGAGGCAGATGTAGAGGACAGGGTGGTATGGAGACGGATGATCCGCTGTGGTGACCCCTAATGGGAGCAGCCGAAAGAAAGAAGAAGAAGAAGAAGTTTCACTCTGGATTTAATTAATGGGAAAAGAGTTTCATCATCAATCATTTTAGTCAATTGAGACTCCAAAACAGAATTATTTTTCAGCATAAAAGGTTTCTTCATGTCACCTCAGATCGTCACTTCTACCTTGATCATTAGCCATCTAAATATAACTCCACATCCTGATTTGTCAAAAAGCTGTTTTTATGACTACTGTCAACTGGTAGAAAACTTAGTTCACTTGAACTAAACTGAGGGTGATACAGGAGGCAGCTTTGCCATGTCACATCGCAGATCCTAAGCTTGGATTCTATTTTTTCTCTTTGCTAATCCCTTCATTAAAGATCACATTCAACTTCCTAGTCGTCTCAGTCTGCTGTTAACTGATGTGGATATGTTGACGTTTAAAAAGTTCATGTTAGCTGGTTCCAAGGTTCAGTTTCTTCTCAGTCTCCTAATGAGCAGATCCTGTGCATTTCCTTATTCTTTGCCAAAACGTATGTATGGGATAAATAAATAAAAATACACATTGTATTGTAAATAAATGAACGTACAATTATTAAGGGGAGATGTTTGATATTTGGATTAGTAACTAAACGATGTAGAGGTTGAACAAGTAGTTACGAATTTCATTCCTGATCTGAGAAACACTCTGAAGTGTCTGAGGACAAACTGTAAACGATTGAATTTCATTAAGAATGCTTGAGTGAAAGCATGATCATTTCAATTCATTTCAGTCCATGTTCATTCCTGTTTGAAAATCTTCAAGATCTTGGCTCAAAACTGATTTGTCACTACTGTATGAATTTATTTTACAGCTTTGTTTTAACCCTTAAGCCTTTACTGCAGCATGATGCTTAATGCGGAGGAGAGGTTAAAAAAAAAACTAAACAAAAAAAAAAAAACTGCTGCGGTAACAACCCACGGCCTTGTACCAATTCGAGGCAAGGTGGGTGGAAACCTCTGCTCTCTGCTCTCTGGAACTGTTGTGAGAAATCAAACAATTTGACATGCTCCTTCTGTAACTTCCTGTTTGAGAAGATAATACATGAACATTCATGGAAATTATGGATCTTAAGATATTTAAAAAAACATAATTTGGGCACTATAACTTCCTCAAAGCATGATTTTAGTTTAAAAAAAAAAAGTAGCCTGTATTGTTTTTATGGAGAAAGAAAATGCAGGAAACAGGATTCCTGGTTAGTTCTGTTTTTATCAATGAGACAAAACCACGTCACAAACAGTGTCACATCAAGATAAAAAAAAAAAAAACTGCCATTTGTTGTAAAAAGGACCCAATATTTTCAGGTTGATACGATGTACCTCAGGGGGTTTTACCATTAGAACCACCATTAGGAATCATTACAGTATATAGGGACAGATTTATGATCTATTTCTGTAAAGCTGATTCGGGACAATGTCCATATTAAAAATATGAGTAGAATAGAATATACTAGAATAGAATAGAATAGAATAGAATGGAATGGTCAAGTCAAGTCAAGTCAAGTCAAGTCAACTGAAGTGAAGTGAAGTGAAGTTTATTTCTATAGCGCTTCTCACATCAGACATTGTCTCAAAGCAGCTTTAAAGAATTTAAGAGTTAAGGTATAGGGTATTTATCCCTGATGAGCAGCGTGGAGACTGTGGCAAAACTCCCTTAGATGTTATGAGGAAGAAACCTTGAGAGGAACCAGACTCAAAAGGGGAACCCATCCTCATTTGGGTGACATCAAGAGTGTGATCATAATAGAATAGAATAGTAAAACAATCCTCTGTCAATGCTTTGATGTTAATATCTAGCTCTTAATGATATATCTGATTAGCTTGATTAGATGGACAGGGATCCTGTGGGATACAAGTCATGCTAGTGGGAGGTTTCTATTTCCAGGCTCTGGCTTAAGGAACATTGGCATCATCCTCATGAGACAGAAAGCAAGTTAATTAACATGAAAAAAGTAGGTGCTCCAGTTGCCCAACCTGAACCCTGCTTTCATTTGCTTCGACTGAAAAACTGAAGCGTTTTGTTTATGCGGCGGCTACACCGTGTACGGAGCAGGGTCATTTCGAGGTGAAGATTCTCCTTCATTCCTGGAAAAATCATACACGAGTTAGAGTTATGATTAGCAGCAGCACTGCATTCCAGAGTTTTTATTAAAAACGAATTTCTTTTTTAAAAAAGAAATTCAAAGTAAATGTCAACATTTTTTTTTTTATTATTATTTGGAAGAGATTGTTAGTTTTTGAGAGTTTACGTGTTTATCACACTGGATAGAAATGTTTGTGAACTTGAGGTTGAGGTTGAGGAATTGAATTGATTTTTATTCGTTGCTTTAATTTGTGAACTACTTCTGAAGCCCCGCCCCCCCTCCAAAAAAAATTGTTTTTTGAGGTTTGGCTTAGAAATATTCATATAATACTGAGCTGTGCTTTCCACCACTGACTAGATCTGATAGACTATAAATCAGAATCAGGTTTATTGGCCAAGTGTGTTGACACACACACGGAATTTGGTTCCAGCTGTTTGTGTCAAAAGTACAGACATAAATAAAACCTAGACATAACAAACCAGACAAGACAAGACAAAACAAAAACAGACTATACAAGACAATACAGAAAATATGAGACAGTTTAGACAGTGTGGGTAATAAATAGGGATGAAGATCAGTAATATACATAAAGTGTGAGAGTGCAAATAACAGTATTGTGTGGCAGGTATGATGAGAGAGTTTACTATAGAACTTTATACAATACATATGCCAGCCATAGTGTGTGCAACATATACAGATACTGTGATGACTGACAGTTCTGTGTGGTGCTTAGATAGATATGAGATATGAGCAGGGAATATAATTATGGTCAGTTGTTAGTGAGGGTGATGCTTGGAGAAAGAAACTGTTCTTGTGTCTGGCAGTTTTAGTGAACAAAGTTCTGTAGCGCCTGCCAGAAGGGAGGAGCTGGAAGATGTTGTGTCCAGGGTGTGAGGGTCATTAATGATTTTTTCTGCCCGGTTTCTGGTTCTTGTATGGTACAAGTCCTGAAGAGTGGGCAGGGGAGCACCAATGATTTGGCGAAGAGGCCCAAATGCCACTTGAACCATGGACGATGTTAATCTGACACATTTTTCTCAGTTGCTTTGGAGCGTTTTTCAGATCAGAAATAAAATTCTCAAACTTGTTTAACCTCAATCTCATGTAGTCATGTGCACATCTTAAAAACACTTCTCGTCGCTTTGATCAAATGGCGAATGCTTTGGTACATCATTGAATCGATTGTGTACGAGTGTCTGCTGTTGCCTACATTATCAGGTGTTTATGTTCATGTTGATCAAAATATATTATACTGGTTTCACCTGAAGAGTTTTAATCCCCAAAACATCTCAGCTTCAGTTCATTGTGTACGTCTGTGGATGCAAAATGGTTAAACGAAGTTGTTATCATCTGTCATCTAACATTTCTATTCCAGTGTTTCATCGTTGCTTTGAGGCGTTTTTCTGATCATCCTTAATATTTGCAAACCAGTAAGTGCATTTCTTAAAACAATTTGTACAAACAGCACAAAAAAATTGGATTTCTTGCAAAAGCCTGTATTTTTTTCAAAATCCTTATTTCATCTATCAAAAGTTAGTATTTGTGTCAATGAACATCTCATTCCCATCAAAATAATTAGTCCTTTTTTAATTGTTTACCAACAAAATCATCAAAACATTTCGGCGTGTTGTCAGTATGAAGCTGCACAGTTTCAGGATTTCTTGATATAAACTACAGTTTGGATTACAATGATAAAAAAAATGCACAAATTTCGAATTTCTTCTGTACGGTATCTATGAATCTCAGCAGCACAAATTCATTTATTTGATTGCATATTTGATTTATATACTTACTGTACTGTACAAGTGTTCATTCATTTCTAGGTTGTTTATAATTCTGTGTTTTGCTCTGTCTGTATTCACTCATCAATTAAAGGTTCACAAGATTCACCTTTGACCTGCGTTAGAGAACCAGTTGATCATTGGTTGATCTGATGCCGTTCACTCGCCTTCGACATTCCAGATTCATCTGCACAATTTCATCAATTCAACACATTTACTAAACTAAAGTTTAATCGAAATTTTAGACGACAGATTCTGACAGTTGGTTTGACGATTTGGAATTTAGTGACTTATACAATAAACTGATGCTGAGATTTTTTTGGGGGTTAAAACAATTTAGGTGAAACCAGTATAATATATTTTGATCATCATGAACATAAATATAATAATGTAGGAAAATTGTACACAATCGATTAAATGAATGTAGAAAAGCATTCCCAACTTCTCAAAGCAACAAAGTTCTTATGATGAGCACAAATTACTAAATGATGTGGAGGTTGAACAAGTCGCTTAATAAATTTTATTTCTGATCGGAGAAACGCTCCAACTTTTTTTTTTGTAAATGTGAGTTGAATTGATGAATCGTGCAGATGAATCGTGAATGTCACTAATGAAGGCGAGTGAACGGAATCAGATCAACCAATGATCAACTGGTTCTCTAAAGCAGGTCAAAGGTGAATCTTGTGAACCTTCAATTGCCAACAAACACAGAATTACAATTTCCGAAAATGTAGGAACAACCGAGAAATACACTTGTACAGTCGAGTAAAAGTGTAAATGCTGTAATCAACATAAATTAAATATGCAACCAAATAAATACATTTGTTCTGTTGAAATTTATATCTGCCATACAAACAATCATTTACATCATGAAATGCTGAAACTGTGCATACTGACAACACGACTGAACATTTTGATGATCCTGTTTGTGAACAATGAGAAAAGGACTAATTATTCTGGTGGGAATGAGATGTTCATTGACACTTACTTTTAAAAGGTAAACGAAGGATTTTGAGAAAAGTGCAGGTTTTTGCAAGAAATCTAATTTGTTGTGCTGTTTGTACAAATTGCTTTAAAAAATGCACTTACTGGTTTGCAAATATTGAGGAGGATTCGAGAAACACTCCACAGGAACTGAGACACAAACTAATCAAAACACATAAAATCAAGTTTCCATTAAGGAGCAGATCACATCAGATTTCACTCGTTTTTGCCAGGAACGTGATTCTGAGGCGACCATTGTCATTAAATCAGCTCAAAAAGCTGAAAAAAATTACTAAGAATTAGCTGTTCAGTTTCAGTTGTTTTGTGTTCACCTCAAGGTTCGATGCTGATGGATTCTGAGATTTTGTCTGCTCACCATAGATGTAAAGTCAAGTTTAGAAGCTTTTATTGTCATTTCAACCATATATAGCAGACGCAGTACACAGGGAAATAAAACAACGTTCCTCCAGAACCCTGATGCTGTATACAAGATCAATCACAGAAACAGAAAAGACAGGGTTAAGGACTAGTAAGTGTCCTCGCCACATAAAGTGCATCTGTGCAACCTGGTGCAAAGACAACACAAGACAGTGCAAAGACAACACAAGACAATGCAGGACAACACAAGACAGTACAAAGACAACACAAGACAGTGCAAAGACAACACAAGACAGTGCAAAGACAACACAAGACAGTGCAGGACAACACAAGACAGTGCAGGACAACACAAGACAGTGCAAAGACAACACAAGACAGTGCAGGACAATACAAGACAGTACAAAGACAACACAAGACAGTACAAAGACAACACAAGACAGTGCAGGACAACACAAGACAGTGAAAAAGACAACACAAGACAGTGCAAAGACAACACAAGACAGTGCAAAGACAACACAAGACAGTGCAAAGACAACACAAGACAGTGCAAAGACAACACAAGACAGTGCAAAGACAACACAAGACAGTGCAAAGACAACACAAGACAGTGCAAAGACAACACAAGACAGTGCAAAGACAACACAAGACAGTGCAAAGACAACACAAGACAGTGCAAAGACAACACAAGACAGTGCAAAGACAACACAAGACAGTGCAAAGACAACACAAGACAGTGCAAAGACAACACAAGACAGTGCAAAGACAACACAAGACAGTGCAAAGACAACACAAGACAGTGCAAAGACAACACAAGACAGTGCAAAGACAACACAAGACAGTGCAAAGACAACACAAGACAGTGCAAAGACAACACAAGACAGTGCAAAGACAACACAAGACAGTGCAAAGACAACACAAGACAGTGCAAAGACAACACAAGACAGTGCAAAGACAACACAAGACAGTGCAAAGACAACACAAGACAGTGCAAAGACAACACAAGACAGTGCAAAGACAACACAAGACAGTGCAAAGACAACACAAGACAGTGCAAAGACAACACAAGACAGTGCAAAGACAACACAAGACAGTGCAAAGACAACACAAGACAGTGCAAAGACAACACAAGACAGTGCAAAGACAACACAAGACAGTGCAAAGACAACACAAGACAGTGCAAAGACAACACAAGACAGTGCAAAGACAACACAAGACAGTGCAAAGACAACACAAGACAGTGCAAAGACAACACAAGACAGTGCAAAGACAACACAAGACAGTGCAAAGACAACACAAGACAGTGCAAAGACAACACAAGACAGTGCAAAGACAACACAAGACAGTGCAAAGACAACACAAGACAGTGCAAAGACAACACAAGACAGTGCAAAGACAACACAAGACAGTGCAAAGACAACACAAGACAGTGCAAAGACAACACAAGACAGTGCAAAGACAACACAAGACAGTGCAAAGACAACACAAGACAGTGCAAAGACAACACAAGACAGTGCAAAGACAACACAAGACAGTGCAAAGACAACACAAGACAGTGCAAAGACAACACAAGACAGTGCAAAGACAACACAAGACAGTGCAAAGACAACACAAGACAGTGCAAAGACAACACAAGACAGTGCAAAGACAACACAAGACAGTGCAAAGACAACACAAGACAGTGCAAAGACAACACAAGACAGTGCAAAGACAACACAAGACAGTGCAAAGACAACACAAGACAGTGCAAAGACAACACAAGACAGTGCAAAGACAACACAAGACAGTGCAAAGACAACACAAGACAGTGCAAAGACAACACAAGACAGTGCAAAGACAACACAAGACAGTGCAAAGACAACACAAGACAGTGCAAAGACAACACAAGACAGTGCAAAGACAACACAAGACAGTGCAAAGACAACACAAGACAGTGCAAAGACAACACAAGACAGTGCAAAGACAACACAAGACAGTGCAAAGACAACACAAGACAGTGCAAAGACAACACAAGACAGTGCAAAGACAACACAAGACAGTGCAAAGACAACACAAGACAGTGCAAAGACAACACAAGACAGTGCAAAGACAACACAAGACAGTGCAAAGACAACACAAGACAGTGCAAAGACAACACAAGACAGTGCAAAGACAACACAAGACAGTGCAAAGACAACACAAGACAGTGCAAAGACAACACAAGACAGTGCAAAGACAACACAAGACAGTGCAAAGACAACACAAGACAGTGCAAAGACAACACAAGACAGTGCAAAGACAACACAAGACAGTGCAAAGACAACACAAGACAGTGCAAAGACAACACAAGACAGTGCAAAGACAACACAAGACAGTGCAAAGACAACACAAGACAGTGCAAAGACAACACAAGACAGTGCAAAGACAACACAAGACAGTGCAAAGACAACACAAGACAGTGCAAAGACAACACAAGACAGTGCAAAGACAACACAAGACAGTGCAAAGACAACACAAGACAGTGCAAAGACAACACAAGACAGTGCAAAGACAACACAAGACAGTGCAAAGACAACACAAGACAGTGCAAAGACAACACAAGACAGTGCAAAGACAACACAAGACAGTGCAAAGACAACACAAGACAGTGCAAAGACAACACAAGACAGTGCAAAGACAACACAAGACAGTGCAAAGACAACACAAGACAGTGCAAAGACAACACAAGACAGTGCAAAGACAACACAAGACAGTGCAAAGACAACACAAGACAGTGCAAAGACAACACAAGACAGTGCAAAGACAACACAAGACAGTGCAAAGACAACACAAGACAGTGCAAAGACAACACAAGACAGTGCAAAGACAACACAAGACAGTGCAAAGACAACACAAGACAGTGCAAAGACAACACAAGACAGTGCAAAGACAACACAAGACAGTGCAAAGACAACACAAGACAGTGCAAAGACAACACAAGACAGTGCAAAGACAACACAAGACAGTGCAAAGACAACACAAGACAGTGCAAAGACAACACAAGACAGTGCAAAGACAACACAAGACAGTGCAAAGACAACACAAGACAGTGCAAAGACAACACAAGACAGTGCAAAGACAACACAAGACAGTGCAAAGACAACACAAGACAGTGCAAAGACAACACAAGACAGTGCAAAGACAACACAAGACAGTGCAAAGACAACACAAGACAGTGCAAAGACAACACAAGACAGTGCAAAGACAACACAAGACAGTGCAAAGTATATATATATATGTGTGTGTGTGTGTGTGTGCACGCGCTGAAGGCACTGCGTTCTATATATTTTTTTGTATGTGCCACGGAGCTCGCGCGTTCTTTACAAGCAACACGTTCAAATCCATAAAAAAACAACAACAACAACAACAACAACAACAAAAAACGCTTGAAGAAAGGACGCAATAGATCACAGGAACTTTCACAGGAATGCAAAGCAGATGTTTGGAGACTAAAGAAGAATTGAAATAATAATAATTAAAAAAAAGAAGCTCCATGCAGGTAAACAGGACGGTTTCATTCTGATTCCTATTTCTTATTAATATTTATTCCAATCACTTACAAATGGTGCTTCTATTTTGTTTGTGTGTATATATATATGTGTGTGTGTGTGTGTGTGTGTAAGATCAGTTGTGTATATGCATATGAACCAATGCATTATAGACTCCTTGCATGCCCCAAACCCCCCTTAATGTCATGCTATTCTGTGTTTTCATGATGAAAATCACATCCCTCAGTGAAGAAATAGTCTCCTGTGTTAGATTCCTGTGTTATTATTTAATCCTCGAATACCAGAACTTGTTGCTGGATGTTATACCATCTGAATGCAGCACATGGGTTGATTACAGTGTGGTCCAAGGCCTGCTCATTCTTCCACTGTTTCACTCCATCACCTGCTCTTTGTCTCCTCATTCGCCTTTTTCATTCTACCTGTAACTGATCTCACCCTGCGTCCTTTTCTGTCAAGGAGCGAGGGCTGGTAATTGAGGAGGGGAAAAAAGGAAAACAAATGAGACGGTGTGTGCTATTATTATTCGGCGCTCAGTGACAGGGACGGCGTACTTAGCATACAAAATCAGATCCGAGCAAAGCAACTAGGCAGAGTCACAGAGTCACATTTATGCCGTGGGAGTGAAATAAACAGATTTGGATATATATATAAATTGAAGGGCCTTTTTCTTGTTTTTGGTTCCATTCCTATTCTCTCTCTCTCTCTCTCTCTTACAGACACTCTCCTTCTATTTATGCTATGATGCAGTAAAAGAGCCCCTTCTATATACTGGTTTATAAAAAAAAAACGACAAGAGATGCTGGGGGGTGAAATCGAATGTAGATGTGTGTACAATACAGAGAGAGAGAGAGAGAGAGAGAGGGAGGGAGGGAGAGAGAGAGAGAGAGAGAGAAGGGAGCGAAAGATATGTGCATGTGCATAGATGTGGGCATCTGATAGGGGTTCTGCTTTTGGTGCTTTGCTTCATTCTGCGACCATCACGGTGCAGAAATGGGCGGCACAGCCAGTCATGCAGACGGGTCAGAACACCCCCCCCCACACACACACACACACACACATATACACACATAGACATACACACTCTCTATGTTTCCCCTTTTTTATACCTTCTTCTGCACGGCTCCTGATCAACAAAGACCCCTCCTCTTTCCCCGTCTCTTCCCCCACCTTGCGGCATTGGGTTCTTCTCCGACTAGCCAACCCCCTACACGGTGCACATCTGTGTGCTCTCCAACACCCAATACACACACACACACCTTTTTTTTCCCTTTCACCCCTCCCCATAATTCATGTTCTCTCCACACTCCTCTTTGAATGAAATGAGGCTTTGTCGTTCCACTAGGTCACGTTGAAGTAGATGCGTTCTGCTCGGTCCACTCTCGAGCCTCTCTTTCGAAAGTGTTATTCTTAGCATAATGGTGCGTTGCATCAGTCAAGCCTACATGCTTGTTGTGTAAGGACAGAGTGAAGCTTATGTTATGGCAGTAACTGTTACTCATCAACAAGGCTTTTGCGTATGACTCAATGTGTGAGACGAGGTCACGCAAGCCTTCGCTTTTAAAAATATAGTGCATGCATATTCAGGACGGCATTTGCACGTCGTTCGGAAAGGATGGATGAATGAACGCGGCGACGAGCACATCCGAGCGACAGACTGCAAGAAAGAAAATGTGCTCCTCAACCTAAACGACCATGCTGTGCTGTTCAGATCTTAGAGCTACTGGTTAGGAAGCTGCAGTGGGTAACCATGGATACAGTAACATGGTAGATGCAGCATTAGCTGATGGCTTGCTAGCCACTGCTAACTACGGTCCACCATATTAGAAAGAGTCAGATTTAAATGTAAGGCAGTGTAGATGATGCATAATGCAGATTATATGCATATTATATTTATATATTCATGTTTACATGAACAACATGTCACTAGAAGTAAGATATTGGCATTCTATTAAATGCTTATCAAATGAAAATAGTGCCAAACAATAATCATTTATTTATTTGCTTGATTTATACCCTTATACATAAAATATAAAACTTATATTTCAGGACCACATGTTACAATGATAAAACTATATTGAATGGACTTTCAGTGTCAGATGAGGATGGGTTCCCTTTTAAATCTGGTTTCTCTCAAGGTTTCTTCTTGATGCGTCTCAGGGAGTTTTTCTTTGCCACAGTTGCTACTATGTGGGAGTTTTGGAGACAGGGATTGGGAGTGTCAGCTTTTTTACTTTTTTGAATCTATGTTTGGTAGTGGTTAAGGCATTGGAGCTGAAGGAATGAGCTCAGATCTGAGCTACACCACGCTGGCAATCTTGGGCCCCTGAGCAAGGCCCCTAACCCCATAACCCCATTATATGAATGAGATAAATGTAATTGACTCAGGTAAATGTGTCTGCCAAATTCCACAAATGTAAAGAATAATATCTATTGTGTTTGATTATTATTATTTTTTACAGACCTGGCAACCTTGCTCCCTTTTAACCAAAGACTAGTTGTGCTTGTTCACTGGTTAAACTGCTCCATCGACCTTGTGCGCTAATGGAGTTGAATGATCGCAGTAACACCACGTTCTTACAATTAGACTTCCAGTAAATTCAATTGAATACTGATCCCAATGACGATCCGATTTACTCAAAATCCCTCTTTGCAGGACAGAAAACCTCAGGTTGTAAAAACACATTGTGTCAGCGAGTGCATGCCTGATATGCGCTGAACATTATGTTCTCAGTTTTCCCCACAGAACGTCTCCATAAAAGTCTCCACATGGGCAGTGTGTGTGTCTCTAAATCCTAAATTTTGCTGACTTTCATGAAGTTTGCATAGCACTTAAGCTGTTGTCACTAAACAGTCGGTGAAGGAATACTGTGACTCATTTCATGATTGACTGGCTCATCACCTGCTGGTAGGACAGTACACCCTGCAGCAGATCATTTAAATAAGGAAGTAGGCACTGATTCTATGGTCTCTAAAGCGTCTCGTACTCAAAGGGTAAACCACAAAAGACAAACTATTCCACAATTCATTTGAAATGCACAGCAGATGGAACTAAAGTTTTGGGTATAAGACGATATTCAGGGTTTTAAATCCAGAATGGGGTTTAAAAACTGCACTTCTGCATTCGGAAGAATCATTTGAGTTTGCACTTGACATCTCTGTATATACGTATGCACCATGATGTAACTGTTTTTTTAGGACTAACCCCTGGTGGTAGTTGACAGTGAAACCCTACGTAATCGTGTATTTTCAGATAGGATGCTGAGATGTCTCTTTACTTCCAAGTGAATCATAGCCTGGAAGCCTGGTCACGCCCTGATCTGACATGAACTGTTTTAGCATTCGGAGCCTGTGCTGCGGCACGTGCTATATTCTGCCTAACTCCATTCCATACAAGCGCAGCGCCAGTAATGCGCCTCTGACGCAGATGGTGTGTATCAAAACCCCTGTTAAAATGGAAGCTCTGTGCATGCACCTCTCATGCACTTTTAACAATGGACATTGCCCCAAAGCAGCTTTAGAGATTAGTAGGTTATACAATTGCAATTCAAATTTTAGTACCTTTAAGTTTTTCCCTAATGAGCAAAATCAGTGGTGACAGTAGCAAAGAAAAACTGATGGTTCGAGGAAAAAACATTGAGAGGAACAAATCATTGTGGAGTTGTTCTGTACAGTGAAGAGTTCAAGACACTGAGCCACTGTAGCAGACTTTTTGTATTATTTACAGCTCAAATCCATTTTTTTAGCTCTTGAGTTGCTCAGTAACTTCATGGATCTTTAGGCAGTTCACGTGAAACCATTCTCAGCTGCACATTTCGATCATCAATTAACCTCCATCCAGAGGTAGGGAGTCGGGTCTAAATTGGGCGGATCTGCAAAGAAGAAAGGGACAGGAGCACTGATAAGGTACCTCAGACCATGTTTTAATCCTTAGTGCTGGTCCAGAACATATGGAGGTGGTCTATCAAGGTCCAAAAGACATGCATTAAATGAAAACTACTAATATTTTTCTTGAAATATACAATTAAAAATTAATAATCCATCTTAGGCTATGACACTTTAGCTTATTGTAAAACCGTTTGATATAATCATTTGCTCTGGGTGTGAGTGCTGTGATGGACTTTTAGATCTTTTAATGAATACTCAGATGGCATATTATAGTCAAGATCGATAGTAAGAGCATTGGTCTCCTTTAGGAATTTCCAACAACAAAAGCGTTCTCTCTGTTGGTTGAAGATGAATCACGAGTTCGAATCCAGACAATGGCACAGCCTTCCATGGTCAGGGAAACAAAATTGACCATGCTTTAAAGGTGGGAAAGGATGGCATTCTTTTTTTCCCATTTCAACGATGATGACACCTGGGAATCATGGGTGTCTGAGAATGCCTGCATGTGGAAGTGGGCGGATTGTGCTTTCGACCAAATGTCTTATGTCGGCTCTTGACGTTGTATGAGAAGCAGTTTGATAAGATCGGAGGATGTATACGATAGCCTACATTGAAGAAAAGAGAAGATTGAGGAAAATGGAGGCAGAACTGTACTAAAAGTACTAAATTTGCTTGCCTTTTTAAGTGAATTACCACAGTATTGAAAACACTATTAAGGACAAAAAGTTTATGGACACCTCACCATAAGCTAAATGTGGTATGTGCTTTGTGAACATCCCATTCCCCATTTAGTCTCTATTTGCTTTTATAATAGCCTCCATTCTACTGGGAAGATGTTCCACTAGATTTTGGAGTGTGTTTGTGGAGATTTGTGTTGTCGTCACATTGGTGTTAGTAAAGTCAGGTACTTATGTGGAGTGAGGAGGTATGGGGTCTAGTCAACGTTCCAATTCATCCCAAAGGTTTTCACTTGGGTTGAGGTCAGAGCTCTCTCCATATTGGTTGGATCTTCTACTCCAACCCATGTCAACCAGAGAATGCTTTGTGCACTGGGCATTGTCATGCTGGAACAGATTTGGGTCTCATAATTATATAATCCTACCACATCCAAAGCGACCCTGTATAATTGTTTGTCTCCAAGTTTGTGATAATATTTTGGGGAAGAACCACTTATAGCTGTAAAGGTTGGGTGTCCCAATACTTTTGTCCAAATCAGTGTATCAGTGGAAACTGCGAACGATTTCACAAGTCACATAATCTCTAAGATCATCTAAAGCTGACTGCATAAACCTTCTCTCTCACACTATTCATTATATATTTGAAATAAAGCAAACGAACTAACAAAGAAAAAACCATAATTTTTTAAACAATTTCCTCTCATGGCAAAAGGGATTTGATTTCTTCGTTCTGATATCTGTTGTGCAATCGGAAAATTGTTAAGCCATCTTGCAGATTTATTTCAGTTTCCCAAACGCTACTCCTCCTACAGTGTTTTAGATAAAAACCACTACATGTTCCAAAAACCTTCATCTCATGCCCACTCACACAATTTACTTGCTTCCATTTCTTTCTCAGATAGCTGCTTTTTGTCTCTTCAGTCTCTGTTTTCACTACTATTTTTTGCAGTAATGTGCAGGGATACTCAAAAAGCCGCATTTTGCTAATTGAGTAATAATTCATAACCTCTGACACATCCTATTTTATCCCAAACACTTATAGTCCACTTTATGAGGGATACCTGCACTTTCATGTAGTTATCTAACCTGCCAGTCATGTGGCAGCAGAACAACAAACAACACAGAAAATCATTTAGATACAGAATTAGAGCAAAAAACAGGGGTAAATGGTGCTGATGGCTTATTCTGAGTATCTTTGCTGATTTCGTGTTATTTTCATGCGCAATGTTCTCTAAAGTTTGCACACAAAAATGTGAAATACAAAATACTGCATATCCAATGTACCTCAGTGAGTAGAGACACCTAGCTGCTGAGAGAAGTTTGGAGGAGAATGGCAAGACTGATTTAAAAGTTCATGGTTGTTTGACAAATACATATTACATACGTGATGTAACATAGTGAAATGTTTTTTTTTGGTACTCGTACCTCAGTGCAACATCAGACAGAGAACATACAAGTCAAGTCAAGTCAAGTAGCTTTTATTGTCATTTCAACCATATATAACTGACGCAGTACACAGTGAAATGAGACGACGTTCCTACTGAACCCTGGTGCTACAAAAAACAACATAAAGCTACATAACAGAAAATACAGAACTCAGGACTATTAAGTGTCCTCGCCACATAAAGTGCATCGTGTGCAACCTGGTGCAAAGTGTCTTTTGACTTGTAATGCATTGGCTCTTTCACAAACATGCCTTTGTAGTGCAAAAAAGAAAAACAGACGTTCTTTTCCTGGTCCATCTCCAGGAAGATGCAGCTCTACCTCTGCCATGTTAATCTACTTTCTATGTGACTGTCAAGACACACCTCGGACCCCGTAGTGTTATGATGCGTCATATACATATAGCAACAGTGGTGTTGAGAGAATGCCCATGAGAAACAGTTTAGGGAGGAGAAATCAATCTAAATATACAATATTAATATATATAAAATAAGCATATATACAATATGCCAAGGATACATATACATAAAATGCACACCTGTGCAATATACATATACAAATTTTGTAATGAATATTTAAATGGTGTTAAATGTGTATGTGTGTCTGTGTATGTGGCAGCAATATGTAGGCTTTCTCAAGTGCCTTCATTCATTTGAGCTTATAGGAACCAATTTTTACATCTGTGCTGAAACTAAAAAGCATCTCAATGTACAACACATATAAACTTTAAATCAAATAAAACTGGCCAGTTGGAATATTCACCTGTTCTCCCAGTTTAACTCTTCTTTCAGTTTTCTGTTTTAACATGGGTTGAACCTCATGTCTTAATGTTGTCTTCTTCTCTTAGAGCTCATTCATCACAAGGTCCATGTGTTGTGTTTTCTAAGGTGCTTTTTTGTTCTCACAATGATTTCTGGTTCCATCATCCAACTGATGACTTTATCTATCCTTATTTGCACTTGCGTTCATACTAATAATATTTGTGGTTCTATCATAAATGACTTTATTGCAGCTCCACTGCAGAGAACAGCTTGCTGTCTTTTCTAATTTATATGAAACACCCTCCTCTGCACTCAGTGAACCTTCTACTTCTTTTCTTTTTTTTTCTTTTATATAATTAGTATTGTAATTGTGCCCCATGTTGGAGTGGGGAAAGAAGAACAAGATAGTAGAAGGTTGAAAAAATCGAGTATTGTGTTAAAGCTGGTGTGCACTCATCTTTTTTTTCCACAGAGAACTGTGTTTTGCAGTAATACTACTCTTTCTTTTCATTCCATCTCATCCAAAATACACAAGACACCATTCATTTTAGATTTCAATTTAGGTCCGACAAATTACATCACACGATTGTTTAACGGCATTTTAATTTCTGCAGTTTCTCAATATGCTCATAGAATTCAGATTCCTGGATGTCGAAGAGCTTTTGAGCTTTGGGGCTCAAATTTATTTTTGTACACTTTATGGGCCAGATGTACATCCATCAGGATTTTAAATGTTGATATTACAGAGGAGCAGATGTACCAGGCTGTTTGCACCCATTTCAGGCACAATTAGGCCACATCCTGCATGTACAAGTCTCAGCACTGTGCCTGCTGAAACATGCAAATACACTTTTCTCCCGCTTACATACGCCTTTAATAGGAAAGATCGCACGAAAAATGGGAAGTGAGGCTGATTAAATATTCTGTTCGGTGTAATAAAGTTTGGACAATTAGCAGCGCCTGATGCTGTGTGCGATTCTGTTTTCCCTCAGAACCAGGTATAAATCTGCGCTTTGAATTCTCGCCTACTGTGTGTGTTGCCAGATGTGTGGTTTATCTATAGAATCTGGATACTTTTTTTACGCTGATTAAATCTGCTTAACACGGCTTAGTACATACAATTATTTTTGTTTTTTTTGAGAAAAATCTTCATCCTGGTCAGTTTCAGGGCAGTTCAGGAGCATGTTCTGGGGGCACTGGTCACAGCATGAATTGTATGTCAGCTTTGAATCGGAACAATTCTATGACGCAAATGTCCAGCATGAAGTTCATGCTGTAGTTTTTAGTCTACCGTCTTTAAACACACACACACACCGAAGTTTGCGTCAAAGATGGAAGATGTGCAATAAATACAAAATCACAGTAAACAAGCACACTGATCCCCCCAAACATGGCTTAATTGAACGATATAACATCAACCCTCATCATTCATCAGCTTCTAAAAACTTGCCACTTAATCCAGCACATCCTATTAGTTTGCGTTTGATGTAATCATGCTTACACAGCTACAGCTTAATGAAGCCACAAGACACCACGAGATCTGATTTGAGAGGTTGGAACACGTCTTTAACATGCTATTTTGATTTCTACATTTTAATATTAATAACTTTGATAAGTATTTGATATGCTTATGCTTGCTGAAAGTCAATCAAAAAGGAGTATTTCATTTAATATTGGTTTCTATAGTTTTACAATGCTTACTACAGATATTGGAATGTTGTGTTGAAATGAAACAAACGCTGGCACTGAACTTAATACTGCTCCTTAATGCTGCTCAAGTCCTTGAGCTGATATTGGGCAAAAATAATCCTTTTAAACCCAAAGTCAGAATCACGTGTAACTGAGGAATCTGCTGTTTTAGACAAACACCCACCATTAGTGTGTCATTCTTTTCAAATTCTGTGCAGTGTTGGTGTTAAATCTCTAGCATGTGAACGTGAATTACATTTCAATGCAGACTTGTGTATGCTAAATAAATAAATGAGCAGTTATATCAGTTATTGGTATGAATTCAATAATTAAATTCCTCGAATCTAGTGTTTGATGCTACTGAATAAATGGACATAGTCAAATGTCTTATAAATTGCACATTATACATACTAGACTATAAATACTGCTGCATACACTACATGGACAGACGCTTGTCACCATGCTATACGTTCTGCTGTGCTTTTTGAGCATCTCGGTCAAAATTTAGTCTGCATTTCCTCCTATAATATCCTCCACTCTTCTGGGAAGATGTACCACCAGATTTTGGAGTGTGCTTGTGGAGATTTGTGTTCATTCAGTCAGGTGTTAGTAAAGTCAGATACAGTATTGATGTAAGTGAGGTGAGGAGGCCTGGGGTGCATGCAGTGTTCTAATTCATTCCAAATGTGTTCAATAAGGATGCTCTATAGCATCAGAGCTCTATAGCAGGGCACTCATGATCTTCCACTGCAACCCATGTGAAGCATGTCTTTATGGAACAGTGTTTTGATCTCCTAGATCAAGTGAATGGAAATATTTAATACATACAAAGACATTTTATATAATTGTGTGCCGCCAACATTGTAGTAACAGAAAATCTATATAATGGACCAGTCATAAAAAGCATTTTACTGTGTTATACTGTGTATGGTTATTTAGATAACCAATAAACAAAAAAAAATTATTTGAAATATGTTGATTCATTAAAGAACAAATATCCCACTTGTGTTATTTTGCTTGAAAACATCTGTCTGGGTAAAATACATTTCCTATGTATTTTAAACATGTGTTATTGATTAATGATCATCCAGTAAAACTAAACCAGATATGTATTTAAAGTGCAATCAGCCAATTTCCAAATAAATGAAGTGCACAAAATAAAATATTCCTTAAGTGTTAAACGATTTTTTTTTCCCAGTCTTGCCTGTAATGTTATTTTAACTGGTATACTTGGTATATTTTGAGATTGTATGTGTTTTTCAGAAATGAATGATCCAAATAGGATTTTCACTCATTCTGATATCTTTTTCTTTCAGTGAAAATTCCAGATTAACCGAGGCATGCAAGAGCCGAGAAGAATGAACTGATTAAAAGACACCAGTGTGAATGAGGATGACTGAAAAACCAGCCAGGAAGAAAAGTCTTTATTTTTTAAGAAGACTGCAGGAACATATGTTTATTTCTCTTTTTATGAGCCAGGCTTTTTTGCAAAAAAAAAATATGAAATGTTGAATTGCACACCTTGAAGTACTCGTCTCCTTGTTCTTCATCTGCTTTTTGAAGTGCAGCCAAAACTAGTGCCAAACGATAACTGTGCCAAGTCGGGCGAAAAAACAACAAAAAAACATTTCAGACGCTTTTTTTAATCCATTTTTTACCCTTTTATCTTGCAATTACCATGATCTTACACATGAAGTGCTTTATTCAGGAGTGACTGTTAGCTGTGCAATTAACCTCACGTTCACTGGTAGGAGTTGGCCCTTGATTGAGTGACCATAAAAGGGCCGACAGACGCTTCCTTAAACCCCACGAAGTGACCTGCTGCTAATTTTGTCCTTGCGAGGCCTGCCATGTTTCTGCTTCATCAATCAACCTCCAAGCCATTTTATGCGTCCGCATTGACTCCTATTCTTCCCTGATTTTAGTGCACTAGAAAAGTGTTTTGTCTTCGAAAAAAAGAAATATCCTCAAGCCATAGTTTGTATAGCCATCCCAGTCATGACAGTTAATATTAGGTTATGGGATAACAATATTAACAAATTCGGTTTATAAAAGCATGTTATTATAAGAAGGTATATTCAGGGACACTCTTGAAACCAGTGACGAGAGTGCATTCTGCTATATTCACCAGCATATAATGAGCCATTTGTATGTTTACATGAGTTTTCCATTGGTTTTCTCTATTTGGAAACCACACATTAGAATTATTAAAAACATTAGAACTATTCTGTACTGTAATTCGGATAGTTTTACTTTGTTGCCCTGAACACGTGCCATATGAATGACTCAATCACTCCCTCAAAACTCATACACAAGCAGACACACTTCATTTCTGACTTATTTTCAAGTCAAAGATTAACACATGCTTGCTAGCTTCTTCCTTCTCACTGATTAGTCTCTTCTGAACTCTTTGAGATGAGCTATCTTCCTGTATAACTTAATACGAGAGAATAATACGTGCACTTCGTCGATGTTTCATTTACGCTCACGTTTTTCACAGTTATTTGAATAGTCTCGATGACCTCCTAAACACAGAAGACTTTCTATTTAAAGTATGCAAAAAATTCCAAGCTAAAAGCTTAAAAAGGTCTTCGTGGGATTTACTTGATTTTACTTAAACCATTACCACAACCAAAAACTCCTCCATCTCATTTCTTTAGACGATGTCCCATTACACATTTGATGCGAGTTTACAATTCACAAAGAATACCTAAATCACACAAGTAAGCGTTTTTTTTTTGTGTTTAGTTTTCTTTTTATCTGAAATTGATATTTTTTTCGAAGGTTCAAAGAAACAAGGGCATTTCTAAATGCATTTAATAATAATAAACGAATAATTCAAGTTATAATAGAAAGAACAGAAGACTTCAGTATACATGTTTACACTGAATCAGAAATGTTTACGTGCTCCCCTTTAGGTGGAATACTGTTGCATCCAAAAGTTTGACATTCCATAAAATTCACGAACTTTTCAACAAATCATTCATACACCTACACAAAGTTCATTTTTCTAGAACATACGTCAGAAACTTTATTGTTGAACTAAGACGAAACGAATACTGTAAAAATCGTTTCAAGACTATTTTTCACTTGATTTCACTCTGTTCTGTTTTGATGTTGATATTTCTATAGTATTTCTTTTCCCAAACAGCACTGAATATAATCCAGATGTTCTGCAACAACTAAAAAATGGTTTTGTCGACTCTGCATTTGTTGACTGCAAAAAGTTGGCGTAGTATTTGAAGAAAAGCGAACTAGTTCAGTGAAATCTAACCTCTTGTGTATGTTCCGTATTGATTTACTTTCTCGACACACCAGTCTTTGATATCTTTAAGAACCAGTTTGCATGAAGTGCTACATTGCTCTTCTGGTTCACGGAGACGCCCTGAGACGCCCCCTCATCATCAACAAAATGCCATTCGCTGCCATTTTGTGTGTTTTTCTTCTTTTGGACCATGTAATTTTCACAGTGGCTGTTAGTTCAGAGCGTCACTCAGCCAATGGCAGGCCACTGTTGCTTTTCTTGCGAGGCTGGAGCAAAGACATTCCAACCCCTTCACTGAAAGGGAAAGGAAAAGAGGCAGCAGCCATAGCAGTGGAACCAGAAGTGGCTGAAATCCCTGCGAAGCCTCTTCCTCAGATCATGCTCCCTCGTAATATGACAAGCGATGCCCTGAAACCCCCATTGGGGGCTGCGCAGGTGGCGCCGCCACCACGTCGTCTGGTGGACGTTGATGTGTGCAGGGGCTACTATGATGTAATGGGACAGTTTGACCACACCTTTAACTGCACAAAGGGCACTTACATCTACTGCTGTGGCACTTGCTATTACCGCTTCTGCTGTGAGCATCAGCGCAACCGGCTAAACCAGGACGTCTGCACCAATTACAAATCGCCCATCTGGGCCAACACACAGGTGCCTGCAACTCATCCCCCAAGCCGCTCCGATCCAGACTTCGACCCTTTGCAGCAGCAAAGCAACAATACAGTTTATGTCATCGGTGGTGTCATTTCTTTTACATTGGTCGTGGCCATTGGAGTGAAGGTGGCTTTCCGCAAGGTCTCTCGTAGGCCCAGGAACCGAGATCTCAATATGCCAAGGTGAGTGACTCCATGCACATATTACCATGGAAACATAGAAACAGAATTAAATTGTGCTAATTAACGTATGGCAGAATTTGTATGCAAAAGATAAAAATGAAGGAATAGTATTATTCTCATATTGCTGTATAATTAACATTAGTATCTAATTCAGGTGGTTAAACTTTCTTCTCTTCTATAAAGTCAACATTGATCTACAGATTTACATTCTCCTATTATGCCTTTTTTCATTAGATCACTGGTAGATATATTACGTCATCAGTCCAGCCCAGTACAGCAGAGTGAGAGAAACAACAGCACCACCACCAACAAAGGCAACCAGGGACGGCAGTCCAAAAACCATTACACACCTGTCCTTCAGAGCAAAGACAACCGGAGTGAGTGTTATGCATATAAAGCATGAGATGTATTAGGTTAGAACAGTTAAAATGACATATACGATCCCTTTCAAAAGAATTGGAACGACAAGGATTTCTTTTGTATTTGCCAAACATCTGGTGGATCAGAATTTAAAGTTCTATTTCCTCATTTTTTTTTATATCTGTGTGTGTTTAATTTGGCACCTTTCAACTTTCAACTCATCCATTTCTAAAGTGGTCCAAAATACTAGAACGTGTTACTGACAGGTTCCTTGTGGCCCCGGTGTATTCTGTTAGAATAATTGTTTAAAGTGTTAAACTGAGCCTTGGGTTTTTCAAATGTCAAAGACATTTGTTGCATTTGTTCTAAAAAAAAAATCTATGGGAGAAAAGCAGGTTATTTTGAAGCTGAGAAAAGAGCAGAAAGAGCCAATGAAGGAGAATTGGGCAGAACAAATAAAAACTATTTAAATATCCTGAGAATAAATGAATTACTTTTGTACTATTCACCAGCCTAAAACAAATAATAATTGAAGAAGCTGTGCAACAAGCCTGGAAAAATGATCAGAAAATAGAAAGCACCAGAATGTGGTTATAGCGTTCAAAAGATATCCAAGTATTAAGTGTTAAGACCATCTTCGGTGGTCTGCCACCAAAGATACCATGTAGTACATCGTGTACCACATCTAAATCTAAGGAAATGAAAGTTATCATTTACTATTCTTTTTTTTTTTTTTTATAAAAAATATAAAAAATTGTATGATCGAATAATCGGAAGTTGAGCCATCATAACTCTCTCTCTCTCTCTCTCTCTCTCTCTCTCTCTATATA